>JAPYZH010000093.1:0-418387 GCA_030523085.1 Meteorus colon
GATGGCGCGCCTATAGTTTGACCGAGGCATAAAAATTAGAGTTTCTGCCGCGGAACCGGGGCCGAAACTACGTACTTTCGACCGTGGTAGTAAGAAAACATAGTTATAAGTTTGAGTGTTGAAACAACAGAATAGAGAATAAGAAAAAAATTGAGCGAATAAAAATGAACTAAAAAATAAAAATGATGAAATGAAAATAACCAGAGTACGGGGTAGCGAAAGAAAATAATTATATAGACGATAGAAAAACTGTAGACTCGTTCATAGATGGGTGATAGAGAAGAATTTCTCGTTAAAATCTTTCATGCTACGCGTCTAATTCTTCTTCACATATGTATACAAGATGTACACATATATACATATCTATATTTAAGAGTGTGTATTGTATTAAAATGCTCTTGTAGATTTCTTCCCGAGAGAAACCCTCTATAAGAGTTCACTAATTGCGGGCATTGCCATTGCCCTTCCCATCGCCCACCCACCCATTTTTAGTCGAGCGACCGCTCGGCTGAAACTCTAAAATCTCTTTAATCTCAGCATGGAGGGTTAACGACTTCCCGGGGCGATGAGAATATAAGGATGGTACGCGGGTGACAGGGAGATATGGCTCGTGAACATGAAGAAAGAAAGTAAAAAATATTTATGTAAGAAAAGCACGGTGGGCAGCACATTTTGCTATGTATGATTTTATATGCAACTAGATATATATACGAACGTATATATATGTACATGCATGTGGCTTTGGTTGGGTGTGAATCCTACTGCTATGGAAACGGGGTGAAGTTAACGGGAACGGAAAGGTACGATGTTTATTGTGGGTTATTGTTTGCCAGTAGGATAAAATACATAATGAGGTTGTATTGTCTCGTGATGGGATTATATGATGATATCCGGACGCATTATCTCCCGTCTACTAACATCTTTCTAAAATATGTTATTTCAATCTATTCCTATATTGAGAAAAAAAACGTTCAATGGGATATAACGAATCATCTAATGTGTGATATTCTGGTGTTCCAAGGCTGGTGAAATAGAAATTTAATTTATATTTGAATTCATTCTTCATGTAAAAATTTGCTGTTATTTAATATTATTCTTGTATGAACAAAATTAACAACGCTCATCCTACAACCAACCCAATTTATCTCACTTCGTTTTAACATTTATGAAAATGATAGAAAATCAAAATTTGCATTCAACAGAATTCTTGTCTTCGAATTTCTCAAGTAATTTTTCCAGTCCTGTTAGAGACTAGCGAGATATGTCTCTGGTGCATAACGCTCTTGACGTTTTGCAGAATGATGTTTCGAAGTTTGTACGTGGTCTAAATTGTGCGCAATGCTCAACTTTGCACGTCGCTTTCTCATTCTTCTTTCATATCTTCCGTTCTCTCTTCTTATTTCTCTTCCATCCGGCAATCCGCTCATCTCTAACCGCTTATACGTTGAATATATTGCACTCTTGCTCACGAGATTCGCAAACAGCCACCATTGATCGCACACGACGTTGGTGATTCTCGACGTAGCGCGCTAATGGAATATTTTAATGCTCAAGCACACCCTTAATTACGGCTTTTCATGACGAGAACGTGTGCGAAATTAGGGATAAGTAGATAAGCAAGCGCGACGTTCCGACATAATGATCAACGTTTGGGTGTGACCTCTCATCATCGTCCATCACTTATGATAATCGATTGAGTGCGTCATACTTTGCACTAAATTTCGTGAAGAAATTTGAATAAATTGCAATAAAAATGGAAATTCGTTATTATAAATTATCAATATTCAACTGTACTTGAATATTCTCGAAAATCCTATGGATTATTCAGTCACTCACTCGATTACAGCCTTCTAGGAATGCATAATTAATTAACTTTGACCAAACATTCCTCAGATAAATCATTTGGTTAGCTGGATTGAAATACCAATAAGTTTGATGTTCAATTTTTGCGTCTACATTTGGAGGAGAATATGGATGAGCGGTCATATCAATTGGGCAGTCAAATTCAGTTTCCTCATCCTATCTAGTTCCCAAACAACATTCAATGACTTCATCTTCAACGTTACAAACAATCGATGAGTGTACGCCCACCGGACAGTATCCCAAGACAAAAGACCGCGCTGTAATATAAGACTAACATACATCTATATGCATCCATCCACACACACATATATGGCACAAGGTAATACTCTTGGGAAAAAAGGTAAAATAGAAAAGATCGAATCGATTATCGCGCTGAGACGCTCGGCTATCCGCCAGAATTTTTCCAACAGTCTAGACTGATACCTATGTGTGCATGACTATGCATACATATATATTCATGTGTGTATATATTCGACGTAAAATACATTGGTGCTCTGGAAATTTGTACATGGCGGTGTATGAGCGAATATATATATTTACGCTTTGTGTATAGCGCGTGAGGTTGCAATGCAGGGCGGCGACTGAGCGCGCGGAGAACGAACGAGCGTAAATTTAACGGTCAATGGAATTGAATTTATGATGAAAATTTTCCACCATCGAAATAAATTTCAAACGTTTAATATTAAGAATTTGAATAACACTATTCACTTATTTTTTTCACACATTTGACGGTAGCTACCTCAACAGTTTTTTTATTTATATTTCTAGCTTCCATAAAGGATAGAAATTTAAGTAATTCTCCCAAAAATTCCCTTCATTATAGTATTATGTTTTTACATCTATAAGATAAAAAATAGACCCTCCATTAACACATCAATTAATGAGTCATTAATGACAATTTCAATTATCCCAATGCATTGTCGAGCGTAAACAATCATCTTCAATATACCTATAGCAAAAACATCAAAAATAATAATAAAGACAACAAAAAAGAAGAGAAATAATGAATACCACTCTCGCGAGCGTGACATTGAAAGAGCCATTTAATAACCCTGCTCGCCCAATTCTGCCTGGATGAAAGTAAAATAAAAAAAAACATACCGAGAGAGCTCACAAGGGGAAGCGAGAGGGGGAGATCGTGTTCGAGTGAGAGGCGAAGAACGAAAAAAAAATATAGAAGAGGAACGTGCGCCTAGTGGGACGTTTATATTTACACTCGTCGAGATTGCTTTTAATCGATGCTCGAGGCTTTGTCGGAAAGCTGTACAAAAGAGAATATGAGAGGGGAAACGGGGTTATATATTTGTCTGTATAGTAGGCGTATAGTAATAGTTGTAGTAAAAGTAGTAGACGTGAAACTGGTAGAATATACCTACAACGTAGAGGAAAACTACGAGTGAGAATATCGTGACGTGTATATGAGAGGATGAGTAAGAGCAAACTCGGTCGCAATATGTATGTTCAAATGTATATATGTTTATGCATATATCTATATTTTGTACAAGGAGAAGGCAAATCGTGGAGGAGTAGAAAGAGCAGAGAGAATGAGGGTTGTGAGTACGAGACGAGATGTATATATATATATATATATATATACATATGACATAACATGTAGGTATAACATGTAGAGCACGTGCCAACTCAGACGTAGGTACACACGAGTGTGTTTTGCTATTGTCTGGTGTGTAAGAGTTCCTGCCACGTGTTCTGGCTTCCATAGATGTTTAGGTCACAAGTTTCTATTGCTATAACATTCGGAATGAATACATAGTAAGCCCCTATGAAGAAAAAATATACTTGGAAATGTATTTGAGTTTATTTGCCCGTATGAATTATTACGTAAAAACATCCATGGGCAATACAGAACCAACGAATTGAAATTCATATTTCAATCGTGATTGTGAGATTCAACGGAATAACATACATCAATATGTACCACTGTAATTATTTTTGAAAAAAAAGATATTATTCAATTAGGCGGATATTTGCGAATGGATATTTGCTGATCAATTCCTTCATGCTTGGTTAAATGTTAAACTGCGAATTTTCACATAAAAATAATGAATATTTGTTGATAATTTATCACTAGATACAAATAAAAGAAATCGGACATGAAAATTGAGATGAGATGAATGTGCTGTAAATGTTAGAATGCGCTGGAACAAGACGACAAGGTCAGGGTTGTAGTGTGAGAGTAAAAGTGTGATCGCGCGTCTCAGCATCGCGTGCTTTCTATCGATACCACCTTTCGCAGTTAAAAAGAGGAAAAGGGTGAAGGAACGTGACGCCAACTGGAGGATTCCAACATGTACACATATATCAGAGAAAAATAGAAGGCAACACGAAACTTCTTCCGGCAGTCGCGACTATTCATACATCACTTTATCCTCTTATATCGCACTATAGCTGTCTACATCGAAGCTTCTTCACTTGAACTGTTATGAGAAGGATGGGACGATGAGTGTGCTTATAAGAATTCAATCGATATCCATTAAGTTTGAGCCCTCTTTCAACAATATTCAACATCTTATATATCTATATACACTTGTTCAGTTTTCTTGTGTGCCTCCGGTACGTATACTTTACCTATCGTTCTTAAGTAAATCCAAGTATGGTGATACGTATCTATATATTACCCACTTCATACATACACCATCAGTATACTATAAATATGATACGTTGTACGTGAGTAAAAGCGTACAATGCAAATTTGGGAAAGACCTTTTCTATCGATCCAATGCTTGTCATCCGAAAATTTGAGATAACGTTTGATATTCCTCGTGGGTCAAGTGGGAATTCGTTCTGTTTTTTCCCTTTTTTCCATGTGGCTATGTGTATGTATGTGTTAAAATTGTTGCAGCAATTGGCGATTGAATAATTTCAGAAGATATTTGGTGGTGAAACAATATCACTTAACTAATAATTTTCTTTTCTCCACAATGCGAGTGCGAAGCGTTGAATGAAAACGATAAAGTTATATAAAACTGAATATCTATGTCAAAAGCTACTCCAGAAATTCATATTTTAATTTCCGTCCAATTGAAAAGAGTCTCAGACCACTTTGCTATACATTTCTCCAGCTCTCGTGTCAATTATCAAAAATAATAAACGACGCAAAAAAAATATTCCTATGAACCACTCTTTGATTAAAATACTCCAACATTAACCGATACTTAATTTATGCCCTCACTGGATTTATTTAATGGAAAACGTACTCATGTAAACTTGCCGAGTATCCAGGTAATTGAGCATACAAATTACCTCACTTTGCATTTGACGTTTGAACGTACCAAAAAAGAAGCAGAAATAATTTCTTAGAATCCATCAGGTATGAACATAAAAAAAAAATTGTTATAAAAATTTTACGTTTGTGCCTTGCTCGAATGGATGAAAATGTTCGAGCGAGTGGGTTACATGGAATTGAGTTAACGCTCGAAATCCAGGTCAAACTTTACTTTCTGGATTATATATGTAGATATACATATAAAGCAACTATTATAAATTCGCCCATATGGCGCATGTCCTGATAGCTCTCCTGTCGATAGAGGTAGCTTATATGCTGCAGTGGGCTCAAGTAATTCATTAAAATGAAGCTACTATCCCACTACCGTTGGGGAGACATGTGCACACACAAGATGTATATACCGGCGCAGAACACGAATATATATTTAAATATATATGCATACTTGCACATGTAGACGCGCAGACACATGTAGAACTGAACCTATACGTCGGGGTAGTGCAAGAGCAGCGGAACGGTATAGCCATGGGTGTTGGTGGTGTGTAGATCAGGCCGCAGGATTTTTACGACGACCAACTTGCGGGCTCTCGGGTCCATTTTAGTGCACGGAGAATATCGTGGACATGGCACATAAAAGACTCGGCCCCATTTCCCCATTTTTCCTCTCTCCCCTCGCTTTTATTTTTCATTTCATTCCACTTTTTCTCTCTTTTTTCATTCCATATTTTTCTAACTTTTTATCTCGTGGTTTAATATCCTACCTATATTCCTAGTGGATAAAGTTCCGTCGCTGTATTTTTCACAGAAACACTGCCTTATCTATAAATAAAGATATTTATAGATTATATATATACATATATATGTAGATGCGTTATCTGTTTTAGTGAAAAATGCATATGTATATATCGCGGTGAGACTGCCACGATCATATACCGGAAAAGTGACGCGAAGTAGACTAATAAAATAAAATGAAATAAAAGAGAATAAAATGAAAGAAGAATACATGGGATTCACACGTAAAGATGCTTTGTGCATGAAGAAAATGTACATTGCAAATATAAGCGGTGAATTTTATTGTGCTATTTTCCATTTCTGTATCATCATATGCATACACCCAATCATATACATTGCACATATCCACATATAGAGATATACACCAAGGTTGGTGCACTCAAAAACGAAATATTAGAGTGAATAAAAAAAAAGAAAGATAAGTTGAGTGAATATTTTTCAGTTTTATGTGTCTCAAAATGGAAAGCTGTTTTCTTTCGTTTCCCTTCTCACTAAAATTCACCGCACAGACATTTACATATTTTACTTGCATTTATATATTCATATATATATTTCCTCTGTATATTTTCTCTTTTTGTGGACTCTTGGCCAAGTTTCCTGGCACGTACGTATAGAATTTTCCCTCTCACATTCCAAACGATTATAATCCAATGCTTCATACTCTACAAATCTCCGTTTTCTGGAGACCGTCATCCATACATATATATTTCAACATGGGGGCGCGATCGTAAACGAGGAAACTTGTCGTAACAAGTCCTATATATCTACTCTTATTCTTGATTCCCACAAAAATTCCGGAGTCGCACAACATTGCACTGAAATAAACACGTATACATATACAAAGTGAGTATATTCAAACCGAAAGATAAGGTATGCAGAATCTTTGAAGATAAGCAGACGTTGAGGTAGTTTCATGCCAAGTTCGAATTGCGGATGATATTATGTACATTTACAGACTGTATATAAATATATATATATATATCTTTGCTTTATTTCCGCAAGTTCAAGAGCCGCAAGCTCGGCATTTTATGCAAATAAGCACAACGATACGTATGGTTAACAGTGGACAAAGATGCACCCTACATATATGAACGACGAGATTTTAACAAGCTTGAACTCGAGTTCCCCTGCGGGTCGATGGTACATGGCTTCGTCTTGCAGTCTCGTGACTTCTTGTCTTTTTTTTCTCTGTTCTCTCTCCCTATAACTTCGCTGCCATTTTCTCTTGCAGTCAACTCCTATTGGACGTCATATTTCTAGAAAGTTTGCTGAGCTTCTGTGCGTTTCACTACCATGAAACTACATAAATTTCTCTCATCGAACAAGTCGAGTCAAGATAAACTAGTAACAAATCTATTTACCTTAATACTTCAATTTTTATATGGGATGCGAAGGGGATGTGAGGGAACAAGGGTTCCACAGTTCCTGTGGAATAAAAATGTATGCGGGAAATGGAAGTGAACTCGTTTTTTCCTGCGGGGCATTTACCAACGAGAAAACGATTGGAGCTGGCCCATACAGTGGTTTTTTCCTCTCTTTTTTTTTCATCTATTGTTTTTTTTACACATCCTCCATCCTTTTACTGTATTCTATATACACTTCAATATACTACTTTGCCGTGGTTATACAGCGCAAAAGCTCGTAGTCCGTTAGAAACGACATTAAGCACGTACCAAGCGTGAAAGAGAGACGAAATAAAAGTTAAAAGAACGAATAAAATCGATTGCAACGTGAAGACTTGAGTGAGACACCGAGGAGGAAACGAGTGGCCGATTCGTTTTTCTCGGATACTATCGAGACGTGTATCTACATGTATATTTTCTGGTTATGTGTAGGACATCGTGCACGTTCGGAGATAGTGTGAGCACTTGTTCTTTACCTTCTATGCGTCTTTTCAAATGTGCAACACTTGCATTAAATTTTTATGCGGACTACTCGTACACATAGAAAATAATGATGCAGGCACATAAAGAACTTGAGATGAGTGAAAAATCTTTTCACAAAAATTCTTGATGAAAAAAAGACATAATATAATCGAAACCTGCATCCGAGAAAGAAAGATTTTGAAATCCACTCTAATACATTCGACTTACGTGGATTCGAAATGAAATGGAAAAGTCAAGCTTTAGTTCATAGTTAGATATGTTCTCAAATCACAATCCTATTCATGAACTATTATTTTATAACTTTGCATACAAATTGTCAATCGACAATGCATCGATTAATATAATATTTTCTAGAATTAATTTATACGCTTTGCTTCAACGACAAGAAATTCACACCAACCAAAAGAGGAAATAATAAAATGTAAATACCATTAACTGGAATTTATTTTCACCTATATGCTTTCACAATTAACTACGGAATATATATATATAAACGATATTGGTCGAAGGATTTCGTATGAACTGTTTTGTATATCTCTCGCTAAGTAGTTACTCCAGTATTAATACATGTGTAATTTATTCATGTCTAGTATACGGACGCACGTATATATATAAGGTAAAAAGACGTGTCAGGATGCTTTCAAGTGTCTACGACACAAATTCGATATGACTGTGAAGCCAACAGCAGAGAGTGTTTCTTCTCGACTGACACAACTCTGCCTTCTTGCACACTCACATCTCTCACCTCTCGTCTTCTCCCTGTTTTATCTTTTCACCCATCAAATTTCTTCCTCTTTACGTCGCGACACCGTCAAGGCGACGACGCTGACGTCGACGACGACACCGTGAGACGCGCGTCGAGTGTGAAACACCAATAGAACCAGATACACTTCCATATATGTATATATATATATATATATGTATTCTCCAACCGGAAATTCGCCAGAGACGAATGCGCGACGTTTCTAAGATCCCTGAGATCTCCCTGATGCGTATATTTGTGTCTATATATGCCATGTCTGTCTGGCTGTGTGTGTGCGTGTATGTGTATGTAGATGCAAGTTATATACCCATTCTATTCACTTTGCCTCGAGGGGTGACAGTGTCACGCGCATTCGAAACACTCCTCAGGGATATGCATTTCGTCTTGATCGTACACACCACAATACGCCTTCCCGCTAGGCATCGCATCACCGAACTGCGTGATTTATATTCATTCATATATATGTATATGTATACTTATTCACTTCTTATCCTCGACAAATGCAAATTTCACAACGGGTATGTGATGCTCGAATTCGAAGTATCCGTATGTAACTATCAAGATTTGCAATATTTATTTTTTATGAATTGAATGCACCACTAAAATCAATTTCGTGACAGAGTCATTGATACGAGAAGGAACCTCAATTAGAGCGAACCATCTGTTGTTTTTCATCACGGACTATGTGTCTACACTAATATAGAATTGACTATACTCACTGTATCAATTAATATTCATCTATATCATTTTCCTATCCGTATTTTCAATATAGAAACATTTCCAGTCACTCTCTAGTCTTTGTGGCATCTTTTCAATGAGTAAGTGTGGCTTATGACGATTCAAATCGTCACGTCAATTGTGAAATGAGCATTTTAACACTCGAATCGTTAGGGAAGATACATCTCAGGGTAGACATTGAGAAAAAGTATATAAAAGTAAATATGAACAAGTAATAAGAAGTCCGGCAGCCGCCTTTGTCCATTTCCATTTTTCTTTCCAAAAGAAATTTATGCATACGAATGAATTGCTCGAGGCAGTGCATATGTACATTATACATCCATGTAAGTCGTCTTTATGGTGGTGTATCAAAGCGCTATGGGATGCCATGCGACTTACCCTTTTCCGTTTTCTCTCGCCTTCCGTGCACTTTGTGATTTATATATGATGACTGTCGCCTCTTCAAGTTCCACTCGAATACCACCTATATAAAGTATTGTAAGGGCTCATGCAATGGCAACAGTGTCGGCTGTATCATAACGGTGATGAGTCTTTTACTGCGTACCTTATGTGCACCACTTTCTCCACTGTCACCCGAGCTTCTGCCCAGTGATATATTCATAACCACATATTCTTTGAGTTGGTGCACTCAATGTCAACTCCAGCCTTCCACGTTGACATATATAAAATTTTTAATTATTTCAAACGTCGCATCCATTCAATGGCTGTGTGTCATTTAATCCGACGCAACCTTCTTATCTAAAGATCAAAAGTTATGAACCACGAAAAAAAAAAAAAAATTATTGCATGGATGATTTTAGTTGTCGTAGCTGGATCACCGGATTTAGCTTGACGAGTTTATGAAAAATAAAAGATATGAAATGAATCAATAATCCAGCAGGAATCCTTCTACTTGTTTGATGATATGATTAACATACCTATTAATAAAAGTTATTCACACATTATTTTGAAATAGAGGAGTATGTGCTGACATCATTCGATATACTAATACAATAATGGTTTCGATACATCATGTGGAATAATGACAACAGCAATGACATCATTCATCTTCCTAAAGCATTGGTCAAATTTTCTCCTTCTATTTTCTGCAAATGAAATACTTTATGGTTACAATGAAAAATATTTCATCGGTAACTCAATTTAGATTCCTTTATTTTTATCTACAGAGCAGGGAACTGAGACAGGACGAATGAAATAAGAGCATACTGAAAGACAGAGGAAGAAAAAACCAACGTATATATATATATATGCTGAGAATGAATGTGTGGTTGAGTATGTATTAAAGTCGTTCTGGAAAATTTACGAGGAGTAGTGTGAAAGACTCTTATACTTCACGCCATTCAGCACGCACTCTCTGTCAAACTAATCGCTGCGGTAAGTTCTTTTTTATCACATTACACGTTTTATACGCTGAATAATGATTCCAATAGCCTGATTCAATAATGATTAGATTCAATATCAGTTCTATAATGGAAAGGAAGAATGAAGGTTGATAGATTGTATTGTATTAAAGATAATGTGAGAAAAAAAATAAAACTAAAATAATTGCACAAACTAACAAGTAGAATCCAGACGAGGAGAGCAGAGTGTGAAATTGTCGCAATACCAGCGATATTACCTTTTCTATATGTACTACTGATATATATATATATATATATATATGAGCTCTTGATGTCGTTTCTCATTCTTCCCTCGTCGACAATGCGCGAAGAATCGGATAAAAAGATTACTCGAGCAAATACTCTCAGCGCGCGCATGTGAGCACGTTTACACACGTGCAATATACAAATATATATGTATATATATTTACGGATCAGTATCTTAGCGAAAATCTCATCTCTTTACACTCACGTACTATGTCAATAGTAAACATATGAGAATGGCACTCGTGCCTATACAGAGAATAACACAATTTTATTCAACTTGAACTATGTATTATTCCACCAAATGTACAAATCAAATCTTTTTTTGTTTCAATTTAATCTGCGTCTGAATATGAACAAATATATTTAATATTGATAAATGATATTGTTTGCCATTCAATAGAATGGGGGAAAAAAGGTGAACATGAATAATTTATCTTATATAGTGCATGCATTCACTGGAGAAATTTTGGAGTAGAATCACAACTCACAAGAATAAATTTCTAATATTTCTATTCTCGATCTGAAGAATTGAAATAGTTCCGACAAGAATCTCATGAGTTAAATGTATTCAATCTTAATGATTACATACAATATTAAATTTTTGTAACGACCGATAATTATGAATAATGGTATACTATTATAGTGTTTAACTCAAGTACATATCCACAGTCAATTAAACAGCCATTTCAATCGTGAACGATAATCACACGATGGGGATGGGTTAATTACTTACACGTGATGTGCAATTTAGTGTAAGGGAGCGAGACATAAATGCACCCAGAGAAACCTCGTTGTAAGTGGTATGTGGCAATTCAATACACATGCACACACGAACACACAAATGTATATAACGTCGGAGTAATCGTCACGCGCAGTAACTGCCACCTCTCGTCCCTTCGCGTTGCGTTTGTGTGCATCTCGCCATCGTGGCGTCATTTCCGTTTGGCACCCCAGCATTGTGCCGATTGCATTGTACTATCATGTGTGTATTCAATGAGACTATACACATGCATTTATAGATATAGGTATGATACACCTCACACTATCGCCAATGAACAACGTGTGTGTACGAGGGTGAAATGGCGTCAGACGAGTTGGATGCAAATGTATAGAGAGAGAATCGGTCTAGCAGGAACCTCTTTCTCCATCTCCATACATATCTTCTCATCTGTGCCTGCATCCAACAATGAATTGTTCTGGAAGATGTCATTGTCCGATTGGTCTCGTTTGCCGTACCCAGCAAATAATCAACTTCATCCACACAGTATTTATAGTTGTATTCGTGATACGCCGCCATGAGGTTCCATAAATAATGCCGTAGTCATTATGATGTGATACTGATAGGCATGTGTGGATATCTGCGACGTAATGATCCGCATAGCAACCGAATGTATTACCATGCGAATTTCTTAAGAAATATACGCAGCTAATGCTCTGTAAAGTATGAGATATCAAGAATCATGAGCGATTTTTGGGTGCTAGTTGGTGAATGAATTGTTTTTTAAAATATTGTATGGATATGAGTATGAATTTGTGTGCCAAGTACAACCCGCCTAAGCAATTGATAAATCAACACCACAGAGTTATGATGAAAAATTTAAAAGTAGACTATTGATTCATTACACTTTTTCACTTCTTTTTCGCGTCACCACCACTCTACCGGTACATAGATTATCTACCCTTTTTGCACGCCTGCCAGCGATGAAAGTTTAAGAGAAAGAGGATGGGACTTGGTTAGAAAAGCGAGAAGTTAATTTATCACTCCTACAGAAAAAATAAATGAAATTGAAAATAATAATTAGGATGAAGAATGATAAAGCTTTGAATTAAGATGAAATGTAAAAGAGAAGAAGAAAACGATGCAGATGAGAAATCGCTCAAGGCAGATGGTCAGACAGTGAAAATCGATTGAAAAATGCAATAGAAATCTTCTTGTGCTACATATTCAGAAGTAAGTTTTCATCGAAACCTGAATCACTTTATAATCTCGATCGATAATGATTGGAATAGTTCTGCCAAAGCCGATAAAAAAAAAAGGAAATTAATTAAAAAATTTCACAAAGGTAAAAAGAAAAAAAAAAAGAAATAGTTGAAAGTTAATGTTTTGTAAAAGTCTGTGTCTTTGAGCAAGCTAATATTAAGTTTTTACGATAAAACTCCGTTTCCATCCAATCTCTCCAATCATTGGTGAGGTGTACATCCAAGAAGGAAGTATAGAAGGTGGGAATATTAGAAGAGAAAGGAGAAAAAGAAGAGTACTCTCCAGCAGTGTGTATGCAAAAATTGAATGAATTCTACGTGGTATAATAGAGAAATGCGAAACGCAAATATAGTTGTGCTTGCAACGTTCAGCGCTCTTTTTACACAGCATCTCAACCCACTTTAACTCAACCGCCCTATAGACATTATATGTATACATAATCCCAAGTATACTCCTTCATCCAACTCCGCCCATGCTGCAAGCCCTGCCTGGGTAATAATTCACCCTGAAGCCACGTTCTACATTCTCGCACGGCTTCGGCAAAAAGTGACGCGATACAAATTGTACCTGGCCCTTTGCACATAAATCATCTGACGGTAGTTGTTGGAATATGTGTATGTATAGATATCGAGGATATAATCGCTCAATATTCTATATGTATGGGTAATATATGATATTATGTATCACGTATAGCCATTAACAACCCCAAAATAGAGACGAAAAAACTGGAAATAAATAGTTTCAGACTTTAACTTTTTATATGCTCCTACTGTAAATTAGATCGTATACGCCGAGAAGAATAAAATGAAATTTAGGGGAAATTGCATGAAATAAAAAATATTTTCATTCCCATAGGCTGCGATCCCTCCGAAAAAAATTTATGAGCAATCATATAAAATGATAAACAACCCCCGAGTTGCCATAAATAGATCGACTGTACATTTGATTTGTAAAATTTTATCGTTGTTATTTTTACACTCGTATCAATTTTATAATTTAATTCAATTGAATAAGAACCCGCACGAGTATTGGATATTTAACAATGTTGTCAACTATATAATGAGCTGAGTGACGTTGAGTAGTTATTGATTAGGAATTGCGATCGACTCAACTCGTCTTGGCTTTCAGCGCTCGTGCATTGAAACTGAACTTCAAGTTAACTTGACTTTTAATTGATCCACAACCGTGAGGGAGAGTAATGCGGAGCTTGGATGTAGAGAGATATAGAAACTGGATCTCCTTGAGTTCTTGGAGTTTTTACTTCGAGAAAACTTTCTCGTTATATACATTTACGTGTATACAATACAATATGCTTGGGTTTATCGTATAGACGGAAGAATTTATTTCTATCAGTAAACTTAATTCCATTGAATTTATACCGGGAATCGTATCATTAGCCGATATAAAATGATATGTATACAGGTAGTTTATAAATGAGCGAAAGAACCACTCTTTCTCAATTTCACTTTGATAATTAAACTTTTTCTATAGTTGAATATATTATCAATGAATGAAATGAAAAACTTTCATCAACTTTTTTCCTGCCTGACAACGAGATGGCGAAGGAAAGGAAAAAAAATAAATAAATGAAATGAAAAATAAAAAGAAAGTAAATGAAGAACTCACCAGGGTGTGGAACGGAATAGCCCACGGGTATATGAAAAGGATGTTGTGGACGGACATCAGATAGTTTGAGGTTGGTGAAAAGTCTACGATGTGCCAATCACTCGAAAATAAGAAAAAAAAAAGAAGAGAAAAACCGAGTTTGCCTTTTTTCCGTAACTTTGTTATGTTACCGAACAGTGAAGTTGTTGATATGAACTAATGAAAAATATTAAATATGTATTTCAAGAAATTACGAAAAAAAGACCAAGAAAAAACACAAGGATGAAAATGAATAATTACGATACACAGATTAAAATTTAGCGTCACATGCATTGATACTATTTTTGATACACTAATGCGAGATTATATGCTCGACCGCAGGCAACGATGAGAATACATAGCACTTCACGTATCTACAGTAATTAATCGAGGACACGTGTTCCAAATTGTCCTCATACTCTACTCAGTTTCATCCTCATCACCTGCGCGCACATGAGAGTAGCAATGTGTATATAGCACAGCGAATGCGTATAACCGCTTAATTTCCGGCGCCCAATGTTGACCACACATGTTAGCCATATCAGACGATCTACACATAGCACAGATGAAAACACACAAAAATACTAAAAATCAAATATTGTAAGCGCATCCAATATCTCTCATATTTTCGTTCAATTATAAAAAAATTATATTTTCCATTATCGACATAAGAAAAAAGCGTCGCTGCTAGAAAAAATGATTCTTCGATCAAATTCTCTGAAATATATTAATGTGTTAATTGAGATATTCAGTAGTGCAGTTTTAAATTGATATTATATCGAAATAATAAAAAATTCATTAAATTGACACTCAATGTAGATCTTTAGTATCGTTAAGTTGTTAAACATAAATTGTATATATGTATAAAGTGCCCATACCATATTCTCGATGGAATATTCTCAACTCTGATAAGGAAATTTGATAGCTAAAGCAAGTCGAGACGATATTAACAGGACGGGCGTCAAACTGGTCTTTAATTAGAAGAGAAGGGTGTATGAGGGGGTTGAAATGCGAAAGCACAAAATATGGAGTGGAGAAGGAAGGTGAAGCGAGCTTTGAGTCTTTGAATCCCGGGGGAATCGATTGAGCCCCTGATTGCCAGTGAAAATAGTTGGCGTTTAATATTTCCATATAAGCGTCTGCATGTGTGCATATAATATGTTAAAATATATATATTTAATCATGGGTTGACGTATAATCATAAAATGATAAAAATTTTGATAACTAATTCATGTATAAACCTGAAACCGTTATAAGTGAATAATCAAAATGATAATCAGCAACTAATTGTGGTGTTCATGCGGTCGTATTTGTAAATTATATGGTGGAGTGTGTGCGATTTAATGAGGAGACTTTGCAAACTATCGAGGTAAAAGTCGCGGTATAACGCGCTGATGGCAGTCACATTGTCTACTCCTAAGTTGATGTGCAATGGCCGACCTAATTTCACTGTATGTTGTTCAACGTCGCGCGAAACAATAACATATATGTATATATACATGAAATGGTTGCATTGGAGCTCATGTAAATGTCACTAAGGGAGTTCAAATTCAGGTTACGTGATGGCACTTGTATGTATGAAATTATGGAATGAGAAAAATATTGTTAATGCCTCATTATATTTATAGAGTTTAATTCTCATTGTTACATACATATAATAAGATTATTTCATATTTCCTACGATATATGGGAAAGGTATATCTATAATAGTAATATTGCTTGATGCTATGTCAAAAGAATGATCAAATAGACGCATCGAATATTTCGGAAATACTTGAAATTATAAACATCCATAAACTTTGATGAATGAGGGTGAAACACGCGAAATCAATGATACAGAATCCACATTCATGTTCGCACTGTACTCAATTCATAAGCATCCTTGTTTGATATCACTGGTCTTTCAATGGGGATCACCGCGTGCTGCCGTTGTGAAATTCGAATGTATCACTTCATGGAAGATCAATATTAATTAAAATCATTCAGTCACATGCACCTGAAATCATCATCTAAAATTCGTTTAATGTTAATACGACTGACTATATCATTATCAAATATTGGCTTTTATTTATCCACAATTGTAACAAACACCGGCAATTCAACACTCTCCCATTCAAATATACCAATACCATTGTTATTTGCAGAACATACATTATTTGCAAGTGTGCTGTTCCGTAATTAGCGCGAGTAGCGATGTATATATCTACGTGTACAAATAGATATGGCAAAACAAAGTCCACTCCAGGGAAAACAATTAGCAGTAAATTTTAGTCCCAGTATATAGCTGGGCTAATGCGGCGCAAGAGCGCGTGCCAAAATGTGTCGCCTGTGCACGGCGTATTACGACGCGCCTGGAAATAACAAGGGGCTTGCGCGTCGTGCAATAAAATCACTCACCAATATCTGCTGGAACACTTGACACAGCATGTACACTTACACAAATATTGAATTATGTCTGCAATTATTTCATGAGATCTGTGTGGGAATTTTTTTCCATTTTGAAAGCATCTAAAAACGACACTGATTGTATACAAATGATCAAGCATTATTTGCGTATGAAAATGCACCTTTCTTTGATGAAAACCATGACCCTTCAATTATTTTACGTTGATGTGAGATGGAAACAAAATTTGAATAAACATATAACAAAAGCGCCACCGTAATGGAAAAATAAGGGTGAAAAACAGTGCGATTAATTAGTGTTGATAATGTTGATACCACTATCGTAATACATCTACATATACATACAAAATTGTAGCTGAAAAAGAATGTGAGTGACGTGATGAGAGCACAAAAAAACGAGCAAGGAAACAGATAGCACACGGATACAAAGCTCCGGTAATATATTTGGATTAACGGGCCGGCACCAGAGCGGCTCGAGCTCGTCTCGCTCGTTAAAAGTATCCGGGGATCCTTTATAACGAGTCCGCGAGGACCAAGAGGTATAATCAGACAAGTGCAGCAGTACGAATAGAGAAACAGAGATACTAGAGAAGAATATATGTGAAGAGTAGAGCTGTAGACGTGACCGAACATAGTAGTAATTGCTACGTATAGTCAGGCAATGATTTTAGTTTCATTTCGCCAAGAGTTTCGGATGTCTCATCTGATGACTAGTGCACGGATACAGATGTGATTCACACCACTGTGAGAACAGAGTTGTGTGAAACAGAGTTGTGTCCGATAGAGTTAACGGCCTCGTCTATGGTCAGGAAGTTTCCATAATAATACGAAAATAAGCTTTTTACCGATGCATCATCCTTTTGATTGATCTCCATCCTGTAAGATGGACATGTTAGCAATGTTCAATGATATCACTCAGTTTTGACATGCAATGAATTATGTCATGTTGTGACAGCTTAATTAATCCCAACATCCATCGTGTATCAGGGATCCATAAAACGGTTTATCTAAACAAGATGAAATTGTGGGAAAAAAATATACCATCAATATGTCACTCTTATATCCTTCTAACTATAAATAAACGTTCCTGGTAGTGCATATATTTGCTATTTTTTCGTCACAAAAGTAGGAGGAAAAATAATTCCTACCATTATATCTGATGCATATTCATCGATTGATTTGAATTATTATCAGGCATAATGTCAGTCATGGATTTTGTAAAATTGATGGATGATTTATATTGTAACATCCGTAATATAGATTGAACACATTCATCATACTGCATATATTCTGGAATGAATAATGTATTTGCATGAATGAGGATGTCCGTATATAAATAATTGGTTGGGTTGAACGGTTGGTGGTGTTTTCCTGCGAACTACATGATTGGAAGTATGTAAACAACTGCATTCATTTTTGTATACATCAGAGCTGCATTAAAATGAACAACATGAATACGCGTATGTCTATACTACGCAAATGAAATGAGGTTCATTATAATTTGTGTCAATTCAATTACATAAATTTTTTATCATGATATTAATGGCAATATGCTCTTCGTTTGTAAACTGATTAATATTAACTTCCTAATTCCATCACGAAACTCTCGGATTACTCTCCGCTTGATGCAGGATTATAATTTATGTCATCGTCATGAATGGCGAGAGGAAGTCTAGAGTGGCGATAGTGTGCATCCTTGCGAGCGTTAATACCATCAAGATTTATCGTTTGTGAAGATGGAAAAGAAAAATTACCAGTATAAAGGGGAAAGCAAGAAAAAGCGGAAAAATGGTATGCATGATGGGCAACTGAAAAGGATGAGAAAAGCTGAGGAGCACCAAATAGGAATGTAATAAATAATCGTCCGAATTATTATCTTTATTTATTGTAAGAAAAAATCTCTTTCTCAACACTATTCGACATTTAGAAAATACTCAATTGAACGCACAGTGAATATCTTTAAATTCAACAATATACAAGTTCAAATAGCTTTGCTGACTAGAGTGATCATGAAATATATTACAATATCCTATATATTGCATTAAATGACCAGAGTTGTCGCGTGGAACCACTGGATGAAGGAAATACTTGCGGAGATTGATCACAACTCGTGCGGAAGGGGAAATGGAGAGGAAAACGGATCCCTGGTGAAACGTCCAAGCGCAGTGCAATTGCACAGTCACGCTCATATTAAAACGCACTGTCAAATTGAAAAAGTTTAAAAAAGTTCAATATTACCAAAATAGACCGAGGCAAAAAGAGATGAACAAGAGAATAGAACAATCACAGAAATCCGTGGACGTATTTTTTTCATCTATACCTTCTATAGACTCATAAGAAACAGTGCCCAGGATAGAGAAAAAAATTCTGAATCATAGAAAATAATTTGATATTCATGACATCTGACTAAAATTATCCATCTGATCAATAGGATGATATATATAGTCTGGTTATACACTTGTCTATTACTCATTACAATTCAACTACCTCCACAATTGCTGTCACTTATAATTGCAGCAGCATTTAAACTCATGTAGAAGTGCAGAACATCACTGGGGAGTCATTTACACGTGGACTCGCGTACATTATATTCTCATGTTGTACTTTATCCTGACGTCATATAACTAACGATGTACATAGAAAAGCATGAAACACTCGTTCGTTTGCCCGAGTTTATTTCCCCACACAAATACTTTTACTCACAATTATTCATTTTCCACTCATCCATTTTTGATACGCTGATTTTGTTCTGATGTATCTTTTGCTCCCGGTTTTTCCGGTTCCTCTCTTTTTGTCCTATTCATTTTTCAAATCTCTTTCACTACCATTGTATTTTACTCGATAGAGGTATATGCCTGCAGACGACATGGGCTCCTGATATCACGGCAGAATGAACACCAAAGGTTTTGAATTTGCGCATGAATTTACTAATACAAATACGACATCACATCACACATGTAAAACTGAAAAACAATCATTGCTCATAGTTTTTCTGCTATCTGTTCCCCTAGAACGGCGTTGTTTGTATAGCTCATTGACGTGTTCATGTGAGCTCCATTCACTGCATATTAAGCACACGGAAATGTCACAATTTTCCCCGTACGATTATAATGCGAGATTATGAGTTGCAAAAAAAGTTTGAGAACAAAACCCAGAGATTATCTAAGAACATTTCATTTTCATAGAGAAAGTTCATTGTTGCATAAATGGAATTGTCTCCATGATAATAATTGTGACAGATATTGAGATGAGAAATTGGACGATGCGGTATAGCAACTAACAGCACGTCATTCAATTGTGTCATGTCTGATCACAACCCGACCTTATCTACTGTCCGCAGGCGTGAATATTAACGACCACAGTAACTCACTGTCTCCCTCATGACCGCTGGTCTAGCTCTCTTCGCATCTCCACTATTTCAATAAGCACAATTTCGATTCACAGCGAGGTGTAATGTACATCTCTCCAAAAATATCAACCATTTTCGTCTTCCAATCATAAAAATGAAATCACAGCAATTATCTTCTACTTCATCGAAGACATATTTCAATATATCATTCGTCAATATCAAATTCCTATCCAAAAATCCATTGAATATAATTGAAAGTCAGACCATTACACAATAAATAATGATGCAGAAGGAGAAATTTTCACTACATTATTCATTGTTTACCAAAATTCACCAATGTTGAATTTGACTGCTATCTGATTACAATGATAATAATTATTATAATCATATTATTCTGCCCGAAGCTACAGTATGAGAGAAATGGATTGTGGGTTCCGGCAGTTTTTCCGGTTGATCGCCGGTAGGTCTGCAACGTACACTACCGAGAGAATGAAGCATCGGCGTTTGTGGTACCCACATGTATAGTAGTCGAGTCAGAGCACGTGAATACGAGAAACAGACAGAAAGAAACATAGAAAGAAAAGAAAACACTGAGGGTGGGTTGGTCGGAAAATCCAGGAGAACGGGCGAATGGGTGAATGCTGCCAAGCAAAAGCGGCGGAATATACGCTCAATACTGCAAAGCATTTCCCTCGCGAATTCAGAATACTATGCAAGCGGGTCCTTTTCCGACCGAAAGCTCACCCACGTTTCTCTATGCTCTTATAGATAGATATATATATTATTGTATGCAAAGGTTTCTCATATAGCTACGCATATCCACATCCGACATTGCCTCTATTCTCTCAGTTGCTCCCCCTTATTTTCTTCCATTTTCATCAGCACACGCGTGCACGCTGGTCGTAGTTGTCTCCTCCCTTTTCTCGTTCTGTTGGTTATAGTATATGCCGTCCTACTGTATTCTCTACACTGTTATTTTTTTTGCACATGCAATTCTATATGTATATCATACATTCTTGATGCTTTTGTGCCTCACTGAAATTCTCATAGTTCATGTACGCCAACTCCTGTTGGACATCTGGCAGTGAACATCCGAACGAAGCTTGGAAATATATATATTTGTGTGTTATACCCTGTTCGTATGCACAATATATCTGTACACGCTGTCTGTACGGCATACCACACGATTCTTCACGTGTTTTGCATTCTAGATTTGATGTTAGAGTGAATGAATATGAACACAATAGTACAATTGGTTGGCCCATGGACTTGAGGAAAATAATAATTCCAATCGGAATACATCAATTCAACTCGAAAAGGTAAAATCAGTTGGAATAGAATTGGAATAATCTAGAATTGAGAAACGTGCTCAGTTTGTGTTTGAATTTAAGAATAATCCCAGTTTCAAATCTCATCGAATCTTCCAAAGTGTACTGAGAGATTGTGTTCCGAATATATGTTCATTGATGATTGAATTGATATGATAAAATTACGTTGTTGTGCTCAACTGAAGGCAATTTAAAATTTTGATTCTTGTGGAAAGTTAAATTTATGGTCATCATTCCAGTTTTTATTTTTATTGTGCATATGTGCATGTGTGCTTGCAATCAACGCACCGATTCTGCAATGTCTCATTTCTTGATATTGTTCTTTTAGACAATTGCGTCTCATGAGAAATTCTTCTTCACCGTTTGCTTCGTCGTTTCATATTTGTTCACGTTTTTTGGTTGGAATATATGCAACTTTCTACAGAGTTTTTCTGTGGATTTATGTAAATCATTATCATTCCTTCTATAAATGTATATATATATATATATTCGGTATTACAATCTCAATATTCCTCTGCTTCTTTCGTGCAGATAAACACATGCATATATTCCTTGACATTCTGTAGAACTTTTGGATTCAACGAAAAAGGGACATATTTGCTATGTATATCTATTCAAACTTCTTGTTGAATTACAAGTAGTCCAAGAATATTCTACGCGGAACTGGTGGATTTATTGATGTTCAAAAATCGAAAAGAAAAATAAAATCCATGACATGACATGAAGGAAAAATGAATAAATCCAAAAATATCGTATTTTCTTGGTGGTTCCGGGAATTGTAATTTTTATGGTCGTATGATGAAATTCCCCGACGATGAAAGTAAAGTGCGCCATTAATGGCTTTGTCCGCCATCAGAAATCTTCTTCTACTCCATCCCAACATTTTTCTCTCCTATGCCGTTTTTTTTCTCACTTTACGCTGTCTACTTCCGCGCCGAAAAAATTCAACGGTGAAAACTTTTGCCAATGATTATACGGCCGCCACGGTAGGTGGCAGTTGGTTTGGTAGGTATATGCTATATATAATAAGGGACTACGAAAAAAAACCCACGGGAGAACGATGAGAAACAAGATGAAAGGATCCAAGTGAATAAGGTGCGTCCCAGGATGAAGCATTAGAAAAGGATGGAGAAAGCACGGCGAGGATAAATTGTTGGAGAAGAAAAAAGGGATGCGACAAGAACGTCGGTCGAGAGGTGAAGTAAGGGTGATACTTGAGAGAACGACGACGAACGAGGGGCAACGTGGGCGATCGTGTCAAAGGCGCCGCTCTCACTCCCATAAAGCGAACAACATCTCTGTAACGCCGAGACGACGTATATATAGATGAGGCAAAAGGGAGTAAATTGCCTGGTCCGACGCCACCCGGTCCCTAGCAGGCGGATTACTACTAAATTTTTACTCGTTTGTTCGGTCATCTCTTTCGACTTGCTCTCTCGGCGGCGAGGATTGCCGTGACACTGGAGGGTGGAATAGAAGGATATTTTTCCGCACACTCAGAGCTTAGTACAAGATCCCTTCGATGCCATTGCATGCCCCTTCGAGATCGTTCTCGTATTAGGTATACTTTTTTATTCCTACTTTTTTTTCCTTTGTTTAATGCACTTTATTGCCAAGCTTGAGAGGTAGGATTGTGACTCTGACCCAGTTTTCAATATTTTTTTCAATAAATATTAGTTCACAAAACTTCTTATTAAAAATTGAAATTCAATTATTAATATTATGTTCAGCGATAATATTATGACGCAGGAGAACTTTGCAGTGAATATTCACTAGGCACAATCCGAATAGCACAGAGAAAAAATGACAATTGTTATTTCTATAATAATTGTATGTACATGCAGTACATTAAAAAATATGATAATATGTATATTATTATATTATTATACGACTTTTATAGAAACTTCAGTACACACAGAAAAATTATTTTGTCATAACTTTTTGCTCCACACAATCTCTCATTATATGGGGACATTGAACGCAAATGAAAAACGAAAAAGAAAAAAATATCATGTGATAAATTGTAGAGTCAAGTTTGTTACTGCTCGCTGGCGCAATAAAGTTAGAAACTTCACTCGCTCTTCTCACCACGGCTGGCATCTATTATGGAATTACCAGAGAGGAATGAAAGAGAGGTGTATAGTGTGCAAAAAAAAGTGAAAGATGGAAAACGAGAAAATAAAAAATAAAAATCTATTTACCATGAAATTTAATTCAATTTTTTTATATTTCCCATTTTTTTTCCCCCACATCGTCCTCACTGATGCAAGCGGAGCAGTGACGCAGGCGAGTGCTTTTGCATTACGTTCGCCAAAGTGAATTCGTAACTGTCCGACAAAGTGAACGAATTGTACACATACATCTGATACATATGTTCATGTATATGAATATATACGGCGGCCATGCACGTTCATGTATGTGTTTACTATAAAATGGGAGCGTCCGGTTTTGCATTATTCATCGTCATTCCAAATGCTGATCACGTTTTTATTGCAAGTTACCATTCACAATGACACATGTAGCCATGATTATAGTCTTAAAGCAGTTTTATCGCAGAAATTATGACAGATATGAAAGTAAGAAGAAAAATACATAACAAAAATTAATGATACATGAAATAACGAAACAAGACATGAAGAAAAGAGAAATCAGTGTGGAGAATCAGGACGAATAACGTCATGAAATTTTGGACGAAGTTTATCTAATTGGCTCGTAATGGACTTCTCAAGATATGGTTACTAGGACTTTCTCACTCCTCTCTTGCATTCGTCCTCCTCAAATTACTCCTCTCACCCGTTTTTCTTGTCGCATTTCTCCTCTCATTCATCTTCACGTTCAAATTCTTCTTTTTTTGCCTTCCTACTTTTATTTTTCACTTCTGCCTTCACTCTCCTGTTTTCACTCCAGTGAATTTGATTTCGAGCGATTTCTACTTGCCGAGTACATCCTTGCTGCCCCACTCCGCTCACTGCACCCACTCACTCGTTGCTTCGAATGCTCGGCCATGCCTCGTTACCGACGGAATTTATATTACCCCCTTGCTTTAATCTACTTCTCTCTCAGCCGATTAAACTGCCTCGAGGATTTTCACTCGCTTTTCAAACCTGACTTCTGCCTGACTTATTTGCTCCTCTTCTGACTCTTATACGCAGATACACACGCGCATGAACCAAAAAAGAACAAAATATCTTATCAAGATCAAACGTCTGTTATATGTATGTAAATTGAAAATTTGTCGCTGTCCCGAGCTGTTTTTCTTTTACGACGCGACACTCATAAAAGTTGTATGTACGAGTTGACATGAAATTTGTAGTGCAAAATATCCATCAAAACATTTAAATATAACAGCAGAGAAGTAAACTGATGTTCGTATGAATAGAGCTTTGAATTAAATATATATTAGTCTTCATGTTAATATCAATGTGAATCAATAATGGATTCATACAAGGAAAACCATGTCATTCGTCGTTCAGCTTATTGAATATATACCAACTCCTTTAAATATCGAGTTATAATCACCATCACCCTTCAGAAGACTAATCAGTAATAAATATCGTTATCTAATTCTATTCTGATTTCACTTTACTACTCCAAATTCAATTCAGATAATTCGTGGTCAATATAGATTACGTTTACTGATCGAATGAGAGATTTGTATCCACGCAACATCAATTAAACCAATGCGCCTCCCACATGAAAATACAAACTCGAAAATAGCAATACAATTTCCACTAATCTCCATCTACATACATTTTCAAACATTCATGACATTTATATTAGCTACGAATAAATATGAGACACCAAGAAATGAATAAATCCCCACGTTTTTCTCTGTTATACCAATGAGAGTATTCCAATATCGTAGCAACGCTACCAGATACGATATGTATATATATATATATCGGATAGTATTGCATGTGACTCTGAATCAGCCACGTTCTGTACTCAAATATATATATATGTATATAGGGGCAGTGCTTCAATATCCCAAAGCCAGCAAGGCGGCGCGCACTCGGAATTTAGATTGCATCGTTAGAGGATAGACAAGAGTGAGATAGGAAAATATATATGTATGTGTTTACAACAGGTCCGGTACTTTGATTGGCCACAGCTTCGATGAAGTAGGATTTACATATTGTTTTCATTGCCGACAACGTTCCCAAGTCATTTGCGCTGTTAACCCGTATTAACGTACAGGCGATTAAGTGTCAACTTGAATTCAACTCTCTCAACTCAACCTCTTCATATACAACACAGATTTTCTTCTTTATCTGCATTATTAATATGCTTAAAATAAACAGAGTCAATGAAAATTATCAACAAAAGAATAGACTTCATATCAAATGGTTTTTCAACACACAACACAGCAAAATCACATTGAATTGCTACAGGTCAATATTTTTCATTCATCATTCAATATTTGTGTGTTATCGTCCGTCCAATAGTCGGGGTAAACATAGCCTAGCATAAAGAGAAATGATTGAAAAAAAAAAAAAAAATAATAAATGCGTTTGGAAAATGGTTTTCATTTCATGTCTATAGTGGGCGAATTTACGAATCGGAAACCCGTTATTTGTTGTAACGCGTTTGGTTTTCTTTTCCCCCTTTTCGTTATCATTTATTGTTAGTTTTAAATTTCACATTGAACTGTGCGATTTTATTGTGTATGGTGGCCTGGGAAACACGAGTAGCATCGAGGAATAAATATACATGAATAGAGATAGGGCAATCCTCAATTCGCATTTAGCAAAACGGGTGAACGCGAAGCTTGGAGATAAGCGGTTTGCTTTCGCTTCTCGTTCTCGTTTGTAGCATTTATAACGGCATCATGTAAAGAGGTGGTGCCATGTAGTGGTGGTCGCACGCTGATACACCTTTGTGCTCACACTTGTATGGATACATAAGTGTGTTTATATACGTATTTATATACAACACTGCACATATAGATAGTGCGCGTCTTATTACCGGGCGATGTCGTTATACTGCACATATCTTGTGCTGCAATCTACGGTCCGGTTTATGTGTATACCGCAATTTCATGATACGCCTGTCATGCATGTCTGTCCCTACCACACTTTATTCACCCTGAAATTCTCCTCTACAACTAACCCCTACGTGTTTAGTCTTCCCATTAATGAAACGCGGAATTTTCCAATTATAGCGCGTGTATTACATCGGACACCAATCTTGCAGTAATCGTAATGCGAATACAGTTTAGTGTGCAATATTACTTTGAGAGAATGTGGTATGGTATGAGTCCAACAATTTTGTTAATTTCATTTGCGCTCTATTCGTGTTATCGTTGGCAGTAATGATAAGATATGATTCATTTTTATAATAATGTGTTGAAGTTTTGAAGATATCATGATAAATATTAGTTTTTGACCAATTAGAATTTAGTTATATTTTATGTATAGTTGAGATGTATGCGACGTTGTAGAGACGAAAATGAACCCGTCAGTCACTGTGAAAAGCCAGGAATAGGACGCATTCTATTGCAATGTCTATGATGAGCATCGCACACTCGAATGGATTAATTGTCGTCATCAAGTCGTATCTGATTTCACGCCTGCGTATAATGCACATTCAACAATATACACACATGTTTATATATGCAGTTTACAGGCGTATGAGCCAACAACTTTGAAAAGGGAAACTGTGTGTGTGTACAGATGCTATCATTACCCTCACCCCGGATGCGAAATTCAGATACATTCCATCAATTACTGACATTTACAATGAAATTCGAATAGAGATCATCACTCATTATTGTTATACATTAAGTCAATTACAAAAATCGAAACGAGAAAAGGGATGAATTAAAATAGAATGAAACATTTTTACGTGCCGTTGTGTAGTTGTTGAAAGAGAATCTGAATAAGGCACATTATATGAACTATTGAAGATCATCCGAAAAATGTATATATGCATGAATAATTCTACGTAGTATATGTCGAAGTTGTAAAGAAGAAGCAGGAATGGGCAGGCCGACTGTGGACCCATGGGAAATCATTGGTGTCCTCTTCAATACTTCCTTCATCTCATCCACTTGCTTCTTTTTTTTTCTCATCCTTCGTTCAGACTCAAACAAAAAAAGAGCGAAACTCTGTCCCACAGGATATAAACCTTCTTGTTGCCGCTTCATCCGGGACGATGGTTATACTGTGAAACAAGAGTGAATCCGTTCACCCGTTCTTATATGTACATATTCCTATGGCTTGATCGCGCTTATCTCAAAGCTTAATATCCTTTGACAACACTTCTTCTCTTCATAGCTCATCTAACTCACGCTCTAACAACATGTGGAACGATTTGCTGAGACGACATTATATGGGGAGAGATTTGTGATATCGGAGTGATAAGAAATATAATAGCTGAGAAAAAGCTTCACCCTCCTGTTTGTTACCGAGTATATATATGTGTGCTCTATTCATAGCATATATCCAGTGACTTTGAATATTGTTTATTATTCATCAGTGGCACAATGAATCTCGTTTGACACTTCTATCTCAACTCTTCTACTTGGTTACTAGGAAATTTCTTCCTTACGATAGCCACATTCATCCAATCATTTGAGTTTTTTTCGTTTTTGATTTATAAAAACCACCAAAATTGAAAGAATCATGTTTTACGCATTAAAATTTCAGACTATTCGGTATGGATCACCGACCTACGTTCTAAATCACGTGACAATATTTCACTTTATTTTTTTCGCGCTATACAATTTGAGCACGCACTAATCATAAATCTTCACATACCGGTACAATTATCTGTATATTAATCGCGAATACAAAATCATGAATGCTTTATATACAGATTCGGATTTGTGTTATAATTACGTCGCCATTAACCACAATCATATGCAGAAAGATGAATTTAATGCCACTTCAAAATTAATATTGAATGCATATAATTGGTGAATGTGCAATAAATTTGGAACAAATTTCATTTTATGATGGAAATACGACAATTGTATATAACTAACGTGGCGATTCACTCACAATTACTGAATGCATTTCGAGACAATAGAACAATACATATTTGAATTGCGAAAATAATGATTGCTGGGGATGTCAGAGTGTCCAAATGAAAAGTAGAGGAACAATCAATATATGATAAAAATCATAAATGATCATGTAAATGTTTGGTTACAAACACACAAGATATATATGGAAGCATCACACAGATATACATGCAGATATCCGATTACACTATATTCCCGAATGTGGCGCTCACATCAGAACAAAATCGATTTAATTCAGTTAAGTGATGAGGAAGGCTCTCACTAAAAAGACTCAATAAATTGCAGATACTATAACCACTACTAAACAGTCACAGATTATACACAACCACACACACACACACACACACACGCACACAGAATTACGTGTGCCTAACTGTCAGAATAACTTATATCAGAACTTGAGGAATTCACTATAGCGCAATATTCCATTTAAATTCAAGTGACTGAAGTACGGCTGATATAGGAACCCTCTTGCACACAATTCATCCGAAAAACTGAAACATTATGCAGCATTCAAATTCTTTCTCGTTCATTCAACCCTATTTAACACTTTAATCGGTTGTAAAACGTTTATAAAGGCTTCAAAGATAACTTCAATATGTCTAATAACGATAATATGGAATGCACCGTTTCGACATTCAGTAGAGAAATACTTAAATTCAGTGGCAGCATTAGAAGTAGAACACTCTGTATACTTAAGGAAAAAAAAAATTGCCGCTACAACTTCTTGAATTCGATCTCTAGAAAGTGGATAAAATTGAAACGTTCAAGAGTGACGATGATAGATGTGTATCGAACGCGGGCAACGATATAACTACAAATACATATATGTTACAGTATCGCTTTCTCACCCTTGCCATGAATACAACCGCCGCGTCAACCCCTTCATTTGTTTCCCCATCTCCATTATATATATATACATATATATATGTATACATGTATATCTCGTTCATTGCGCCATGTTCCATTATATACACATACATACTTCAACGATGTGAGACCACTATTGCGAGGCGACAAAAGGCAATCAGGGCCAATGGGCTACTGGCACGTACACTCGGCTGTTTGATTGACGTCGAAGGGTGTGTATGTGTGTTATATATTCATATACGTATATATGTTGCCTGCGCGTCACATTGATTGCACGCATTGTTCGTGAATGCAGATATATATCCGGTTAACTGTCCGTCATACACTATCCACGTACACATACACGCGTGCCCTTTAACCTTTTTCATCCCATGTAGAGATATTGTGATATTGTACGAAAAAAAAATTGTTTCTCTATTCTTGTTTCGAATACTTTGTCAATGGTTTGAGGCAACGCAACGTCTACCGTAATAGTCATATTTATTTCTCCCAATCCATGGAGAAATAGAAAATAACAATCTTGAAATAGAATATGCACCATATTCTGTGAAATCAATAAGATAGAAAATTCTATAGAATGATTTATTATTTTTCACAATCTATACACTCGGTAAATTAACGAACACAATTGAGGGACAGTGGACGAGTCATTGTTGTAGAAAATAGCTTAGTTTCTTGAATTGCCAATATAAATTGTGTCAGCTCAGTTTTCTTTGCATACATTCCAAAGAACCGAATAAGAAAACTGACTAAGTATTAGCTCGGTAGTTTCGTCCATGCATTTGCTAATTATACGATTCCCATCGCGCCCAATTGCTCTCCACTACTGATTCGATGATCAATGTCTGGGGTAGAAGTGCCATTTACTAATCACAAGCACTTATTTTTCCTTTTCCCATTGAGCAGATTCCGCACTCAAGTCACATTGAGTGATATCGCTAATTGATATACGAATGAAGAAAGGAGATCTTTCTTTTTTGTATTCATTTATTTCCATCTCAAATTTCGGATGAGGCTGCGTAAGATGAGTCGAAAGTTAGGGAAAATGAAACGGTCTTGAGTGGAAGAGAGGGAACTACTTATTATATCTATATGTATATATACACAATATAAGCTTTTCATTTTTCAGACAATGTAAAAGCCCCTGTGAACCTCGTCGACATAAAAGCTTGAAGTCTCAACGCTCTTACTTCTATCGTCGACTACAAATTTCACTCTCTGGCCGCTTTATATTCCTTCAACACTCATCTTTCTTCTTCCTGGTATAGTGTATATGTCATCCAAGTTAAGTGTGTGTATATGTATATAGGTGTGGGCGTATATTATACTCGTATGTTGTCTTGGTGCGGACGCAGGACACGAAGCTCACGCGAAAGCGATCCCATATATTGCCTTAGGCGCGAGTGCTTGGTTGGCCCCTATATATATTCCGAACGTGCGTCTCATGTCTCTTGCACTCGCCCTCTTAACATTTCTCGTACAGCTTCTGATACTGATGTTGGTGCTGCTTCATCATGTCATGGAGGGAAAAGATGAATCCAAGTAACCGTGTCGTTCATTTATTCATGAAAAATGCGCGAGCTGTAGTGGTGTTAGAATATTTTACCCAATGTATTTGTACAGTTGCATAAAAAATTCAACAATCATAAACGGATAAAAGAAAACACAAATTATTCTTCCAGCTTTTTTTTTTACTCAAAATTGTATACAAGAGTGACTCACATGACTCATGGGAAATCTTAGACTGTATATTCATAATAAATCAGATCATAGTTGGAGTTTATTATGTGTTCAGATGCACCGATGAACAGAAATAAATACAAAAATTCTGGTCTATTACTTCAAATTTGAATTTTCAATGTAATTCCAAATACTACAGGCAAACCAGAACAATAAAATACACCTTTACGTTTTTTTTTTTCTATTCTTTCTTCCTCTCATTCCATTGACTCGCTCACAGATAACTCTCACCACAACTTTTCCACAACAAAATAGTAAAAACTTTCGTTAACTTTATACAGGATCAACTTTCAACTTTCAATTGTTCTCCTGTTCCTTCCGGCACTGTATGCCAGTCATCCCGTATACGTTTTTCCCTTTTTATCCATTATATCATCGAGGTCATTTTTTACAGCCAATTATCACAGTATATTATAAATAAATATGCATTGGTTATCAATTCATTTACAGTAAACATTTATTCCCAGATAATGCATCGAATATGTTCACTGTTCAACGAGTGTAAACGAATTCATTTTTATACTCTAAATCGCCTTCTCTCTTCCATCTATAACCAAACTACTCTCTGGACTTGTTGCCTCTGCTACTCAACTAGTTATAGGAACCGTGTTCTGGGCAGTTACGGGCATTGCAAGCCTATACATATACATACAAGATATAACTATGTACCACCGCTTTCACCGTCGTTCCTCTACTTCTTCCACGCGCCAGCGTCATCTGAAAGCATTGTGCTATTGGACGTTAAAGTTGGTAGTTTCAACTTTCAGTTCCAAAAGCTTCCGAAACATTTTCCAAGCTGAACGTTTCCTCAATACGATGTTCAACACTGCATGAACTTGTTGACCTCTCGTATAAATTGTTGCGATAGCACATACATTATTTATTTCATATCAATCGAAATTTATATCATGCAGAAATATAAATGTATATAATTAGTGCCCAAATGTTAATTGAGGAATCGCCAATTCCCCAGTTCAATTCCATATGCACGAAACATTTTTCTCGACGTATCATGAATATTGAAATTCCGTTTTCAATATGCAAATGGCACAATTAATGAATTAATCAATTGATTATTTGTGCAACTTCGCTTTTTCTGTCTAGACAAAAATTACCAATATCGCATAGGTGTTTCTATCGGAGAGAATCGATAGAAACGGCTGTTTCGAACAGAACTTCATTCCCATTACTGAAAATTAGAAAGAAATAAATTGGATGTTATGATCAATAACTTTCATGCAATGTTATCATTCAGGTCTTACCTTCTTAATCATCTGTCACCTTCTTAACAATTTTAGTGAGACAGTATATACTGATTAAATTCCCATCGGTTACTATAAGTTTCCATGGTTTTTATGCAAATTTATCTTAAACCTTCCGCAAATATACCCTCCAATAAATTGAAAACTTGTCGCAGGAAACTCGATCGACGCCTTGGCTAGTCAAGAATATCAATGAAGTAACCTTATATGTATAAAAGTAAATATGATTAAATGTGAAGTTATTTAAATATGAACGCATATAGATACAAGTTAAATATTGGAAAATTATGATAAGCCGTACAATACTCGTTACCCACGATCGATTGAGAGGCTGCTGTCGTCTCGAGACGCCTCAAGTTGAGAGGGTGAATATTTTACGCTTCAAGTGTTTCTACCTAAGAAGCTCTGAAGATTATAGACATTATGTCTGAGATGTCTTAGGACCATATATATATAGTAACATAGCCATTATAATTTCATCATAATACATTTCAAGATCGAAGTATATTTATATGCGTGCGCACACACTTAAATTCTCTAAAGAAATGGAATCAATCGATGAAATTTGAAGCAAACAAACCGTTCCATTAGTCTCAAATATCACTTGATACAGCGATTCTGTTGAAATCGAGATATAATAGCCGGAAAAGGGAAAAAAGCTGTAAGGATTTCTCAACAAACAATGAAAAAAATATATATATATATGTATACAAATATGAGATATAAATGATGAAGAAGAATGGAAGAGAGATAGAAAAGGAAACATGTGTGAAAACTGGACGTACGACAACAACAAAGTATGAAAGGAAAGATGAAAAAGGAGAATGAGTCGATAGATTTTGGGTGGCAATTTCGTTGACGAGTAAATATACTATGTACACTTTCTTTCTTCTCGGGTATCAGGGCAAATATAATTGCTGTATTGATCGTCTTCACAAAAACAGTTTCGCTGCTGCTCGCGGAAAAACTCACCAATTCAAGAAAAATATAAAGATGTGTCTAATTTTTTTAAATCTGTAAAATTAATGTGACAGCTTCTTCATTCTTTCCATCATCGAAACACCCACTACCATAGGTGCGAACATACAAACATATATTTGCTAGAGTGAATCTGTGTATTCAATCGTTCAACGTCGACGCCTTCCACTTCTCAATCGACCTAGTTTGTTCCGCCTATCGACTCTTGCTTTTCTCTTTTTTTCTTTTCCGTTTCCCACCGTCTTTATTTCACCCGGTTGTCCTTCAGTATTTTCTGGACCAGAAATACTGCTGCTCGTCGTGCTCTTTCATCACCTTACCATTTCATTTCTTCTTTGGTGTAAATTCACGCTACAGTACACAAAAGAATTATGCTGCAAAGCTTCATACAATTCAATCTGCCACTTTTTCATCACGTACAAAAAAATAGATGCAAAGGATCGAAAGACATTTTAATTTTAATTGTATAACACATATATGTCTGAATGTACTGCTTGGGACTGCGAGTAAAAAATTATTCATTGAATCGTGATTCAGATATCTTTCTCCATCCACACACTATTCGTACTTTTTTTCTTGAAATATGAATTAATATTTAAGTATCAGTTTCGATGAAACGAAATCACAACTTTCATTCAGTTCACATGGGAATTGTGGTTCTGTTTTATCGTAAAAGCGACATGGACTCGTCACTCGCTCCAAGAAAATATAAACACTTTGAAATGCTAATAATGTGGTATAATTCATGTATCATCTCAATATATTATACAAATATACACGCTTCATATATTACTTGTCGCCATGAATGTAAAATACTCCCCACTGCATAATATGAAAGAAGTTCAAGCGCTTTCTACGTAGTACATAATTCAAATGTATACATCATGAATATCATCCTTGTCAATACACGTCTCAAATTTTCTTCGTCCACAAACGTGAACGTATCATCTTTGTAACGCATTTTCATCTGGATCGTTACACATAGATATATCCATGACGAATATCTGACAGTGAGAAACTAGAGCAAGTGAACATTTCTCGTTCTGAAAGGGTGGAATAGGAACGTGCACACCCTATCTCAAACATCCATTGAAAAGATATATGTATATATACATATATGTATACGAAAAGAAGAAGTTTTATCGCAGCGAAACCATCTACCTTGAGAAAAGCTCTTTCCTGCTCTGTAAGGATCTTTAAAAATTGCAAAAATAGTTTCACGAACATTCAGTAAGTTGAGCATGTATGCATCTATACACAAAGGTATAAAGCTACTTTGAAAAATCGCAAGTTCGGTTATATAAAATATGCAACATCAGAAAATGGAAATTTGAGTGCAAAATATTCGTATAAGAAAAATGAGGAATGAATTTATCTCTGCGCGCACATTCCTGCCAATTCAAGCGAGAAAAAATCAGAGTTCTGCGTATGCGTATATATTTATATATTTACATAGCAATAAATAAAAATGATGCTTTGACGATTGTAAATTGGAAAAGAGTTCTATAATCGAGAATTTTTCCTCGACGGATGTTAGCTAGAAACTTTGGAATTCGCAGATATCATTCGGTCTTATTGATTTTACAACTTACTCATTCAACAAAATATGAATATTCAAACTTATGAAATGAAAAAACATCTGAAGATTATTGGACAATTTGAGAAGCAGTTACAATTCTCGGTTCTTTCACTCGTTATCTACTTCTGAATAAATCATTAAGAAAAATATTGGATTTATTTGGATGTCAACAGGCGCAGTTGCCGTAGTTTCCTCGGCCAACAGCCATGGGCTCGATTCCCATTCACGTGGACCGAGTTTTCTCATCGAACCTCCATCAAGGGTGGAGTTCTCAAATTCAAGCGGCGCTTGGTTGGATTGCGCCGCGTCTGGCAGTCCAACAGCCAACATCGACTGGTCAACCGCGGACGGACTTCCGGCCGGTGACGTTCCCGGCGTCAGAAGGGTCCTCAGAAATGGCACACTCGTACTTCTCCCGTTTCAAGCGGCGGCATTTCGACAGGACGTTCACAGCGCTGCGTACAGATGTGTTGCAAGCAATGCTGTTGGACGTGTACTTAGTCGCGATGTTCAAGTACGAGCTAGTAAGTATATAGATAATATTCCTCTCTATCCACTTATATTATCTCTTCTTTCAAATGTTCCATGATATTCTTTTTTTGTCATTTTCTTACAACGGAAGATGATAAAGGAAATGTCACGAACAAAAAGTATCTATTATGTCACCAGAATAATTATACTGACCGTTATACAGACGGGAAAAAAATGTAATTTGGATGCAAATCCACAGGAGTTGCCGCAGAGCTGGTGTGGGCACTTTCAGGATTACCAACCGCTCGACCTAACCCATAAACTACATACAAACCACCACACAAGACCACCCATCCTCCCGACACCCTTATCGCGCCATCCTTTGAACGTGTGATCGTTAATTAAAATTTAAACTCTTCACTTAAGACTTGATCCTCAATATATATCCACATAAGAATCCTAGTCTGCATGTTAAATAAGAAATATGTGACGAAATATTTTCGAAAATATCCGGAATCAGACTGAATTAATGACTCTGACACGAATGGATTTATAGAGACAATGAGAATATAGAATTGTCGACATATGCATCAAGTGTGCATGTATCAAAGAAAGGCCTTTGTATTCATTGCTTTGCAACGTCGATAATCGAATAAGATACAGCCGAATGCATATTTCACTTTCATTCATAATGTCAGAAAATAACAACATCGTGGTTGCTACTTCATCCTTTAGACATCATCACTGCTCCTTTCTTTCATCTGAAAACATACTGGTAAAAGAATGAATGACTGAATAGATTACGTTGCAATTATTCTGCAGTGTCCTGTGTGTGTGTTCTTTTCTCTGTTGTGTCTTCCAATTTCGTTTTAGCACTGCACACAAAATCTCATACGAATGTACAAAAAAAAAGTTGGACGTGCTTTTCTACAGAAGAGACAAACAATACACACGACAATATATCTCACACCTCAGTGTGAATTCCTTTGTTAATCTGGAACCACATATGAATTTACTGAAAATATATTTTCACATGAATTTCCATTGCATACAACAATGAATTTGAGAATGTTCCTTATGAAACTTGGGAATTCCGGGAAAGTTTTTAGATGTTGACGATTATTCAATATAGATTTTCGTTATTTCAATGGAAAATGCTCACTGCATTCATGATTCAGTGTTGACTGTTGAGTCTAGAACAAACATACGATAATATATAGATTTTAAATGGGATAAAAGTAGAATAAGAAATGAAAATTACACTTTTTTTGTGTCATATTCACTACAACTCAGTTGTAGACTACCGAAATTCACGCATCACTATAACGTCTAGGTTTCCGGTCTACCGGTAATAAAGAAAAACGCGGCGTCGGAGCGGAAAAGATGTATAATGTAAGTTGACATCGAGCTCTTTGTCATGTGTCCTCCCATCTACATTATGCTCCAACGCGCTGATGATGCTGACACTTCGACGCTCGGATATCAAGGACAATTCACGGGACGTCAAACATGCTCTAAACCTATGTAACACTGTTCTGATTGGGCAATGATGATTTTTTGTCTATCAGTTTAAAATATCAAATGATAAATGGAAAATATTGATCGTTCTCTGAATTCAATTTCAGTTGTGACCCAGGCATACAACGTCGAGGTAGAAGTCATTGAGGGCGTATCCAGGGGCTGCACAGCAATTCTTCGATGCGTTGTGCCCAGTCATGTGAAGGATCTTGTTCGTGTAGTGTCATGGCTGCAGGAGCCATCCTTCCACATATATCCATCGTTACAAGGAGGTAAGCGACACTTCACATTATATGGAGCACCGTCATAACTTCAAGAGTTCCATCATCGTTGGATAAGACGCATTTCATAAAAGATATGTGAAAGAAGGGTAAAGATATAATGAAAGTGCAAGACGACGTAATTTTCCCATCCTTTCCTTTTTTCTTAAGATAAAATGCTGATGGCCCTTATCTTTGTCGACGCGCGCCAATTTTCAATCGTTTCTATCATGAAAATTCTGAAATGACGGAAATTCGTTATTGAGGTATTACAATTGGTCGAGAGAAAAATGAACTGAAAGAGTAAACAGTTGGAAATGAAATTCCATTGTAGAGGTACATACAGAAGGGCGAGGAAAACGGTGAAGAAGAGTGGGTAAAAGGCAATTTTGAAGTGACGAAAATAGGAAGCCAAGAAAAATCCGAGGAAGAAAAAAATATAAAAAATCTATTGCGTTATGATGTCGTGTCGGTTGGGAGTTGTAATATCGGAGCGCGGATGCAGGGAGAATACGTCAAGGTGAGCGCTATGAAAAAGAGAAATATACCACAAACACATACGTATAATATATTATAGAGAGAAACGGAAAAAGAGCACCAAAAAGAAATTGCTATTGCGGCAGAAAACGTCGACGAACCGTATTCGAGTGCCATTTCTCATTGTGCAGGAAGTCAACTTTGCGCTCGATAAATCTACTAATTTCATGTGAATTTGAAATATGTTAGCAGCACAGTGATAACAATGTGTTTGTCAATGAAGATGTGACTATACTTCATTTGAAAAGTTGCGAGAATGAGACATGATTGTAGAAGAAAACTGAAACGACTCGAGTATGAGGAGTCAGTTGTTGACAAGCCTACTATTTTATCATTTTTATTGAATATCCTTCAACGAAATCCGGCAGATAAGAGAATTTTATCTTCAGATGCCACAAAAAATACCAATATCATTAATCAAAATAATTTTGAAGTATTTGAATTATGAACACTATAATAACACATACGATGCGTTTATAGAGAGATATATGAAACGAATGTGTGGCAAACGATCGATAGTTCCAAATCACGTGAGTCCGCATCGTTCTCTCTTGATTGTTCACTATCTAACGCGGTTTGAAGATCGATTCAAGTGTCACTCTCACACTCGCATATCTCGCTCTCCCTCCTCTAACCTCTTCCGATTTTGCATCACTTGAAAGTTGCATCTCTTTCCTGGAAGCTCGTCCATTGCCGTGAGCAGAAGCCAGGGGGATTAAGTCTTGAGAGGGAAAACCATCAAAGCCATTTCCAGCGCAGTGCTCGACGACCGGGAGCGGGGGATAATGACAGAATGAGACAACAGACAAAGGGAGGGGAAAAGCGATAGTTTCATAGGATTGAGAGAGATGCAGACAAAATAGAGACCATGAATCTGATGCTCGTTAGTCCAATTTGGGTTGACAGAGGAGATGCATAGAAGAGATACAGACGCGAGAAGTTAGGCAAATCATTCGTCCGGGTTTTAGAACGATTGCGCCATATAATGACGAGAATATTGAGTTTATACCATGTTGTGCACGGATACTGACAAGCGTTTGTTGATGATTATTCCTATACACAATCTATTAGTACGACATCATATCCGTCTGATGATATGTTTATATATGAGAAATATTAAATGTATGTCAGTTTAATAACGGGAGCAAATTTGTACCTAATCCAAACAATAAACTTTGCGCATGATTAGCTGTAACACCGTTTCAATACCGATAAATATATATACCATTTACTCATGAATAATTTCCACATGAAATCACAATTACAATCGTGAAACTGATGCTATTCAATTTATTCCATGATGTTACTCCACATCTATTATTCTGAGAATTATATGGGGTCATATAAGAATTATAGAGACAATTCCATTAATATATTTTACATAATTATTTGTTTCTCGTCCAAATGATTGCAGGGTCGAGTATATATTTTCGTCAGCAAATATATACAAAAAAAGACCGGAGTGATATGACGAAATGACAACACGAAGTTGCATAAATTCACTTAGTACAGAGGCAACGCTAACAAAGCTTCTAGAAGATGTTTAAGTTTAAAAGCGAATAGGGATGGAAAATGTTAAGGGCTGGTTGGTGAAGAGAACGCATTAAATGCAGTTCGTTCCGACTCCTCACCCATTGTCGACGTGGTCGACGCTGTGTAACCATTCAAGATAACTACTAACCGCTTCGTGCATTTGCTTATCTTACTGGCATAAAGAGCTTTTGGATTCTCCTCGATATCTTCAGCTGATAGTCTGTATGTATCCCTAACTGAAAATGCAACCGATTAACCTCACGAACAATCTTACCTTTTCCTGTAATCATTCGCCATCGCACATGTTCAGCCGATAAATTCATTACTTTCACTATAATGATCATTAACCTTGTGCAACCTCCCTCTCAGTGTCGTTGAGTATACATGGGATCTGGTTGACCTCAGGCGATATCGGAATCGATATACTATTAAAGCTGCGTTGTCCTCTGGGTGAAATGCAAAGACATTATTTTGTTTCGGAGTTTCAACATCAATTTAAAAATGAATCATTTCCAACTATCACAATATTTCATCTATTTTTTTGATATCGATGAAAAGTTAACTAAAGTATTTGTCAGTGAGTTCTCCTCAATGTTTACATGATGATACAGGGCAATAAACTGAACTTATATTTTATTTCTTCATTATTTTGCAGATGGGAAATTTCATTTACTGCCTACTGGTGAACTTTTGGTTCACGGTCTGGAATTCAGTGACCAATTTCTCAGCTACAGATGTCGGACAATGCACAGACTCACAAGACAAGTTGTCGTAAGCACACCAGCCAACATTAGAATAGCAGGTACTTGACAATACATCAAAATAGATCTCTATCATTGAATGAAATCTCCACATTATTTCGAAAAATAAAGTCAATAACAATTGATTGATGTGCTGTTTCGAAGATCACAGAGGTGTTGTGTCACCAACAATTTTGGAACATCCTGCAATCATTTACGTGAGTCAGGATGAATCAACATCGTTGGTGTGTGTAGCTAAAGCTTGTCCAACGCCCGAATACAGGTAATAAATGTTGTCAAAAACAGTTAGTTTCATACTGGACAGCTATTAAAATTTCACGATGACGAATGTAAAGCGCAATATTGTTGTAACGAGAAGAGCTCCAGGCGATACGAAACGAGCCAATTAGAATCACGTAGCAGTTAAAGGCATCAGAGTGAGTGTACCACAGTGAAATAAATTCCACATAGGCTACTGCAAGCGTTAGAGGATATAAAATTATTCGTAACGCCAGTATTTATTCGAGATATACGGTAGATTGCTCACAGTAATATCATACTATACATATCATATCTACTATGATACAATCCCAGAGGACCTAGCTATCTCGCCAGCTATATTCGAGTGCATCAGTTATATTCATACAAGCGAAAGCAGTTCACAATCACTCATGCATAAATAATTTCCCAAATGCGTATCCGGCGCATCCTCTAATGTCACGGCGTTTTATAATATCAATTATATTGTTCTGCTCAAGTGAGCAATGTGCGTATTTGGCAATAATTATTTCACTCTTTGAGCTATCACGTAACATACACGATGCATCTCTTTTTTTTCATAGTGCGAACTGAGTGAGGATTGAAATTGATTTGCTAAGTCCTGTCATCCTGGACCGACTGCTTCGTTACCAATTCGATTCGCTGCGATACTTCCTTAATGCAAGTTTAAATCAATTGTTTGTGCAATGGGTCAACACCCTGATTGATTCGAACTTATTTTTCCTTTATTCTTTTCAATATTTCATCCCATGAAGTCGTGACGTGAAAAGCGATCTACTCAGAATTTCCTACTTTCCCAAGCGAGATCATTGAATTACTGTCCAGATTCTAATCAGGGAATGATAATAAAAGAATGTTTAACTATACAGAGATTATTAAGAACGAAATTAGATTGAGGAATAATAGTATGTTTTAAATAGTTTTTCATCCAGATTTCTCCGCTCTTTTTTTCGGACTGAAATGAGGTCGAAGGTTTCGTGCAACTGATGTCATCGTTCAAAACAGTGACGACGAAAAAAATTCCGATTACTCGAAAGTCTCTTGCACTCTAGCGACATCGAGAGTTTCCGATTGTGCTATTCGGAAGAAGCAGAAAAAGGAAGAGATGAAAAGGGAGTTAGAGGAAGAGATATATGTACATTCACATAGACACCGACACATATATATATATATGTATATATAATGGGAGATTTTACGATTGAGTGCCTCCACTTTTCACCGATCAAAGTCTTCAAAGCGCACTCGGGCGCTTCTTCCACATCTTTCTCTTATATATAACTTTGCGCCTGCTTTTCTGACTACTCAACCAAAGCTCTATGTCGGTCGTGCCTTTCCTTTTTTGCTTGTCACACATATTTGTCTTTTGTCACAGAGTGCTTATATTCAAAATTTCACATTCCTCTCACAAATAATTATTCGGAGTGGACAAGCTGAACACAAATTTATATTCGTCCCAGAAAATGTCAGTGTGCCATAAAACACCAATTGATCTGTCAGACATATGCATTTGGGTATTATGAAGGGAAATTCTGTTGAATAATCAATAGGTAAAAAAAAAAAAGAACACGCTTTGGTCGATATCGATATTAAACGCTTGTACAACAGAGAACAATTCTCTTTTACCCATACACCAAGAGGAAATATAAAAATACGAGAATATGAAAAAATGGATTGAAAAAAAAAAAAGGAAAACGATATTGAGTGACGGACAAGCTTTAACCGGAGCGCCCGGCCCGTGCTCTAGTTCTAAAAATATTTTCCAATACCCATGAAATTGGGATGAATAAATAGAGTGTATGAATATGTATTCCAAATATATATATATATATATATATATATATATTCCAATGGTGTTTAAAATAGAGGAAATTGATTCACAAATGCTCCCATTATCATACCTATGTAAGCGAAATAATTACTTTTGCATCGTGAAATTTCTTCCCTTGGTAATTTTTTTTTTCTTTTTTCTCGCTCAGTGATAACAGTTCACTATATTCCAATTATTGCATAAGTGCCATGAAGAATGATAGATCAAATTGCCATAACAGTGAGCTCTATGCTCAGTCACACTACTGGCTCTTAGCCGAAATTATAAGGCAAATGTGTACACATACTACGTCATTGCGTTCTGTATATCATCCGTTTGCCTATCAAATATTTCATCAAACGCGTATATGCATATATACCAATCGAGTATACAGCGCTCATGTGAACTAAAAGCAAACCGATATCGCACCGAGTGCAAAACCATCGAGGAATGATATAGGTAGCAATCCCAATGCGGCCATACATCCCTATATCTTCTAGCCCCAGGTTCCTTTGCGTGTATTTTTTTTTACATCCTTAGTTTACGCCCTCATTCGAACTATCGCTCGCTTTCCCCCTCTCACATACACTTTCTATATTCCCTTTAACTCGATCAGGAACTTAACTTCTTTGGTAAAAAAAAAATACTTTTTGCGCGCAAAGAGGAATCCCAATGGATCCAACTGTATCAAGGTACTTTCGTTTATCGAGGGAGACGTCACGAAGCAGGCCTGATGCCTAACACACGATGCCATCGGCAAATTGAGAAGGTGGATGATAGAAAAAAGAGTGAGTTCATATATCTATATGAGGGTAGGAGAACGAATGAAGAAAAAGAAATATCTGACGTGGAATAGTTCGAAGAGATATCGAGAGAGTTTAGGAAGAAAAATGAAGCCAAGAATTTTAGACTTTAGTGCCTTGCATGAAGACTTCACTACCGTCTTTTGTTTAAACAAAAATGAAACTGATTGATTTAATATTGATTTGTAATTGCAGGTGGTATGCACAAACGGGTGCTGAACAAATGCCAGTATTGTCAGGACCCAGGACGAGGCTGCTTGGCCCGGTGCTGGCGATCGAAGCAGTCACATTGTCGGACAGTGGTGTTTACCAATGTCTAGCATCAAATCTCGGTGGTGAAACTAGTGCTGAACTCAGGTACAAATGTACTATTGATTGTTAACATATATATTTCCGAACATGAGTTCAGTAATCGACTGAGAATAGCATGTGGTTAACATACAATCACTGCAAATCTAAATATCTGGAGATTATTTCTGTAATTACTAAATGGATATATAGAATTGACTCTCAAAAATCTGTTACATGTTTCAGTTCAACAGATCACATCTGAATTATACATTTTCAAAGTGTGTCAATTTCATAATTTTTACGTTTCAGACTGGTGGTGATGGCACCATTAAGCGTTGAAGTTTCACCATCGCTATTAAGTGTTCATCTCGGTGGCAATGCCGAATTCACCTGCATCGTAACAACGCATTCGCAAGCCGGTCAACATTTCATTACCTGGTATAAAGATGGACGTCAATTGCCAGGCGCTGGCAGACAATCAGAGACATTGACGCTCAATGGAATTGGCCGTGAAGATCGTGGAATGTATCAGTGTATCGTGAGAAGAGGTGACGATACGGCACAAGCAACTGCTGAACTGCAATTAGGAGGTTTGGATCTCTATCGAAGCTATATATCTGTCTATAACTTAATTGATGGTGAAACTAAATGGTTTGAGACGGTGAAACTAATTCTGAAACTCATGCTAACATTGTGCAGTAAATGCATATCTCCCAGTGAACTCTCTCTGCAATCAAGTGATATTAGTCCGAGATTTGGCGCGGTGGTGGCCTGTCGTCTAGAAGTAATGGCCTGCCTCATGCAGACTGAGCCACAGATGTTTTCCCGACAAGTTCCATTCCTCTTCCCTCATGTCTCTCTCTCTCTCTCTCTCTTCATCGTTATTTCTCACACTTCCCCATAAACGTGTTCGTTTGTTCATGTTCAACTCAAAATGAAATTATCTAAATTGCATCGAAGATGAATGACTAGTAACAATTAATATTGGGTGCCAACAATTGGCTGACTATTCATTTCATGCACACTTGCAAATTTTGTGAAAACCCTTTGTTGTAACAGTCTAAATAGGTCAACGATATTTCAAACATTCAAGGGAAATATCGAAGCATTCTATTCATGAGAGCAGTAGGGCCCAAAAATTCCGAATATCCATCTGCAATAAAAATAGTCCGAGTATTTATATTCAATAGTTGATAAGAATTATTTGGTAGACGATATAGGATGTGTAATCAGGGAAGCTCTATCAAATTAACTGACTCAATTACCTGTACTCAAGTTCGGACACTCAGTTTCATGTGACAGCATACACGCCGTTACAGTTACTTTGAAGTTTATAGAGGAGGAGCAAAAGGGATATATATCTCCTTTCACCGAGTTTCCACGTCGTCGGAGCTCCACTGTCTCCTTACCTTTATCCACAGTATCACGTTCGTTGTTGTTGTCGTCGTCATCAACGCCGTTTCCACTTGCCCTCGAGGTTCACGTCTATGACGCCATCCCACCTCAATGGTCGTTCGTCCCACATATCTTATCTAGCGATCTATGAAGGAGAACCTGAGACAGGAAGGCATGAAACAACCCAGAGAATGATAGAGGAAGAGTTAGGTGTGGGCGCGGAACATGAGGTGGTTCATTGGCCCTTTGAAGCAACAATAAAGTTACTGTCTCGCTCGTCAACGACGGTAATGTATGGAATTTCGCTTCAAAGGCAGCACATACATATAACGCTTATAACGATGTATATGAAAAGGATAATGCATAGCATGGGTGTTGGAGGAAGGGAGAAACCGAATTTCACTATTAGCAGAACACCGAGCAGGATTGGAATAATATGATGGTAATAACGATGATGATGAGAAGTGAACGAGAAGCAAGTGAACATGGTGGCAATTGTGAAACGGGTCAGGAAACATTTAATTTTCAGTTTCATGGAAATTCTCTCGCACAAAAGCTATTGTGGTAAATTTCTATGAAAATTGGACTATGTGCTAATACTGATATAGAAACGATGCAATTTTTTCTATTTGGATTTTTGTCTCCTCTTTATGATTCAATGAAATTGGAATCGTTGGAGAGTAAATAATTCGAGAGGATATTGCAATTGATATACATGCGAATGGATGAATACCCAAGTCCCCGAGAGGGTTCTTGTTGGGAATTGTTTGCATTTATTGTCGAGGAATGTCGTTGTTTGCACTTGAGTATTGCAACGGGTTATGATGGAATACGAATGCAACAAGATGATCCAGCTTTTGTTGGTGTGCAGTATTTCTTAACGACAATTGATCAAAACTTTCAATTATCTCGAGTTTTTTTATGTGTGTAGGAGGATATTATTGTTAAGTCCTCTCTTTGTGTTCTATATATTCATTTTAACGAGTAATTATGTGGTTTTGTCTCATTAGATTCAATGCTGTTCTTTTAGTTCCCTCACTTCTAAATTTGCAACTTTTCTCGCCTCTATTATTAAATTTTCTATAAAGAAAATCAAATCGGCACTTTCAATTACTAAATGTCTAACGTTTTTTTTTTCTTCGTTTTTTCTTTCATTTTTTTCATTTCTTTTTATCCTCCCCTACTCATTTTTTTCTCTTTTTTTCTTTCGTCACCTCTATATTTTATATTCTCTCTTCCTCATGTCTCATTCTGTCGCGGTCGCGCGTTATTCCCCGACAAATTACAAGAAAAAGTTGCGAAGCTCTCGCCGACTCCCATCCGGGTATCTCCATTGTCTTCAACATCCGTGACGATGACGCTTCTTGAGCATGGTGAAAGCCATCCTAGAGCGTATTCTCACACTTTTTCCTGAGCGCATATCCCATTTGCTCAACCGTCGCTTTTCTTCTACTTCCAATATTTCTTCTGTGCATTATCTCCCACGTATATACTTACGTATATGTTTTCCATTTCATCCTGTTCACCTCACAATTACTCTGTAAAACTATCTCGTTGCTATCAATTATATATAATAAACAATGTACATAATCACCAAAAAAGCAAATCATTTGAAAAAATGCTCCAATTATAAATTTATTCAATTATTTTAACATGAAACACAGTACGTATACAATTTTCGTGTTCCATTACTGCTGTTCCAGATGCACCACCAATCCTTCTTTATTCATTTATCGAGCAAACACTGCAGCCTGGACCAGCGGTTTCGTTGAAATGCTCAGCAGCAGGCAATCCAACACCCGAAGTCACATGGGCTTTGGACGGATTTTCTCTGCCAACTATCACAAGGTAATGTCATTTACTTATTTTTCCACTTCATTTCATGCCTTATCTTTGCCTTCCCATATACCCTGAAGAAAACAAACATCATCATAATATATATATATATATATGTCATTTGAAGGAAATTGAAAAAAATTGTGGATGTGGAACTGTATAGAGTTTTCTCATGCGTAAAAGAGTTGAAAATCGTTATGTGGGAATACTTCCTCGAGGTTCTACAATTAAATACCGATTCTGTACTTTCGCAACATTTTTCTCATTCGCTCAAGCCCAATTCCATTTTTGTTTTTTATCACCCGCACCAGAGTGAAGAAAAATGAAAAATAACAAAAAGTGAATATTTATAGCAGTACATATTCACATTTTAGAATACGCGGAAATGAAACAGAGAGAGAAAGACATATATGCATGTATATATATATATATATATATTAACGATACAATAGCGCATATATACACGATGAGGGTACTCTCGTGCATATGCGCGCACCAATCATTTCTCTCAACTCGCAAAAGACCCATTGGAAATAAGAAAAAAAATTTTAATCCCACTCCTGTCTATAACGTTATCATTCCCCTCACGTCTTTCCTCCTCGCAATTCTCATTTCAACCTTCTCTCCCATTCTTTCGACGAAAAATTTTTCATCATCTCTCTACGAATATTTTTTATATACATGGCTGCTGGTCACCAAGTGCGACAAATAAATTTTCACAAACGCCGTCACTGCGGCTGTTGCTGCTGCTGTTGCTGCTGCTATTTGTTGTGTTATATTCACCGCTGCAGAAAACAAGTGGTGCAAATACGAATTTGTATCAGTGTCAGTTGCAGACATGAGATAAAACGAATGGGAGGAGAAAAAACAACATGATATATATAAGACTGTGAGATTGGCGTATATGTATGCTCGTTTGTATGTCGGATAGAATAATAGATCGAGGAATTAAATCGTTTGTTGGCAGATTCGTTATCGGACAATACGTCACCGTCCATGGGGATGTGATATCACACGTAAACATCAGTCAAGTGATGGTGGAGGACGGCGGAGAATATTCATGTACGGCGGAAAATCGCGCGGGCAAAGTAACGCACGCTGCACGGCTAAATATTTACGGTAAACAAAATTAAATGAATTTATAACGGAAAACGATCGGGAGGAAGCAGCTAGATGCAATTCTCACAAAATTATTCCCTTTATCAAACAATATCGATGAATATATATGTTCAGATGTTACTTCAATTTCTACATTCAGTTCCTTAAATTATACCCTCACCGCCAAAGTTCGAAGGATTGGAATCAAATCTTATGTCACGGAACTATTCTAGGATTACCGTACATCAGAATTATCCCGAAAGTAACAGCAGTCGCAGGTGAGATACTACGTCTGAAGTGTCCAGTAGCTGGCTATCCAATTGATGAAATTAAATGGGAGCGTGGTGGTCGCGAATTACCTGACAATCTGCGTCAGAAAGTGATGTCTGATGGTACACTGATGTTGTCAAGTGTTCAAAAAGAAGCTGACACTGGCACCTACACATGTTGGGCGAGGAATAAACAGGGACACAGCGCAAGAAGATCCGGCGATGTCACAGTAATTGGTAAGGCCTCTTATCTATTTCAAATTATTCGAGGATATCTCAGTTGAACAGAAACATCAACAACGCATAGATGGCTCCAATTCCATCTTCATCGCCCCATTGGTCCATAGAATCGGAACAAATATATATGGATACCATAATAGAGATTTCTTACACAGATTTATTTAGGGAAGAAGGAAAAAATAATTTCAGATGGCCCAATTGATGATGCCGTTATGGATTATCCCGAGTTATCATCGCGGTATTATCTGCTCACACATTTTGGTCTTATCACTTTTCAGTTCCCCCAAAAATTAGCCCGTTCACGGCAGATCGTGATTTACATCTTGATGAACGCACCAGTCTTACTTGCTCGGTGTCACGCGGTGACCAACCAATAAGAATCAGGTGGCTAAAAGATGGACGTGCATTGGGACCCTCTGAGCGCGTATCAATCACCAATGTCGATCAGTACAATAGCATGCTGATGATTGAAAACTTATCTCCAGATCATAATGGGAATTACTCTTGTGTGGCCTCTAATCCGGCCGCAGAGGTATCGCACACGCAGCAGCTTGTGGTTCATGGTAATCCTTCCTCTAGGCCCCCAACAATTGCCCAAGGAACGCCCTGACCGCCCGTTTGTATGTGGGTGCGTGTGCTTGTTACGCCTACGGATTTTCTCTCAATATATACATATATCATTGTGAACCTGTATCACAACAATGGAAACAATCCTTCTTCCGATGCCACTGAACGAAATCTCATATTTTATATCTCATGAATTTGATGCCTTGTCACGCATGTAAAGTTCGAAAGCACAACCATTACACGACAGGTTTCGAATACGCGTAATATAACAAGCTCAATGCGATATGTCCATTCATTTCTGAACACTGTGCATATATATATATATATATATATATATATATATATTATCCTTTTGTTCGGTGGCACAGAGCCTCGGGCGTTTTAGATTCGTAGAAGTTCGTCGTCCATGCTCTGTGTAGTCGGAATCCTCGTCCCCATCTTCTTCCTTCATTCGCCATTACTGCATGAGACATGTCACATATACAGAAGCTCCTTCATTCTCATCCTCCTTCTTCCGCTCTGCAAAGTAAAAAAATGAAAAAAAGACAAAAAATATCCCTTTCACCATTCTACAACAACTCGATCGGACATCTCGATGGCACTTTGATTCTCTTTTCTTTCCTTCTTCGCCTCCAAATCGCCCAAAAAAAAAAAGGATTTGGTATATTCTCTTTTCTTGCATGCGCCAAATCCTTTTTTCATGTAAAAAGTTCACACAAACAACTACGAAATGAAAATGAATTATCTAACGCCAAAATTTTCATACCAATAAAATCATGTCATTGCAATCATCGAGATGTCGACAGTGACAATTCAAACTGATACTGAATAATATATGCACGATGTTGTGTTGTATGTTTGGAGTTACGAATTTGAATGAATGTGAAGACTATGATCAAACTTTTGTGTTCGATATATATACATTTATAAATATTATAAATTGAAGGGCGGCAGGAGCGAATCCACGGCGGGGTCAACATCTCTCTCGCTCTCTTCTACTTTCACATTCTACCTCTCTGTCTAACTTTCTCTCTCTCTCGCTCTCTCTCTCTCTCTCTATCTATCTCTTTCTCCCCCCCCCCCCTCTCTTTCTCTCTCTCTTTCTCTCTCTTTCTCTATTGCTGTCTCCTTTTTCTCTCACTATCATTATAATATCAATTGCTACGTTATTGCCTCAACATAATGTAAATACGTATATACAAACCATATATATATTACATATATTTCTATTATAAGTACATGTACGTACTACTGTCTCATATTGCATAAATACCTATATATATATTTATATATATATATAATTATTATATCAATATATATTTATTCATATATACAAAACATAATAGATTTTAAGTGTATATATGCATCGATATATAAAATTAAGAATTTTATACATCATTGTTATTATATTATTATTGTTATTGTTATTGTCATTATTATTATTATTATTATTATTATTATTATTATTATTAATTATGCGTACCTGGTACGGAAGTTTGTTGCGTTGTTTTGGTGCGACCATCTTTTTCTCACTCTCACGTATGGTTCTTTCTTCTCTCTTGACCTTTTTCCAGTACCCCCTATAATTGAGCCATTTAACTTCCAAGAGGGACTTTCCGAGGGGATGCGGACCCGGACGGTGTGCGGGGTCGCGGCGGGTGATCCACCCCTGACAATATCCTGGTTGAAAGATGGTCATACTCCATTTCAATTGTCATCAAAAGCCTTATCCGATACGAGTATATCCCCATTAGATTCCTATTCCAGTTTGCTCAGTCTGTCAAACCTCGCAGCTGAGCACTCCGGCGACTACACCTGTGTCGCCGCGAACCCCGCCGCCGAGGTCAGGTACACGGCGAAGCTTCAGGTAAAAGGTAACTAGTTGAACGGCGACCCTCACTTCCTCTATTCCAATTATTCGAGGGAAAATCCGAAAACAAACGAGTTGATTTTTACATAACATTCGATTTCTCCTGACCTTACACTCGAGCCCATTTCTATCTTTAATCAATTCATTTGTAATTTATGATTTTACATCGGGAGGATATATATAATGTTGAGGGAAAATATGGTGGAGGTTCATCCAAGTATGTTTATAAGTTCCGCTGTTTGAATATTGATTATCGTCTCAACTTGAGATTTACAGAAGGATTCGTTGAGATGTATATAGATATCGGGCTTGAGAGTAAATCCACTCTAGCTATGAATATAGACTTGCTATATTCTCATCCACCATGAGAATACAATATCTCCCATAATATTTTCACTTTATCCAATTTCTTTCTCGAGTCTCGATCGTTATATCGAGACACTATCGTTCTGCGAGACACACGCATATACACAAAATACATTTAGATCCTATGGCAAGTTTTCGCCAGTGCTGCTCATAATACAATTTATTCATCCACAGTAAATGTGAGAATCAGAATCAATTTGATTGTGATGATAGACCAACAGGAATCCCATAAATTATCATTATTTATTGATGAAAATAATACCTGGCGAGAATATTTTATACCATCGAATTTCGTTAATTATTCTGAAATAAAATTGGAAACGAAATTAAACTTAAACAACAAAAAAATAAATAAAAACTTCTCCCATTATTCACCGTATCCTCATAAAAACCATAATTCCTCAGAACACAGTGTGTGTATTTCGTTTACGTTGCTTTGGCTCTCTGGGAATGCGTCGGTATCTCGTGGACCCCTCTCGAGGTTTGCTTGACTTGACCAAATAATAAAGGTAACGGTTTGCACCTTCCTTACTTTAACCATTTTCGAAGAGAAATGAACAATAACAGAATGTAAAGACAACGAAAACATGTATAAATACAATTTATTTCGGCATGCACATTTCAACATCGATGTATCATATACAATATATTTGTAATATATATATATATACATAGATACATAGTGCATGATTCAATATTTCATTTATATTAGTAAAACGCTGAGAATGGGAATGTTTTTCTCATAACCACATGTATATAATATGCGCTGGCTACATCCTCGGACACAATGGAAGACGGAGCTGTGCTTGTGTATAATATTTTTCTCGCATGAGTTCCTCTTACATATTTCAATGTTTATATTTATTGCGTGATTGTGTATTTTTACTATTTCTCTGTCAATATTTCGCACTTCTTTTCCTATTCTATATTTCTCAATTTCTCAATATTCAGACTCTGTATCTGACTTTTTTATTTAAATGAAAACAAAAAAATTCGATTAAATATATATCATACTGAAAGGCGCGGACAAATACGCGCGTTAGTTAATTATCTTTTGAATATAATTGTTGAAATGTATTGAAAATTATTTCGATTTATGGTGCTTGTTGAGCAGTTATGTTTGTATAAATCTTCTTCACATACATCAATATTAGTTGAAGCAGATTATATAATTGAAGAATGATTTGATGAACACTAACACTGGCTTTGTCCGCGCTTTGCTGATAAATCAAAGTAATGTAGGCTAGTAGTACGTATACATTATCTTTTCATTTTTTAATTATCCGTGTATATCGGACTAGACGTTAGAAGCGAGTATTATTCATTTTTTCGGCTTTTCACACGGTCATCCCACACGGCTTGTTTTTCTGGCCATGGGTTATTAATTTATATCACCCTTATTGCCAATAATTACCTTGCCCGAGTGTTTATTTTCTCTTGATTAACCAAAATTAATAATATATATTCCCATTTAATATTTATTAATGCCTCACGTGAGTATTTTTCGGCTCGTGTTCACGCCAAGTAATATAAAAGCGAGTAACTATATATTTATCATACACATATACACACATATTACACCTGCGTCTTGTACGTGACGCATTGTCGTTTCGTAAAACGTTGAATCTATTGATATCCCACTCACAGTATTTCGCTTGTGCAGCGTTTTTATTACTACCGTAAAAGTAGAACCCAAATCACCATTGAAAACCTTACAAATTATGCTCTCGATGTCGCACGGGATATGTAGAAGAGGAATATTGAAGACGATGAGGTCATTTAACTTGTGCACATAAATATATATCTGTATACATTTATATAAATATACATTAATGCATATATAGATATAAATTTGTGTCCCAGAGACTTGTGGGGATGAACGTCAGCGTCTCCTTTCATCTCTCAAGGGAAATGAAAGGTTTTCTTTGTGACACGTCCCGCGCGTAATTCGATAGTAATCTAATCTACTATCTCCATCCAATCGCAATCCTTTACTCATTATTACCACACGCCTTCACTTAATGCCCCATTTTTCAGACTACCAACACCAATCACTCAATTGAATAAAATCGTAACATGGCATTAATCATTTTGGTGAATAGAAAAACAACAACAGGGAAATTCGTACCTAAATTTAGCGGAAAGATAATTTTTTAAACGGAATAAATCTTGTGATATATTGTTGAGTTGTAGTAAATGATACCATCCACAGGATGACGTCATTGATAACAGTCGCGCGAAATTTATCTAACGTTCGTTCTATCTCTCAAATACCGCTTCTGGATAACGTCTGTCATTCGTCCGTCACGATAAATTTTCGATGACTTTTTACGACAAATATATTTTTTTTTTGGTTTTATTCTTGGAGGGTCACTGTATGACAGACGGTGCTAAATCTCAGCTATCTCTGGATTTTCAGTACCACCGCGATGGAATGTTGAACCAATGGACACAAGTGTGGAGAGGAATCGTCATGTTGCATTGAATTGTCAAGCACAGGGTGTTCCAACACCTACTATTGTGTGGAAAAGAGGAACTGGTAACTCAACATTTTCCTTTTATTTAATCCTCGTCATTCTTCTTCGCTAGAAAAACCAACTGTGCCTATATTCATCCAACATGTTGATCTCATATTATCATCGGAATTAATCATTTATTTATATTTTAATTTATTCATTGATCTATTCAATTTATCGATGTTTAGCCGGAAGTAAGTCCGGTGAATACGAGGAGTTGCGTGAAAGTTCGTACATCAAATTGCTCTCGAATGGCACACTCGTCCTTCAACATGTAAAAGAAGACAGGGAGGGTTATTATCTTTGTCAAGCAAGCAATGGAATCGGTACGGGTATTGGGAAGGTCGTTCAACTTCGAGTGAATTGTGAGTGTCCAATAACGAAATGTAACACAATCTGAAATAATGAAAAAAACGTAGTGACAAGTGAAAGGAAAGTAATTAATGATATTTCAAGTATTTTTATCATTATTCCGCGTTCCACAGCTTCCCCATATTTTGCTGCACCATCAAGACTAGTGACGGTGAAAAAAAGTGATACAGCAACACTTCATTGTGAAGTGCATGGCGATAAACCCGTAACAGTAAGATGGATAAAAGGCGGAAAAATAGAACTAAATCCATCAACGAATTACAGGTGACAACAATCAAACGGAAAAATAGAGTTCAATTGTAACCAAGTAAAAGTAATCATACTTTATATCTCTCTCTTTTTTCTACAAATTTGCAGAGTCACCACTAAAACCGAAGTTATACCCGACGGCGTTGAAGCACAGCTGCAAATATCCTCAGCGGAAGCGTCTGATAGTGGTGCGTACTTTTGCCAAGCAAGCAATCTTTACGGAAGAGATCAACAGTTGGTTCAACTCCTCGTACAAGGTTTGTCGGTAACATATATGTGAACTTATAGACAGAATTGAGAAAATAGATCGAGTAAATACGACATAGTGAGAGTGGCGTAACAAGATTTCCCACTTTACTTTCACATATATACAATTGTTTGATACAGAGCCACCACAACCACCCCATGACTTGGAAACTGCAATGATTGCTCCACGAAGTATAAATGTCAAGTGGCAACACAGAGCACAAGATACTAGTGAAGTTTCGAAGTATATTCTTCAATACAAGGAAGGCGACGGTGGAATGTGGCAGCAACAGGAGCTCAGTGGACCGCCGTTGCCCTATGCTGCTCTAATTGACGATTTGAAACCCGCAACAAGATACACAATAAGAGTAATCGCGGAAGGACCAGCTGGTCGTTCAGCTCCATCACCAGAACTAATTGTCAAAACAGAACCACAAAGACCTGCCGGACCACCAATTAATATTGTCGCGAGGCCAATTTCACCGACTGAAATAATTGTTTCATGGTCACCACCTTCGACAGAGCTTCGGCATGGCGAAATTCAGGGATTCAATGTCGGTTTTAGAGAGTCAAGGTGCGTGAGTTGATATAATATTCTCCAATAGGAAACGTTGAAGAGATTTCTTCCATTCTCATTGTGATTTCCGTTTCTTCCTAGCAGCGGAAATCCTTCGTACAATTTCACATCTGTTTCTGGAGACGGTGAGGATGGAGCTGGGGAACATCAACTCACAGCACTGCGACCATACACAAGATATATAATTGTTGTACAAGCATACAATCAAGTTGGTTCGGGTCCACTTTCAGACCCACTGTCAATTCAAACATTGGAAGACGGTGAGTGGAATATACTCTCGCGTACAAAATCTCTCAACTTAAATTAAAAAAAAAAAAACACATTGTAACGATTTTAATTGATTCAGTACCCAGTAAACCACCAGAGGATGTTCGTTGTACCCCGCTTAGCTCGCAATCACTTCAAATATCATGGAAACAGCCGCCACCTGCATATACAAATGGTAACATCCAAGGTTATAAAGTAAATTATGAACCGATATTAGCAGACTCATGGCTTGGCATTGATGAAATGGAGGTTCGTAAGACCGGAAGTATGACAATGACACTCCTTGGATTGCGAAAATACACAAACTACAGCGTCCAAGTACTGGCATTCACACGTGTTGGCGATGGTGTACCTTCAAGAACAATGTCTTGCCGCACAAAAGAGGATGGTAAATAGAGAAAAAAAAGCATGAAAAGTGAAGTGGCGAAAACTTTTGCTATTTACTCGCAGATTACATTGTTTTAGATTGAAAGAAAATTGATTTTCCACAGTGCCTGGAAGTCCGGCGGACATAAAAGTAGTTGTGAGTTCGCCTCAAGCACTTTTTATCTCCTGGCTTCCGCCACTGGAACCCAACGGCGATATCACGAAATACAATCTCTATTCGAGGTATTTTCAGTCCAAGATTCACATTAATTTCAATTTGAATGATGAAAATACTGTAATACGTGTATTCATTTGTGTGTTATGCATTCTTTCTGATAAAAACAATTCATAGATATGATTTTTTTCATTATTTTATTTCTCCTCTCATGAAGAATAATGGACGGGCGCGAAGAATTGAATCACGGAAAACGAGTATTACCTGCAACAAATACATTGTTCGAAGTTACTGGTCTCCAACAAAGTGTTGAGTATCAATTTTGGGTGACAGCAAGTACACGTGTTGGGGAAGGTCAAAGTTCAACGGTTGCTTCGGCCATGCCGAAAAATCATGTTGCGCCGAAAATAACATCGTTCGGTGGTCATTTAGTGAGACCATGGAGGGGTTCAGTGACAATGGCATGTCATGCCGTTGGCGATCCAACACGGCAATGGTTCAAGGGTTTATCTGAAGAAATCCGCACCGATTCAGCAAGCAATATTCAAATACTGCAAACTGGCGAGCTCCAATTATCCAATATTCAAACACAAGATGGTGGGAATTATACGTGTCAAGTTGAAAATGCTTTGGGAAGTGATCGATTGCATTACAGCCTCATTGTGCAAGGTGAAAACAATACCGTTGTTCTTTGAATTATGTTGTATAAACTATTAACGTCATTTTTCTATCACTCCGTTTTGAAAAAAAATTTCTTGTAGTTCCCCCGAGTGCACCAGTTCTTTATGTAACGAGTTCGACATCGAGCAGCGTTTTACTGCACTGGAAACCTGGTTATAATGGGGGATCACCACTCACTCGATACACTCTGCATTATCGCACGACACACGGTAATCTCGACGAATTACAACTACCACGACGAGCAACGAATCACGAATTGAAAAGTCTTTTGTGTGGCAATATGTACCATCTTTATTTGAAATCACACAATAAAATTGGCAGTAGTCCACCGTCACCTGTACTCTCGGTACGAACACAGGGTCAATCGCCGGGTATACCACCGGCTGCTGCATTTTTATCACCAAATTCGACAACTCTAGCACTGCGTTTGCACACATGGCCCGATAACGGCTGTCCAATCACATATTTTGTCATTCAATACCGTCCAATCAATGAATTCCATTGGACCCTCGTTTCAAACAATGTCCAAATGCAAAGACGATTTTTAGTCACAAATTTATCCCCGAGTACAGTTTACCAATTGAAAGTTGAGGCTTACAATGTCGCTGGTAATAATCAAGCTGAATTCAGTTTCGTCACATTGACGAAAGACGGCGGTAAGCAGGCTCATTCAATATTCAATTCGTTATACACAAGAAATTCATCATAATTTACAAGCGAGAAATGTCATAATATTTTTTCCAATTTCTATTGTAGAAGCACCGCCACCAGAGTTATCCAAACACGGAATTACTTCGAGTTTGCCTTTTTATGCTGATATTAGGGTGATGCTACCAATGCTTATTGCTACATGCGCTCTTTTAGCCGTATGTGCCACGGTTGTTGTTCGATGGAAAACAAGAGTTTTGGGGGACCGGCAACAGCGGCCGATGAAGGAGACCCAAGAGAATCAGCAGAACGCGGAGACTCAGAGGGAACGGTATTACGCGACTATTCACAAGGTCGCTCTTCAGCAGGCTGCCAACGCCGGTGGACCAGACAAGATCCCAGGTGAACCTCTGCTACGATAAATATGGGGAAACAATGAATGAATGGATACAGAGCTAGTAAAATACGAATATTAATATTGAAAGAGAATGCCAACAATGGTTTTGGACGAATATGTGGTGTGAAAAATTAATTGCGACATGATTTAAAAGGTAGGCAATGCCTCTGATGGGTTACAGAGACAGCGGAGGACATCTCGCCGTACGCTACGTTCCAGCTTTCGGAGGGGGGCGGGGGAAGCCTGGCAGGGCTGGCAGGGCTGGGAGGTTTGGGCGCCGAAGCATCAGCAGCCGGTCTTCATCCCAACAACACTCTTCTCCACAGTTTCATGTATCACGAACATGCGATGACAGAGGGTTGCGCGAGTCCACCACCCCCGGCAACGGTAATAATGCCGCATTTTATCGATGTTATTTCACTCTATTCATCTACAAGAATTATTCTTACGATGAATTCTAAATAGAGTATGAAGAGTGTATCATCGAGACGACGCCAGCAGAGGAAGCAACATACTCCCGGGGACGACAGCGACGAGAGCGAGTCTGACCCGGATCAATTGACTCGCTCCAGGACGGAGTCGTCGAATCAACTGGATGCAGGCAAGCTGAAGCATAGTGCGTTGTTTGTTATTGTTTTCAATTTTATATCATTGTCATGATCGTAGACATTACGAATCAGAACTGTGTATTATTTCACAAGGAAATTTTCTTTGACTTCGACATATTCTTTCAGTTCGAGCAGTTTCGGATTTCATATACCACGGTACGTCGAGCACATCGTCGGATATCTCGCCAATGTGCGAGCAGAAATCATTGCCAAGACGGGGACGATCCAGGTAAGACAATTGAACATAGCCAAATTATGATAGACTAACTTATCAGTATTGGTTTTTATGATAAAATAAGAAAAACTATTTTAAATATTTGAAATGTTCGCGGAAAAGTCGCTGCATTAATTGCAGTGGACGTAAGAAATATCCATTCCAATACTAAAAATATCAGCGATTGGAATATAAATTGGAAATTCGCTAAACACTCGTAATTCGGCTATCTCTGAAGATGGCACGTTCCCAGCAGGAGCTCGCTGCGGATGTTGCTGCCACCAATGTCTGTAGCAGAGACGGCATTTGTCACTAGTCAAGGAAACGTCGTTCCAGGGCACGGCGATAGAAATGATCGACCAGAGCTCAGCGAGGCCGAATGTGACATCGACTCATTGAAAAAGCCTAAGCTGGGATTAAGGAGCTCGCTTTGGTCGAGACCAGGCACCCAAAACAATCCATCCTCGGACTACTCAATCGCCGTTTAAGTTCCGCGTATTTGATTCTCTTGATGTCACTCAGCCAAAACCAAAGTCTATGATACATTAACATGATCTAAGCGACATTGTCGCGGTGTTTTCTACTATTATTGTATTTCTTTTCTTACGATGTGTGAAATGATACAGATATCAACGGATGCTGTTTCTCTTTCCAAATTCCTTCGGAGATTTCTTGTTCAAAGACAGACTGACCGAAGATGTCGACCAATCGCAATCAAGTTGCTGACAAACTGCCGAACCCATGATCGATGTCTTCCTTCATACATTCTGGTGCCAGTGTTATGACAATGGGGTCATCGATATTGCACTCCATCCACACAGCCAGAAAAATGTTCAAGCGAAGCAGCCATTCATATTTAATATTGCCAAAAATATTTATTGTTACCATTTTTTCCATTTATATTTTTTTTATTGTATTAAGTAACATTATTATTAAATCATTACATTATGTCGAATTTCGTGCAGATGAATGTATACGTGCAATTGTAATTAGTATAATGAGTGTGTCTAGTCAAGGGACGCATGGGGGAACACATTGATTGCGTGCCAAACGACAATTTGCTCACACCACTTTTTCGATAACTAATGTCAAAAGTGGACGACCCATTCGAGACCAAAGACTACATTTGAAATATTATCCGTATGATAGTTCCAAAATTATTTTCCCTTTCATTTTTATGGTTAGCCAAACACGTGAAGAAGATGAGCCAAACAGGGAAAAAAAAAACGAATATGTAGCGAAAAGGGTAATAAAGTGGAACGAAAGTGATTTGATAGGCATTTGACGTCATCGTTGCTTTTTTTTTGCAACGATGAATTTTGCATCGTTGCTCTGTTGCATTGTAAATTTTATATGATAAACGTATAGATAATACGTTGATTATGTTAGGCCCGTTATAATTCTAAGACTTTTAAAGCGCGCGAAAAAATTTGGTCATAAGTGATCAATTGAAACCGTTGTAAATTTATCGAAAGTTAATTCATATTAAGTATGACGAACATTAAAATACATGAAGAAGAAGAATGGGGGAATAAAATTTGGATGAAAGGAAAAATGGATGAGTAGAAATAAAATCATTGGCGTGTATACACAGATTATACAGGTGTGAATTGAAATGATGATGTATATATTAAGAATGAGATAACATCAATCGAGCTCGATCTAATTTAGATATCTCGTATAAAACAAACAATATATAGTTTAACAAAAGTTTTCCCCTCCGCAAGGTACTGAGGCCCGGAGGTGGCCGATGAAACACAAATTTTGTACATTCTTTCCTATCGCGCGCTCTTACAATCTGTTTTCCAAATCCAATCGATATCTATACGCACACCCAATCCTACTAAATTTCAATTAGTACATGTGTGGTGTCTCCGCAAGAAAAAAAAAGATTGAATTTTAATGGTGATAAACGCGTAAGGGCTACTAATCAAATGATATTAATAAAGTGTACAATAAAGAAAATGAAGAAAAAATGGGGGAATAAAACCATATGTGCGTGTTACCAAGAGAATTAATTGATTAATCAATTCCGTTTGTTTCTACTGGCCATTCTAAAAAACAATGCGACTAAATAACACTTACACAAATAATAGTACGATGAAGTAATGTTTCAAGACATTGTGTCGGCGGTAGAATCGAAAAAAATAAATTGATATCATATAAGATCATAATAGAAATGAATTATTTTTCCTGACACCTTTCTGAATAATTTTTATTGGTGCAGTTGCATGTCCATGTCAAAAACAACGCGACCAAAATGTCCCGATTATTTTCAATGGAGAAAAAGAATAACAACATGAAGAAATTCCATTCATACTGAAAATGATTATCAATAGCCAGTGAGCTCTGCGAAAGTCGAATCCAAATCGTCGCAAATATATTTGCACTGCTCTTTCTGTTTGAATAATTTATCTGAAACCAAAAATTCATTCATTTTTCATGCTCACCATTACTCTATTGTGATCAGTTATGTTCATACCTTCGCGTGCATCCAACTCTTTTTGCAGGACATGCATCATTTTCTCTGCAGCGACTGCACGTCGTTCAACTTCATATAAGCGAACCTTCAAGTCTTTTAGTTGCGATTTAAACACCTCCACTCGTTGATTAGCTTTTTCTTCAGAAACCTCAAGCGACTTTAGGATATTGCCAACAATAAAAAGTTCATCTTCCCGTTCAGCAATTTTACTTCGAGAATAATGTGTAAGTAATGGATGTTAGTCTGCTGTTTCAAATATAATTATCGGAGAATATGAATTTGGAGAAAACACTCACGATTCGCTGGATTTAACTCTATCTTCTGCCGCTTCAAGTTCATCCTCAACAAATGCCAATTTCCTCGAAATCTCGTCAGACTTCGAATCCGCATCTTCAGCAATTATTCTGGCTTCTTTGAGCTGCGTCATTAATTGGTCCATTCTTTCCTCATCAAGTCGACGTCTATTTTCCAATACTTTACAAATTCTTTTTGCATCGTCAGCGGTTTCAGTCGCCTGTGACAATTTGGTTTGTGCTATTGATCGACGTTCTTCGGTTCGTTCGAGATTTTCCATACATTGCTGCATCTTCCGGTTGAGAATAGCTAATTCTGATTGAGCCTGGATGGTAATCATTATTCATTCCAATTAACGTACAAGCGTTCTGTATTTGTAATGAAAACAGATCTCATTAGGTTTTTACGTACCATTAAGAATGCTCGTTCTTTCTCGTCTAATGTCACATTAGATTTGTTCAAATTCGCCCGACTTACATTTAAATCGTGATACATTTGCAGTAATTTTTTCTCCAACTCGCCAACTTCATCTCGTAACATTTCTTCACGCTTATTTGCATCTTTTGCTTGCTGATCGCAAATATCTGCACGATCCATTGCTTGATCCTTCTCAATTTTTAGCATTTGTAGTCGCTTCTTGATCGCATTCATGACTATACGCAACACAATTACAGACCCTGCAAGATTTCCTGGGTATAAGTGAACGCAAGGCAAATCACAGAATGATGAACATCAATTATTAATCTAAAATATTTTTTGACGACACTCTATATATTAGATAAATTAACGAACCTTCTAAGCCTAACGCTCACGGGTTACTGCACTCAGTGATCAACGAGAACTATGCTTTATAGCCATTGAACAATGCAAATAGAAAAAGTCGTGTGACTTTATTGTTAGCCTCAAAGAGATTCTTCGCTTTTCTTTTGGTCGAGGATTCGGGCATTCGATTGTTACCATTAACAGTGCAACTTCGAAATAAAGTAACATTTGGACAATCCGTGAATAGAAAAGCAAAAAAAAATCTCGATCGAAACAGACAATTCAAATTGGTAAGGTGAATACAATCAGTCCTTGTTTCGATTTAATCGTTTATTGGAAACACGTAACTTCATGTACATTATCAGAAATGAGAAAAATAATATATATATACACATATATATATATGATCACACGATTGTTGGCTTGATCTAAACTCGTTCCGTGCTTCTGAAAATAAATGAATGAATTCATCATCAATTTGGTCGCGATTAACTTAATGTTAACTCTGGTTGAGCATTATCATCCTCTAGTAATCGTTTATATTTATATTCTCATATAAATATTCGTGCGTATTAAATATTAATTGTCATAAAGCAAAATTATGCGTGTGCATATGAGTGCGTACAATCAACACGTCAGTTTGTTCTAATTTGATTAGCACAAGTTACGCGCTACATGTGGGGTTATTTTTAAATAGCAAAAGGCCGAGATTGAAGTATTCCGCATTCAATAGCCAGCACTTTAATCGAAGCCAAAGGGCCGCGACTAAAATAAAGCGTACAAGTCAAGTTTTTATGTTGAGTAAATGGATAGAAAATAAGCGACTATATGAAACGCTAAAAAGAAAAACCCAGTTCTTTTTCTTCGATTTCAATTGTCAGTTATCTTGGGACATCACAATATTCTCGCCAATTTTTTTTGTCGTTAATATCCAGTCATTTCAGCGAACGTGAGGTCCATGTCATCAAGAATAGCTTTGCATTTCTCTTTTTCTTCTCTCAACTCATCTGTAATCAGAATTGATATGTCAAGAGTTACTACCTTATTAAATATCACCAGAAAAAAATGGAGAAATTATTATCCAAAAATCTGAAGAATTAGTATCACCTTCTTTCAGATCAACCTCCTGTTGCAATAATTTAACTGTTTTCTCAGCGAGTATAGCTCGCTGTTCTGCAGCCTTCAACTGTCCTTTCAATTCTTTGAGTTGAACTTTTGAGTCTGCCACTCGTTGCGTTGCCTGTGACATAGCTATTTTTAATCTCTCCGGACATAATCTCATAATTATTGTGATAATTTTTCACCATGAGCTTTACCTTTCGCTCAGCTACCTCAAGCGATTTGAAGATATTTTGAACAATAAATAGTTCATCCTCACGTTCGATGATTTTCCTGCATAATAGTGAGCAAAAATTTTCTTAACCAATCTTAACAATTAATTAGTATTTGATGAAAATTGGTGTATAAATATCGAATGATAATACGAACGCTTCGCTATTCTTAACTCTCTCCTCAGCAGCCTCTAGCTCCTCTTCAACGAACGACAACTTCCCTGAAATCTCTTCAGATTTCGCATCGGCGTCTTCGGCGATCAATCTTGCATCCTTCAACTCGGAGGTAAGTTTTTCCATGCGCTCTTGATCAATTCGATTTCGATCTTCTAACACATTGCACATTCTGTAAGGTGAATTTAGATGTTCAACTGAAATGATCTGTTGATAAAACTCTGAGATGAAGGGATATCTAATTACCTTTGCGCATCATCCTTGAGTTCTGTAGCATGCAATAATTTCGCTGCTGCAAGGAGACGTAGCTCTTCTTTTTTTGCGAGATTCAATTCAATTTCTTGAACTCTTTTTGTTAACGTAGTTCGATCTTGCTCTGCCTAATTGAAATCATCAAAATAATACAATGACATTCCTCAATCATACACTCGGAATAGTCGTGGAAAAAAGTTGCTACCTTTGTGTATGCCTTTTCGCACTGTTCCAGTGTCACTGTCGACGTCTCAAGACTTACTTTAGCCACCTCGTAATCACGCTCGAGTGTTATCAATTTTTTCCCCAAATCACGTGTCTCATCATTCAACAAATCAGCACGAAAATCTTCTTGCTTAGCTTTTACTTCATTTGCCTCGACTTTTTCATTTGCAGCGTCCATCTCCATCTTCAGCGCCGCAATTTTCTTCTTGATCGCCTCCATCGTGACACAGTATTTGTTCTTCTTGTCCCGTGGAGAATGTGATCGATTATCCTCTTACTAATTTTCTAACTTGATAAAAAAACACAATGAAGAAACAAAAATGGTATTAAGCGAGAACTAGAACAAATATGACGAAAACTTCAGCATTTCAATAGATAAATAAATCATTTTGGACAAATAAATATCCTTTTAAAAATGATAACATCTATAGTAACTGTCCAGGTGACTCAAATAATATGAAAATAACCAAATACATTGCATCACTTCACATGGAGCTGTTCAACAACATTCGATGACGGGACATTTGACCAATGATTACGGAGCATCTTTCAAAAGTTCACCATTAACATATTCCGATCTCGTCATTGGACAAAAATATTAACCACAATTATAAACATAACACTCACTTCTATAAGTTGATGATGGTCACCGTTGATGAAAAATCCACTACTGGATACCGTCGTAAGCTGAGCCAAAATAAAACTAATTGTTGTGGTAGATCTCCTCGAGAGCTTTTCAATCCAATCTCAATTCCGATTCTATAATTGCTCAGCAGGCTTTGGCTGTCGTCCCGCTTTCCTGCTTGGCTACTGTTCACTGAACAACCCCCGTCTTAGTGTAGAGAGTGGCCGAAATGTGATCTCCACCTCCCCATGCTATTTTTATACGTGGAAGAATTTCGATCCTGTTTTGCACCGACGTAACTATCATCGATTGTAATCAGTATAAACAAATATCTTCAATGAGTAAGTACCTAATGTATCATTACATTGTGTGTTTGGAAGGGTGGTACGATACCAAACTAAACAACATTTGATTATGGTGACGGGTAAATAATTTGTGAGAGTGTTACATCAACAGTTTCAAATAAGCGATTTCATGTGCAGACCAATATCATTTATTATAATTAATCAATCATATATATCGCACATTTGATCAGAATTAACCCATTTCATTGATATATGATAAAAATTTTGCGATCATTGTGAAGGCCATGAAAAGAATTTGAACGTACTTTCAAGCCAATAATATATGGTACCGTAATTCGAGATTTTCATCTGTAATGTGTTCAGTATAACAGAGATGAAGGAAAAAATCTTTCATCTAAATGTGAAATCGAATTGCAGATTTTAGTAGAAATTGAAAATACTTGTTTGTTTTCTTGGTTCCCCAACTCCATTATCAATTAAAGGACGACTTTTATCACGCAAATTCCATGTGACATATTCCAAGTACGTGTATAGATACATTTTAGGATGATTATAAACTCCTCAATGTCTATGAAAGTTGAGCCAATTCTATCCTAAGTTGTTTGCAAAGTCAACATTTTGGTGATTGCTTGGCGATTTTCATTTTTCAATTCAAAAGTAGCGGAGTAATACGCAGAATTACTTACATCGATACTTAAAGTACGCAAGGACCTCGTTGTTTGGCTTTATTTATACATATCGTTTTTTTTTTCCTTTTTTATTTTTATATTCAAAATGCAGGACTACTATCAGCATCAGTGAGTTATGAGAAGATCGATGAACATTACATGCGATGATGACAAGTTCGAAAATAATTGATGAATTTTAAATACGACGATCCAAAGCGATATAATACTTTATGCACGTAAAAGCGACAATTAATTTGTGGTATGATAGGATTCTATTCAATGTATCACTATCAATGCACTTATTTTTATTTATAAATTTATCATTTTTTTGTTTTTGTGTTTTTCTTTCTTTTTTGTTTGAATGCTCGTTTATCGAAAATATCTAGGGAAAAAATCGTATGCAAGTTGTAGCAATGTTAAGTACAAATGCGATAGTAATGATAATTGGTTCATGCAGTCTTTGGATTTCAATAAGATCCATTTTTTCTTAGTTTCATCTCCACAGAGGGCATTTCTGGCATCCATAGAGGCATCGTTGAGACCTTATAACATATCGCTCGAGTTACTGAACCTATCTAATAACGTAATCAACCACATTTTTTTCTTTCATAGTACGAGGACCGATAATCGCAGATCTTTGATGAGAATAATTGAATATACAAGTCAATCAGAATGTGATTCCAAAACAAATACATGAGTGTATATATATAAATACTGGTGAAATAAATGTAAAGTTTGTATGAATGGAGGTAATAAAAAAATAGATTACTTGCTTCAAAACTAACAAAGATATCCAATTAACAAATATAGTCACGACACAAAACGGTAACCCTGTTTTTTCTTACGACACGAAACCGTTTTTTTTTTTTTTTTTTTTTTTTTTTTTTTTTTTTTTTTTTTTTTTTTTTTTTTTTTTTTTTTTTTTTTTTTTTTTTTTTTTTTTTTTTTTTTTTTATTTATCCAGCGTCGATGCTCACAACATCGTCATCTCGATAAATTTGACCCAGTTTCAGAGTCAATTGCCAATGATAAAACAAACACAGGAGTATGTGATAGCAATAAGTGGACGGCATCGTCGCGGCCAAGTGCACGAAGTTGTCTGACAAGTGATCCAATTGTACATCCAGTACCAGCACATGCAAGCAACCTGGACGAGAAACAATTAACATAAATGGATTCAATTCTTCTTGGCGAAACAACGGAAAAACGGAATGTAATTCCAATTTACCTCAAAGTTGGACTATCAACAGCACTATCTAAATTGGCTACACGATCGCCCAAACCCAGTCTAACTGCCAACAAACACCAATCTTGTCCGTGGGGATCGGGCGGATCGAGCATTTGGGCTAATCGTCTCTGGACACCAGCTTTGATGTATTTAACTGGTTGCCGAGGACCAGCAATACAATTTTCCGTCAATGATGTACCACATCCGACTATATCCCAAATACTTTCCTGACGACCATTGAATGGGTTTTTGAATCGCGCTTCCTCAAAATTTTTTTCCATCAATGCCGAAAGCATTGGTGTAGGTTCCCACGTATGTAACACCTCATCGTAATCACGTAATTGACTTGGACTTAACCAGTGACGTTCCAATAATAATGCCGGCGCAACAAGTTCAATTGTTGTATCAATAGCATCAAAAATGACAGTCAACAATGCAAAACACTGTGAACCTGATCCACGTGGTCCGCGAATCCTTATTTCAATATAACCTTGATCATCCTCCTCCAATGTTATAATACTTTCGCAAGGTCCAATGCACAGTTTCGAACCTCGCCACCATTGATACAAATCCGAATCCCTTGGATCCCATGTTTGAGTGATTCGACGTAATTGGGCCTAGTATAAAGTATACTCGGTTTAATATCAATCAGCATCTGTTTTGATGAAGAAATTAAATAAACGAACCTGAAGATGTGGGAAAATCGGTATTAAATGATAAAGTGGAGCTTCAGAAGGCAAGAGCCGTAATCCTGCGTGTGGTGATAGGGTCGAACATGGTTTCCACGGGTCCCACAAACCTTGTAAACGCTCAACAAGATTGAGACATGGTATTTCATATTCAACTTCGTCATCCTCGACATCACATGGTATGCAGAAATTCGTAATTTGGAGAACTTGTAATGCTTGATTTGCGGGACATGGACAACGCGCTTGGAAATCTTCTAGTGTGTAAACCCCAGTGGTTCGACAACCGAGACGACCTCTTTGCTCAGAGCTCAGTTGCCAATTAATGACATCACGCCATAGCCATTCGGGATTTAATACGACTAAATTGTCTTGGAGGACAACACATTCACCTAATGCCTGGATGGATATGATATATCATGTGAATATTTATGGGCAAAAATGTATATACAACTATATTGTACCTGTAATTGTTGTGCTAGATGTCGACAATGATCCAATGATGCGAGCGGATTGATTTTCCTTACTTCAACAAGGAGCTCATCAAATGATAGCAATATTGGCGGATCTTCGAGCGTTTGTACATGCGATCTCCAAGCTTCAGCAAGACCAGTCCAAACGAGCGCACCCTAAAATTCGTGACAATCCCATCATTAATGAAGAATATCAACTTGTAATACAATTTCAGTTTATGCAACATTGAATTATACATCAGACAAAAGCAAAAAATCCCTCGATATTAATTACTATATTGTTATATACGAGGTAAGTGCATGTATGTATTTATGAGATAATGTGCAAATAAGCAGTGTATAAAGTTGAATTAGTATATTGAATTGAAATATTTATAATGAAAAAAAATGAGATATGGATCGACCTGTTTATCATGATTCGCCACCGGCGCGTACGTGGCCATTGCGTGCGACTTGTCACGTCGACGAATATTTTCAGCGGCTTCCGCTCCATCCTATATCATGCATTGCATGCATTAATTAGGCAGCTGTTATAAGAATCAATGACCAAATTCGGAATAGCTGAAGAGATCTTTGGCATATATATTTGTATGCATGAAATTGTAAGAATATCAAAATGAAAATACGAGAGATCTTCAACTATTCCATGTCGTGTCGACACTTGAGAACAAATTAGATATCATTTTTTTATGAAAAATACTTCGTTAGGCATTTTAATGTTCGGTGATACATAATACTGAAAATTGTTAGGGCATATTATATACACGGTATTGTATCTGTATGAAAAACATGCGTCGTTACAATTATTGCTCAAGAGAAATAGACATAGAAACCAAATCATGCGGGCTTCCACGGTAAATCGGGTGAAAGAAAAAGGGGATAGAAAAGTTGTGAATATACGTTTTTTTTTTCTCACTCGAAGCATTCGATCTGGTTCAAAATAATCGAACAAAAATTCGATGAAAATAATTGTTCTTCAATTTGATAATTTTGGTATCCGTTCGAGTAATATTGTGAGCATTATAACATGCTATGACAACGTGCGATCACTACATACACCGGGATGTTTTTATAGATTTCGTATAAAACGGCGATATAAAAAATTGGAATAGAACTTGGAATTAAACATATCAGAGATTAAATGAATAAATAAATAAATGACAGTTCCCAACCATGAATACTTATTCTCGCGGGGCATTTAAATAAAATTGTGTTTGACAATTATTAATTTGCTTCACCTCGAGGAATTCCATACGAGCATTAGCTAAGTACGAGCGTAAAAGTTTTATTCCTGGGCTCGATGAATTTGTAGCATCCAATGCTACCATGAGGGGCTCGTCACCCAATATCGCTTTGAATCCTTGCAGAAATGGTAATAATGGTGCAAGATAATTAGTTCCATTTGAATTTGGTGTCTGAGGTTCTGGAGCATATGTACCAACCAGAACGATTTTTATATCCACGAATTTCCCAGCAAATCCTGTAACAGCCACATTAAACGCGTAGGGGGTTGAAATCGAATTGTTTTATCGATTTATTTAAACTGTTGTACCTATATTCTTGGGAGGTATTCTGTCCATAATAAATTGTAACCAAAACCGTGCTTGTTGGAGTTGAACAGTAAGTGGTTCCCTGAGACTTATTGTAATCAGATGTACCGCAGGCAATTGGAATGTAAGAACATGGTGATAAGATGCGAGGAAATCCTCACGACCGCACAATTCCCAGAAGACACATTCACCTCCTGTAAATAATCTATGATGAGAATCTAGGGCGATCACATGCCTTCTTTCCGTTTCCTTTGTATGCTTCATGCGTGTGTATTTATGTGCCGCACTCACCAACATTGCCTCTACTCCACTCAACACCAATTGTTCCCTCGTACTCATTATCACTATATTCGAAACTAAGAGAGCCATGCTTACTCGTCACATCCAATTCTATGCTCGGTTCCCGCTATAAATCAATTATTTATCTCAATGAACCATCGTCATCGTTCATACAACAATATGTTTTGTTCCCATAACTTTTGTTTATGATTATGATTGTTTATACTTCTTTATTACCTTTGTTGAATAGTTTTGACTCCGCGATCGCCGGAAAAAGCCAAAACTAAATATTCCAGCCTTTAGCGAATTGATTAATGATGTTTTCCCAGTAGCACAATGTCCTAACAAACGAATATGCAAACGATCGAGAGCTCTGTGTGTTGGTTGCAATTGTTTAATATAATTTTCACGTTGATTGCCCTGCATTGATGAACAGAATAATTATAGTGTCATTGTCTACTGTGAAAAGTCAACATATTAGCAGTCATTGAGTTATGCACATAAATTTACGTTTCTCAATCTATCCAATAAATTGGCAATGTCTAAATGGCCGTATTTAATTGCCGTAACATCAGCGCGAATACCGCGATTTGTTTTGTCCACATCGCAACCGGATAAGCATAAAAGTCTCACGAGATTTATGTGCCCATTCCGCGCAGCAACATGCAATGGTGTTAATCCTTTTTCATTTGCTGCATCCAATTCCACGCCACTTTCAATCAAAAGTGATGTCATTGTTTCATTTCCTGCAGCACATGAAATATGTAAAAGGGTATCGTTTCTCTGCGAACACACGAAGAAAAAAGATCATTCAATGCATTCCAAAGTATATATTCGTATGTTATCTGACGCGATCAAGACCTACCGCATCTTTGACATCCATTGGCGCTCCCTGACGTAATAACTGCGATACTGCTTGGACACAGCCGCGTTTCACAGCACTAATCATAGCTCCACTGAGATCCTGAGACGCTTCCGAGTCCTGAATCGCAGTGGAAATATTTAAAAAAAAAAAGTGAAAGAAAAGTAACAATTGGATTAAGAGACGATGTTTATGATAAAAAATTCAACAAAAAAGGCAACAAATTCTACAACAAAATTTGTTTCATATAGGTGTTTAATTGGTGTTTGTATGAAGGTGTTAAAAAATTTTAATTGTTTTTTTTGTTTCTCAGTGTTATCTTATTCAAGTATATAGATTATATAAGGAAGAGAAAGAAACGAATTTGTAAATACTATCTTAAACATCTATAAACAATCGCAAACGTAGCGAACATTTAAGAAATAAAGCTCCGTCAAAAATTTTGTCATCGTAGAAATTGTACGAGAAAAATTTTTTTTTTCCAAGCGAAAAACAAACGTGTCAAAATAAATTAAGTTATTGGATGCAGGAACACACCGTGAGGATCCAGGGATGTTTAAGGCACGAATCAGCACTCCCACGCTCTCTGAAACCAATGTATGAATTACTGAGTAAAATCTGCAGAGGAATGTTTCTCTTGCATTCATCAATTAACAATATATTTCGCTACTCACTTTGGATCCTTAAGCAACAAAGAACGTATGAAGTCTTTGGCAATTTCACTCACACTGCCAAAAAATTCATTATCAAATTGATATTGACATGCTGCTACGTTAGCATAAGTCTCCTGTTTATCTTCACCAAGAAAAGGCGATGCTCCACTTATTAGTATGTATGTTAATACACCAACCGCCCAGAGATCTGTTCCCAAACTCAATGGTTCATAATTTACGATTTCAGGTGCAACGAATTCGGGTGTACCAAACAAAGCACGGAGATCTGAGCCAGGCACCAAACGATGCGACAATCCTAAATCTGTGAAAATAAATTCCTTCAACTCACGTTGATGTAACCATACTTGCGGATCCATCCCACTGATAAACTAATAACAATTCACGAAAATGTATTGTATAATGTATATTTATGGTTGAGAGAAGAAATCAGTTCGGGTCTCTTCTCAAAATCTCATCACTTTCAAGATCTTTAGTTCAAAACCTTTTCGAAATTATGTCAAATAAATGAAGAAAATGTTATGTCTTCATAAGCTTACAACCCCCTACTGCCCGAGTGACAATAAATTCGTTGAAAGATTCGATCCCTAATGAAATCTCTCTTCTCTTTTCTTCCATTCACTCATACAACTATGTTTACCTATGAGTTTGATATTGGGCATAGGTGGTGGCGATGATAGGAGAATATTTTCTGGTTTAATGTCCAGATGAGCAACTTGATGAGAATGTAGATGACTGAGTGCTAACAATACCTGCCTAACCTGCAAATAAACGCACGATTATTGATATGAGTAATTCATACGACTGTTGACACAAGTTTGTAATGAACACAAAAAAATATACATACAACATGGGCAGCTTCAACTTCACTGGATGGTGTCCAATGGAATAGTTCTCCATCAGCAATCAATTCCAGCAATAGAACAACTGTTTTTCCGGTATCAATTACTTTGTGCAATGAAACAATATTCGGGTGTCTGAGTTGCGCAAGGAGTCCGGCTTCACGTGCTAAATATTGGAATAAAATATGGATATACTTGAATATCAATCATGAATATACTAAAACGAACTCATTCCTCATTACCAATATCAGCTGCAGCTACACCTCTTGCCACTCTTCGTTTTCGCATTATTTTCGCAGCATAAACAGCACCGGTCTTCAGTTCCACACATTTTTTAACAACAGCAAATTGACCTCTGCAGATTGATAATAGGGTTAGATCCAAATGCCACAACGTCAATAATAGAAAATACTTTATAATCATTAATTATAAGACAAATACTATAGGATAACACTCACTTCCCGATTTCCTCTAATAATTCATAATTTTTTTCAATCGGTTCATGATAAACCTCCATCAAGGTGTCCCAGTCAGGACCTGCAGTCAACACAAATTAATTAATATATTGACAATATTTTTTGTTCACTCACTGCAACACACAATGTGCAGAGTAAACACTCATAACTTATAAATTTTGATACAATTTATCCATAAGTTAATCAGAGTTGTGAAATATTGAACAAATAATATATATTTGGAAAATGACATTAAGACTGTATTTGTGTTTACCATACAAATCCCAATCGATCTACGGAATTTTCGTGACACGTTAAAACATCTGTCAACCGATAATTTATAACACTGGGAAAATTAAAAATATGTGTATGGATATGTATGTATACATGTATATATATATAAAATATTGGGTATTATTTACCACCGTTGGGAGTTGGCAATGGTCGAGAAGTACCCGGCATCATCTCCCAAACATGCTGATTATTTTTGTTTGGTCGTGAGCCGGCTTCTAAATAATGAAAAGTCCGTTATAAAAACTGTAGCATTTGTCGGCCTTTACCACGCCGGCCGTACTACTACACGCTGCTATAGACATATTACATATCCCACGATCGTCAGCAATAGCTCAAACACGTATAGATACACACACGCAGTTCTAGGCACACAATCAATATATACGCGACGCCACCTCGATTTTACCTGATAATATGTAACTACTTATATTTCATATTGTCCTTTTCTTTTTGTATCACGTTCTAATTAATAATATTATATTTTGTATGCACAAGATATTTTATTATTCATCATTCTATTTTCAACTTTATCAATATATGTTTTTGAAATAAAATGACAGGAGGAAATGGCGGAACACTACTTAATGCAGAGCATTTTGATACCATACAGACACTGAAATGTAACTGCACGCCCGAGATTGAAGCGACGTCTTCCCATGATAAAAAAACGAGTTTCCTCACAGCTTCGTGTGCGTGGGAAGATCATGTCAGCTTCGCTGAAAATTATTTTCCTTTCACTTGGCAATTAAATCGAAGTGTTCAAATTTCATCATGACTATTCTTCTTGATATGCCCAACCTTATATATTGATATATAAGTTTGCATAAACTCGCTGAATAGTCATCAGGTTTACATACAATAGACAGGAAGAGACGGGTTTGTCATAAGATATAAAGCATGATAATAACAAAATTATATAGATAACATTGGTATAAGAATAACATTGTATTGAAATTGAATAAATTGTCTTTTATTACGTAAAAATGTGTAATGTATTGAGTGTGAACGTACAACTTGAAGACCGATCATAATCTACGATGATTAATTGGTAAATTAGCGGAGCAAATGCAATTGTGAAACGTCAAAAAAGCGGAACATTATCCAAATGTAAACATAAATTCACTGAATAGAAAATACTTCAATGACATTTGTTTCCTTTACTCTTTCATTGATTCCTCTGTGGGCGCCGCTGCTTGAGGTTGACCATCGTTGCCTTTCTTTTTATTACCCGAAACGATATCATCAATTCGCAATAATAAAATAGCCGTTTCAATTGCAGTTTTGTACACTTGCATTTTGACACTCAATGGCTCCCATATACCACGGGTTTTCATATCAACAATTTCACCAGTTTCCCCATCAATACCCCATGTATTCTCACCAGTGGCGTGTTTTGCACGCAGAGCAGTCAGTGTACGTATAATATTCGCACCACAGTTTTGTGCTAATGTTTTAGGAATAATATCCAACGCTTGAGCCACAGCTTTGTATGGCCATTGTTCAACACCAGCGATACTAGCTGCTTTCTCACTCAACAATCGTGAGACAGCCATTTCAACAGCACCACCGCCTGGCACCAGTTTTGGATCCAACAAGAGATTTCGCGCTACATGAAGTGCATCCTGTAAATTCCTCTCTGTTTCATTCAGTACATCTTTGCTAGCACCACGCAAAACAATTGTGCAAGCCTTTGGATCTTTGCATTCAGTGATGAAGCAAAAATATTCATCACCAAACTTTTTAATTTCGAATAATCCAGCGCCAGTACCAACATCCTCTTCACGTATTTCTTCAGTACGATAAACAATTGTTGCACCGCATGCTCTCGCAACACGATTGTTGTCAGATTTACGTAGACGACGAATCGCTGAAATACCAGCTTTGACAAGATAATGCTGTGCTAAATCGGAGACACCCTTTTCTGTTATAACAACATCAGGTTTCACAGCAATAATGTCATCGCAAATTTTTTTGATATACTCTTCCTCCAATTCAAGTATGCGTGTAAAATCAGTGTCCTTCATAATTTCAACATTTGTTTGTGACTCGCCTTTCTTGTATTCTAGGTTACAATCGAGCAGTAGAATTCGGGGATTTTTAATGTAACGTTTCATTTTTGGATGTGTCACATCTTTATTCAGCATAACACCTTTAAGTACGTGACTCTCCTCGATACTACCACCTGGTACTTTTTCAACCTTAGCATAACGTTTGATATCAATTTCACGACGCCCATTCTCCTCAAGTAAAACTGTATGAACAGCGTCCAATGCAATTTGACACGCTAAATCCGACCAGCGTCCAATGAATTTGGTTCCCACACATGATTTTACAACTTCAATCAATTTACTGCGGTCGTTAACATCAAGATTGATACTGATTTTATCTTGAAGAATTTCTACGGCATCTTCCAATAACTGTCGGTAAGCTCTGATGATAACAGTCGGATGCATCTTCTGTTCTAAAAATTGTTCAGCTGTTCCCAAAATTTCACCAGCTAGAACGATAACTGATGTTGTACCATCGCCAACTTCCTCATCTTGAGTTCTTGCTATCTCAATCATAGATTTTCCAGCTGGATGTTGAACTGTGATCTCACGTAAAATTGCATTGCCATCGTTGGTCATGACAATTCCACCAGTTGGATCCATCAACATTTTCAACATTGCCTGTGGGCCGAGACATGTTCTCACAACGTCAGCAACACTCTGAAATGAATCGAAAAAATGATCAAGATGTTTCTTCGTGTCATTGCTTGTCCGACGATGATATAAGAACACGATGACACATAGGAAAAACAACGCTATAAGATAATCGAGAATTCGAAGATGAATTTTGCTTGATGCAATTTCCAACCGTCAAAAGTCAATGTGTGTGTATATATATATATATATATATATATATACGTAGGCGTGTCGCCGGTATTAGGCGGAATGCCATATAAGGCAAAGACAGTATGTACATAAGCCATGAGCTCAATGTCTCACCTTTGCTGCTTGAATATTCTCCTTCTGTACTTTACCACCAGCTTCACGTTTTGTATTTTGGCCTGCAATTATTAAAACCGACGACATTATTGCGTTGATAATTACCAAATAATTATGCTCTAACCAAATATACGCAAGAAGCCAAATGAAACAATTGAATGGGGTAATACTTACTCAAAACCACGATCGGCGCAGAACCCGGTCCAAACATCTTGTGTTTTATATTTTATAATATAATTTAGATGAGTAATGGCGGCACACGTGGGAGAAGAAGGGTCTCACATACGTATGTAAGGCCGTGGGGAGACGCCATACTTTTTGTCACGTGATCGTAACGTGATTGGCTAAGCATTCGTAACGTTGATTGGTAGAGCACAATACAGTAGTACAAGAACGCATATTTTGGCAATTTTAAAAGGCGATAATTTCCAATTTAAGGTGAGGTTTTGTACAGCGATTAACATGGATCGTGAGTCAACGTACACTAGGTTTAGTGTATCTGAAATATCTAAGCGCAAATTAATCGTCGGGATGTAAAAACAATTAATTGAGAGTTTTGTCATAGAAAATTGTGAGAACAATTGAAATAAAATTTCTGTCAAATTTTTTTTTCACACTGCAGATTGCTGTGAATATAAAATTCTAAGAAGATGGCATCGTCCAACATGTAAGACATAATGAGCATTCGATCGGTAATTATTCAAGTACTTCAGTGATTACCAGTTGTTGTACAGTTGATAATGATCTGCAGTATCGATGCAGTACAAACGAATGTTGGGAAAAAATCATGGAGCTCCAAAGCCATGATGACTTCACCATCTGCATTCTGCATCGTCATTTCTTTTGTTTATTCTGAATCGACAATTGTTCAAAACGTCGCAGGCACTGAAATTTAATAAATGTGAATAAACAAAAGAAAATATCTATGTCATAATTGTAAGCAATAGATCATTGTGTTGGCACAACGTATATTATCACAAAATTTGAATTGTCGATCGAAATAGCGGAATGAGGTTATAATGCCGGCAAGCACATCAATCCACTTAACAATACATGAATGATTAGAAAATTAATGGAATTACTGGTCGAGCGCGAACACGAATTATATTTCTGAATGATCTATTGAATAAAGAAGTATAATTGAAATGATGGATTTAGAAAATTCAGAAGTGAATCCACAGCAACTTTTCAATCAAGCACTCTTGGAGGTAATGCCATAATTTAAAGTTCCTCCAACACCAATAATGTCAATGGCAACTGTCGTCCAAAATATGAAAGTTGGCCCAATTTATTTTTATTTCATGTTACTTTTTTTCTCGTAGCGTATTAAATACAACAGAGAACAAGTGATAATATGGTGCAATTATAAAGAGCGCCACATGAATGTTATTGAGGGATTACAACTGTTTCCACAAGAACTCTCATCGAGTTGTATGGTACCGATTGGTAAACGAGCATTGATGAGAGGAAAATTGACTCACACCAATGAGATAATGGTTTGCCTTGGTGACGGATATTTCGCAAAATACACAGCACCACAAGCAATCGCACTTTGTAATCGCCGGATAATGAGTTAGTTCCATGCATTTCCACTGTAGTTTGGTCTTATTTCTTCGGTTGAGATTGATTTTCACTATGTTCAATAGATGAGTAATGATACATGTATTTTCATATATCCACAGAGGCTGATGAGATGTTGAAACAATTAAAAAAAGAAGACACGTTGCTGGAAACGCGTCAGACAATTCCTGATGACTTTGATATATTTGGTAACGATAAAAGAGAAGATTTATTAGAGCATTGGAACGAAGACAAGATTAAAGACTGGAAAGGTAAGAAAATAGTTCACACATTACAACTGTTGATGCAAAGTGTTCCTCAATGGAGTAACTGGTATGGATAGGAATATTTATATATGTGCCATATTAGTCGAACATAGACAACGTGAGAGGGAGTACCGAAAACGTTTGGCAGTTATGAAAGATGAGACACCCCAGGAACTGATAACGGAAGAGGATATTTTTAAGAAGCTCGATGCCTTAGAATTACAAGAAGAATTGGAAGACGAACTCAATAGGTCAGTCGAGTTGTATGGGATTACGAATCAGTTCTTATGATTATTATCTTTCAAACAATTATTTCATATTAGGTTGGAGAATGAACGTGAAAGCTCTCACAGTCAGTCAATGGATGACGGTGAGTATTTCGATGAATCTGAAGTTGATTCTGAATCATACTCATCCGATTATTCAGAGGAAGCGACAAATGAAGTTTGCGGAAAGAAACCATTGAAAATAAATCATCGCCTTGAAATATTGAATAATGTAAATAGAGATAAATCACATTCAGATGTGCGAGGATCATTCGATACCGCCTGCAACCATAGTACAGATGAAATTATTGAATTTTCATCAATGGAAGCAAAACAAAGTGATTTAAGATGTGAATCGAGATTATTAGACACTGAAAACAATGGAGAAAGATTGAGAATGAAAGAGAAGAAAGTTGCATTTGCTGAACCACAAGTTAAATATTTCAGTAACGAAGAAGAAATGGAAACGAGCTCAGAAAAGAGACGAATATCAGTCATTGAACAAAGATTATATGAATATTCGAAAGAAGATGATGAATCAGAGAATGAAAGTGATGAAGATGAGATTATTCGGATACATTTCAAACATTCAGAGAATGATATGGTAATTTCAACTGCTGACAACGATATTATCTCCTGCCCCAAAGATATTTATAAAGTTATTCCTGGCCCCAAATCAATCCTCAAGAAAACTTCCGATCACTCAAGTTACATCAAGCAATCAACAATATTAAATAATTCCACCACGGAAGACGAAAGCGAAGTGGATACTGAACCTTCGTCAGCTTACAATAGCGTGAGTTTTTAGCCACAAATAATTTATTCTCAACTTTCAAACTCATTCAAGCTCATGTAATCAAACCTTTTCAGATTTTCAAGGAAGTAAAAGAACATGCCATCGATACGTTGCCAATAACGACGATATCTGAATCACCGACACAAAAACGGCCGGTTAGTAAGTTCAGATTGGAGAGAGCGGCAATGAAGAAATAAAGTATAAAAATGAGATTTTTCTTTCACTTCTATTTTTTCATACAAACAGAACAGTGATGAAAGATGATTTGAAATATAATATGTTACAGTATTGATACAGTGATGTTTTCATTTCTCTTTCGAACATGTGAAAACATATAGCGAACTACAAATAGCATTATCTTATCGAATTACGTATAGTTTTTCCAATTTTCCACCTATAATCTTTTTCGAGAGAAAAGAAAAACACCTGATTTCACAATTGATTCCATATAATCTAAATTCTCTGTCTTTCCCTCTATGATAATTCCAGATGATTGCTGTATAAGAATTGGTTTCCCTGATCAAAAGATAAATGAATGAGTAATGTCTTTGTTCAGTAAACAAATGCTGCTATGGAGGTGATGGTCCCCGGATGTGAAAACAGTTCGCATGAATTCACGAATCAATGAACAGAGGTAAATGTTTTCATGTTCCACATCTCTCTAACAAAAAAAAATTAAACAAATTTAATCTCAATGTGTACCAAGAATTTCGAAGCTTTCTTTCCACATATATATATATATATATATATATATATATATAAAATAGTAGAGGTCCTGAGGGTAGAAGTGTGCTATATTTGGTGTCAAAGTGGAAGAAGATTACGATATCTGATACTCAACAAACATTTCGAATGAATTATTCGCTTACAAGAGTGGTAGGCACAGTATCAATATTCTAATCAAATTTTCAAATATAATGAAAATAGATGCACTACTTCTGCACACCCCAATTTTTGTGGAGGTGCAATCACATTATTCTCCTCCATTTTCAGACATCAACGATATGCATTCACTAAGTATACTTTTTGGAGCGTTATTAGGAATTTTTGTTATAAAATTCCGGGCTTAATATTCGAATATTGTGATCCATATCGTGCATTTTTGTGATTCAAAGGGGCTATGGGGATAAAAGCCACAACTTACAATGTTCACGCTATCGTTAAGTGCCGATAGCCGACATTTAAAATTTTAGTAATCATCATTGTTATGTTGAAGGATTCTCACATTTGAGTAAATCTTAAATTTTGTTCTTAGAGCTGATCACATCATTAATTCTGTACCGGCGGCAATGACAATGGAAGGTTGGCGTGTCGAAGTTGATCACGAAAGCGAAACTGAACTGAGTAGAACATCTAAGACAAGCCCTCAACCACGCTAAGGTAACAGCTTTGAGAGGGATCTTGATTTTTCATTTCTTTACATCATCATAAAGTAGAACGTATTTGTTATTCTTTATTGTTGATGATATTTCTGTTTATAATCTAATCATTGGGGTCAGAAAACACTGTAGTTTCTAAATAACCTTCGAATAGTACGATTAATAATTGACGCGCGCAGATCACTCGTATCGACAGTCAAATATAAAAAATGGATGTGGCATCTATGAATTTATATATGATTGTTAGAAGTTTTGAGTGGAGACATCGTAGGCTTGAAGTTTTAATGCAATTGGTAGTACCCAGAAAATGCATAGAAATTTTTATGAATAAAATAAACCTGGTGCGGGGGACATGCGCTCTGTGTTCCTGGTTTCGCATGAAAAGCTCAAGAGGGCTGTGAGTTTGATCCCCCACAGTCTACTGTCGCGTGCGACTCCGTCACAAGCTCGAGCCCGTATATCACATGTGCTATTTCTCTTTGACTTTACCTTCTTTGACATCTATACTTTCGCGATGATGATTTTTTGAATTCGATTGATGAAGTGAAAAAAAAAATCGATTGCAATTGAATTATAATGAAGACGAGGCATCCCATCAATTGGATTCAATGTATTCATTTGTCTCCGAACAGTGTTCTTTAATTAGTTGAGTTCTGTTCCCTTGAAATATTAAGAGATTCGAAGAATTGGTACGGCATAAATTAGAAACTGAATGAAAAAAAAATGTTCTGATACACATGCTTACATCTTCATCGCGGCACTTGTAGAGAGATCAAGAGTATTGCACAGATTTCGGCTAAAGTTCGAATGTCATTGGGAATTCGATACTCTTGATGCTCCGATCAACCAATACTATCCAGGAAACTTCATTGAAAACATGTTTAGCTGAAACAAATTGAATATAATTACGTAAATATAATCACCGTGTCAATACAGGTGCAATGCGTGTAACACATGAATACTAATTAATATTCATAACAATAAATAACAGCGATAGAATGCAATATGTTCATGTTATTTTTAGCGCAAAATTAATGTGCACAAACATTTTACCCATTGCAACAACACATTCTCGCACGAGTGATTTGTGAGTGCACTGTTGGAATCCCATTTGATACTCTTGGTGTTGTTATACAACTCTACTGAGCTTTTCACGTGTACAACTATGTAAATGTTTATTATTCAGGAATGAAATGATATCACCATTCCTCCACGTTGCTGGGTCGTTGTCAAGGTCGTCATCGACCTTGAATAACAAAGATACCATTTGTTTCATTATAATTTAATCGATTTCAAAACAAAATATAATACATCAATTATGGATATTCATCGAATTCATTGGTGGTTAACAATACTTCTGTTGGGGCTATCGAATATCTATATGGTGATTGCAACAGAGGATGCTCAAATTGAAGAGCCTAAAGAGCTACTACGTCATCAACAGCACCACCGGCCTCTATTCATTGGTCGCGGGCCGACATCAATTTTGGATATTAATCAATCTGCCTCGAAGCTATTGTCAGATGCAGAACGACATACAGTTGAACAACAATTGGTTGAGCGAAAATTGAATGCCGAGAGGAATTCTCCTGAAATGGAAACAAGTATTGAAGCACCATTGATAAGACACGGGAGATCGAGGGGACACTTTGGTTGGTCTAAAAAGGTTGAAGAGATTGGAGTAATCTCGAAGCACTCGTCGATGACGAGTACTGGTGTCCGTTATACACACCCAGTTGAAATCGACAACGCTGAAATATCTGTCAACTACGACAGCCAGACGGACGCCAGCGATGACGTTGAATTTGAATATTTCAAATCAGTTGGGTCGATCATCAATAGTACAATGTATTTAGATATGGACTTTGAAGATTTAACTGTGGCAAACTTGACGTCGAACACATCAAGTTCACAAGAGAATCGTCAATCGCCGAAATTTGGTAACATAGTAAGTAACAAAAGTGGAACAAGACAGAGTAGTGATTCTTTACGGAAACTTTATAAAGTTAAAGGTAACAGGAGAACTATGTTCGGTCGTTTGATGACTGAACTGAGTGACAATAACAGTCGTTATCATGATATTTATGGTGTTATTGTGCATACAGCGAATAATGAAGGGAGTTTAGATAATGTGGATAAAAGTGGATTGGGGGATTATGGTGGATATGATGGTTATGATGATAGACAAATGAAAAATTGGACGAACGATTATCATATCGATATTGATGACGGAATTAATTATAATGAAGATTTTTCTGCGGCTGATGTGATTAAAAAACCGGATAAGCAGAGTGTCCAAGTTGATATTGTCACACGCTTTCTACGGATAATTGAGAATCAACATCTTTTAGGCGAGAATTGTACTGCTGGTACAGATTTAAATCTTGGTGAAGGTGTGGTTGATCAGTATGCACAAGAGAGATTCCGCCTCGAAGCTAATTTTGCAGTTAATCGCGCAAATATGTTAACAAGATTGTGGAAATATGCACCGGAAGTGATGCTCTCATCTGAGTATCTTCTGCACGCTAGTGTTCTGTCAATGGTTGAATTTGACGAAGACATTTTCGCTGCCGGAAATTGTTACGATAAAATGCAGTACGGAGACCATTATCTTTTCTGTCCATTTGCTCATCGGCTTCAGGACGACGATGGCATTTTAGTCAAAGATTTGGCAATCGAATACAAATATTTGAGCAATAGCAGTGAATGGTTTTACATTGCGAGGAAGAATGCAGAACGTGTTATAGCAAACAATAATCAATTCAGCCGTGGTGAGTCATATAATTTGATTAAGCATTTTCCATTGTTTGAGATGATTGGGCAGTGAACATACCATAACGTATACTTAAGCCATTACAATAATGAAGAACGGACTCGAAGAAAATGAAGAAAAATCAAGAATTAATCATCATATTTGACTTCTAAAATTTACAATATTCTTTTTATGACTCGAGGATATTTCATTGTTTTTAAACCAGAAATAACCGTCGATAAATAACGTTCACAAGTGCTTTTATCACAATAAGATTGTTCGATATATATGATTCATTTCCTTCCCTCAGATTCGAAAGAACAGAAATAAAATTATGTACAACAATATGAAATGAATGTCTAAGTTCAATAAATGCATGGTGGTTGCAGATAGAAGTATGGGAAATTAAGGAGGAGATGTTGAAATTGAAGTCACAGATGGCAACGACGTGAACCGATAATGGTGAATGCCACAGTATTGAATGTTACAATCGTGTATAAATATTATATACATATATTTATATGTATATATCTATATATATATATATATGGAAAAATAAGAAGGAAATAGAATTTGAAGGGGTAATAGATATATTATACTAAATGTCCGTGAGGAAATGATCCTCGTAAGAAAAGGATGGGATGAGGAGACAGGTCTCTAGTAGAGTAGGAGTTGGGAGATTTCCGAAAGGATGTCTAGAATATGCATCTCGAAACAGTATCCAGTACGTGAGAATTTATAGTGTAGCAATGATGATAATGAACACACCAAGTGACAATGTTAAAAATATTCTCATTTTCTCTTTTTCCTAAACCTTTTCAACAGGATATTCTGTTCTCTGTACAATTATCTCGGTAATGCTACTTATGTGTCGGGATTTTATTTCATCCCGCTGCACGATGAACAAATATAAATTCAATTCTCACTGCTCTTTCATTCGCCATTCCCTCCATAACCCTAATATATACCCTATATATATGTATATACATATAGGATGTTACATGTACTGTAAGGGAGGCAGAGAGTGCTTGGAGCCCTCTCTCATGCCAATTTATAGCTGGCAATATTGCCAGAATAGTGGCAGCGGTGAGACTATAAATATGTTGAGCGTGGAAGCAACAAGGGCGCGATTGTGGAAATATTAAGTCGAGGTATAAACCCACGTGCAAATATGAATACGAAAAGAGGGCCAACGATACTTATTATTATTCTAAGTAGTGTACGGGAGGATGAATGATATAGAGAGAGGGGGACTGAGCGAGTAGAAGAAACATTGAAAAAAGTATATGGCAAAATTCAATCAAGCAACAGATAGCTATTCACTTTCTGTGTTATATAACCACGCATGATATTGATACACTAATATATCATACTGTGAAGCGCACGGTTCAGTATCACATGAATCAACAAATAAATCATGCCGAACTTGGATTCGCGGCTACTGGTTGCTCGTGCATTATTGTGTTAAGGTCAACAGCAGTATGAAGGGGTACACACAAATATGTGGTTGGGTTACAGATAAGAAATTGCAATAATAAATGCTCATGAATTCAATTTCACCAATCTAATTCAGTCATCAAATACGAATACATAAGTGAATTGACCACATTTACTGTAGGAAATGTTCTTTTCATTTTTGTTCTTTCCTCATATGCGCTTATAAGTAAATTACAATATTGGGATATTGGGATGGTGAAAAAATCGAAAATTGGAAAGAATGGAATGGTTGTTTAAAGGGGAGATTATTCTGTTCATGTTGAAGTGTGACTTTGTGATAATACTGATAATTAATGCGGACGATAAACGGAACAATAGCGTTACTGGTACTTAAATTGCGGTCAGCATGGGCCGGACGTATCTATCGGATGTGGTTGTTTCGCCGAACCATTACTGAACGTTCGTTCAAATCTGTCAATCATTGAATTCAATTTGTGAGCGCTTCCATACATCATTTTCCTAGAGCTATTGTTCATCGAGTTCGTACATTAGTACTTTCTGTTTATCCCGTTTCATTTATTTATTTATTTATTTATTTTGGTTTTTGTACATGATTCATTTGGAGTGGATTTCATCGATAGTTTGTTGTAATTTCAGATTTTCAAGCGTATTGCTAACAAATTCACATTTGAGTCTAGATTGAAATGTCATTAGTAGACATGGGATGACGAGTAGAGAATATAATTTCATTATTGTATACGTTTTCATTGATTTTCCACAGTACTTTTCGTTCATTCGTATATCTATCAAAATGAGAACCACTTTCGAATAAATTGATAGCAGCCTATTGTACAATTCGTTGGTGCATCGATATTTTCGTACAAATTCGTATGAAATGTCCAAGTTTTAACGATCCGTCCAATACAATTAACCGTTTTTTGAATTCCTTTATTTTCAGTTCTGCTTTGACTTTTTTCGCCCAAGCATTCATAGAATTGGGAACCCGGATAGAGATTTATTGACAATACGTACGTATTCATTCAATTCTGATCCGGGTGTATTTGATTAAATTTATTAACTTTTTCAACTTTACTAATTCTTTTCAAATTGATAACAATTCGAAATCCTCATTAACTCTTTGGATGAAAGCTTTTCATTTATCGATAATATTGCTGCACCACAATAATGTTGCTTAATTGTTGTTTGTCGATACAAAGAGAGGGTCATACGTGAATTCATTGCAAAAACATAATTCTATTCGAATATTAAATGCCTGTTATTATCTCAGTTCCTCTCTACAATTTATTGCTCTTATCTTCTCGTTCAATATGAAAGTACTTCAGCTCTTTTCCATTCACCATTTTATCGAAATGTTAATGCTTCTGTAGGCTGTAACATCAATGTATTGAACCAGTTTTGGTTGTTCCATTGTTAAATCTCTGTTGATGATGTTTTTTTTCTTCTCTGAAGAAAGAAGAGTGAAAAATCGATTGGCCAAATCACGTTTCGAGTCTGGTATTCAATTGAATAATGAACCTTTTATCTGACCAAGTGTGTTCGCTTGAAAAGAGGCACTTTGTTTGTGCATTACGAACAACCTCTTCACCCATCATTATTCAGAGTGCGATTTCACGTGTGCCATTTAATGTGCCCACAGAGGATGCACTTTAAACTATTGAATTTTTAAATCACGTTTATATTTCAAAACGAATTACACATTTATCATTCTACAGATGATCCAGAAAAGTTCGTATACATTTATTCTCATATCCATATATATTTATTCTGAATCTCTTGTCAAGTCATCGGGTTTATCGCAGTTGAAAAATATTCTGATAGAATGCCAAGACGTCGGCGAGCTGCCAATGACATTTGTCTTCACATACAGAGACGATCGTAGTGTAAAATTGTCCCATTCAAACGATACAATGTAGCCATGTTTATTGTTATTCATTTATATTTATTCTCTTTCTTCCATCTCTGCCAACAGTTTTGCGAACATTTTATTTAAAAACCACCTGAAACTCTAGAAATTTTTCGACAACTCTCTTTGTTCTCTCTCGATATTTTTATGTCGAATCCGAATTGCCATTCTCTTATGATTGGTCTCGTAGACGAATTTCACATTGGTACGGAGTGGTGAGATCAATTCCGGAAATTTTTCAGATCAATATTTATCCTGATTCGGGAACTGCTCCAGAAGTTATATATCCTGTGTACCTATTGGCGGTTAACAGGTTTCGAGATATGTCGATGATAAAAATTCTACATTAGAAATTTTTCTCACTATACGACGCCCCAACATTAATTTTTACTCTATTGTTCTACATTATTCATGAGTCATTTGTGTTCACATTTTTATTGTGTTTGATTGGGAATAATTATTTCTGAGCTGTCTGTTTTCATTTTTCGTTCTCTCACCACGATGGCGAACCGTTATGCGAACATCCAGTACAGTTACACTACATTGGTATTTTTTTTTCTTCATATATTTGCTCCACTTTTGGTTTATAGGTGGTATAGGAAATGAGAGGTCAATGCAAGTGGCAGAACGGCCCTCGACGAAATCAAGTCGTTGCGATCTCGGAAGTTATAGAGCATGGGAATCTAGATTGTACTCTCACTATTCGCTTTCATCTTTCAATCCCCTTCCGCAAGTCAGAGAATTGATCGCTGAGTGAAAGAGGCATAGCATACACACTCTGGTAGCTATCGTTTCGGACATTTCCCACAGGACTCATACATTGAGAGTTTTTGGTACATCACAGCGTGCATAAAAATTCGATGAATGTTTGTGACATGCGTGGAGAATTTTAGTATAAAGGTCGTTTGAATTATCTGAAAAATGTAGTTACCCTTCAACCCAAAAATAAGAGCAAAAATTTCGGATCCTTGACAATTGTATGAATATAATAATAGAATTGAGTAAAATAATACAATGATAAGGAGTAAGTTTATTCAATTTCACGGAAAAACTTTATATTGCCGCAGATATTTATGATGAGTCTCTCACAACGACTGACAACAAAACATTATGCATAAATCTCTGCAGGAAAGTGAATCAACAATCACTCCATCCATTCACCGAGGAATTCTATGCATAGCGAAGCAGCGTAAATTGCTGTAATATAACTTATAAACATTCATCAATTGACGTAAGTGGCTTGTCCAGTATGTACATCTTCCATGCAATCAATTATAAGTTTACTCTGATTCCAACTCTCGGTCACATTATATTGATTTCACTATTCATTCTTTTTTATCTTATGAATTCTCGATTCCCTTTGGCAGAACATTTATTTATCGTGCAGTTCACAATGAATATATATAGATTTTACATTCAACCATGCGATAGTGAATTCGCAATTCCTTTCATACATTTTTTTTCTCCCTTGGTATCATCTTTCACGTTATTTTATTGTCAGTCCCTGACCCTTGCATACCCATAGAACTGGTACATGTGCTTTCTTTTGTGTTTGCTCTCTTTCGACCCGTGGGCGGATTTCTCTCGTTTAAAAAAAAAAATATATGATAAAAATTCTTTTAACTCCAAGAATTGCGTTTAGGCTTTCGTAGGCTGCGATGTTTGGGTTTCACGCAGACAGTAACGACCATTTATACACGAGCCAGTAACAGCGCGATCAGCAATTCTTTACGATAATGTCCGCAAGGGAATACTTGAGTTTTTGCTCGAGTTATTTTGAAAATTGATTGTTCCATCAGTGTTTATGGAGATCCATTACTACACCATGGAAAATAAAAAGAATAATTCAGTGGTGATTAGCCACACTCAATGCACGCCCCCTTTTCTATATGAATTAGGAGGTATTAATGTTATTCTTTTATTTGTGTATACAACAAGACAAATAGTAGGGATAAAACAACAAAAGAAACATTGTGTTTTCTAAAGTGCTTCTCGAGATCTCCACATAACAGACAGACAAACGAACAGATTATTCTTCTCATTGAGGTCTTGATAAAGAAAAAATTCTTTACCTCGAAGGAAAGTTCAAGTGGAAATATTAAGTTGCGAGATAAAAACAAAAGTATAACTGGTGTCATTGATGAATTGATCATCGGATTGATGTTAATACTACGAGTATCAATGAAATTGGCTGTATGATTGAATATGTCGTAATACATAAAGCACTGAATATGATGAAATGTCTGACGTACAGTCGTATGATATGAAAAGCTAGATTTCCTTCGATCTCATCAATTATTCTTCTCTATTCTATATTTAAAATCCGAGGCTCTCATCATTATCCAACATCTATAATTCAATATATCTCATTTCTATTTGAATAAAACATTGGTACATGTGAATAGTGGCGTGAAATATCGTCAATAAACACGCAATTTCCCCCATATTATTGGGTTGGGGTAATTTTGTGATAAAATTTTGCTGTTGTTTCCTATTCGATCGAATTAATTAAGATATCAATTACTCAATTTATTCGTTATCTCCTGTGAGTAATTCGAGATGTGGAATCGAGTATATTGATTAACTTGGTACGCAGCTATTTGCGATGAAGTATTCGACTTTCTATGAATATTCGTATTTGAAATAGAGATTGTCCTTTAAGGGTATTTTTCCTCTATTTATTTATCTGCAATAAAATCTGCGTACGTCAGTTTGCTCTCCAAGGGGTGTGTAAAAGGCGATTGATCCAGTTCAGAGACTAAATAAGGATGATTCAAATACATAAATGTTGAATTAGAATAAGGAAGGTTCTTTTTTATCTATAAACCGTCTACTTGTATTTACTGAGATATATGTGAAAAACGCCTCAAACTTCCCACCCTCGGTACAATACAAAAACCAAATGTTGCATGTAAACGTAACATATGTCATGTTATAATCCCCAGTGTACGATATATAATACACTTGGAGTGAACCTTTGAGCAGATTTATTCCGTCGCACACTCTGCGATATTTGTTACTCATGGAATAGGGTCACACCAGCGCAGATAACTAGGGAATTCGAAAAAGTGAGATTGTAATACAGCATCACATCATGATGAGAACTCATTCAACAAATTAAGAGATTCAGTGACTGTCACGTCATCTAAATTGGATGTTATTTGTTACATATTGAGTCGAGAGGTCATCATATGACAGTACCTTTTTTGTACTGATATTTCGGTCACTCTGTAAATGACCATGATAATAAGTTTTACGAAATTTTATAGTTGGACCGAAATTTTAACATTTCTCTCTACCGTTTCTCTCCCTATATTTCATATATACGCTCCGAACTGAGAATTTAATGCGAATATTCTCGCAGTTTCTCCAGTAACAACTGATATTTTGTTGCATGACGTTAATCCCTCGAGCGTACAATTTTTACTTTATTTATGAGAGTTACTATTCGTTTCACGTTCCAATCTTTTTTCTTGCATACTCATTCTGAATACATATAAACATGTGTATATGAGAGACATGAGAGAATTCAGTGCAATGAGATTGTCGATAGGTGTGGGTTTAATAGTCACTCCAACATCTGCTGTGGGTTCACATCGAAATCTTTCAAATTACATTATTAGTAACGTTTTCCTGTGGTACATTCTCTTTCCTATCAACTTTTTTCACATTTTATTTCATATTGGAGTAATTGCGTCACCAAAAAATTAATGGCAACCAATTACAGCAGAGTGAAAAAATTGATCGGAATAATAATAAACTACAACCGTTGATAGAATTCATAATCGATTCATCTTGTCTAATAATAAACTTTCTTGTTTTTGTTTTCTCCTCGGAAAATATTCACTCGCGCCTCAGGTTTCGTTTATTTTCCTTGAACATGAGGGGAATATTTTTCGAGTATTTTACTCCACAGGAGACGTATATATCTTTCCATTTATAATGAACACAGTTTAATTCAAGATAAAAATTCGGTAAATCTAGTCCAAAGTTATAGGTCTATCTCAGATATACAACCCCCTAATGTTATTCTAATTGACATTGATTTATGGATTTAGTTTTCAGTTTACATTAAGGATTTCCACAGGCTTTCCATTAGTAGACAAAACTCATCATTAGGCGTTAGGCGTCAATGAAATTCAAGCGCAATAATTATAAGTATCTGCACCAGAGTAAACGCATGTCACTATTGGCGCACATACTCACCCACATTCGATTGCGAAGCACATTACCTCAGTGAGCAACAGCTTGTATGTGTAACCTTCATAATATATCACAAGCGGTTCTACCGATAGCAGGGACGTTTTGGAACATTACATGCATCTACGAACTTGTTGTCACACTATTGATCCTCATTAAATTCTGTGAGTACAATTTGTACTCCTATAATTGCCGACAATTCCAAATTCTCATTATAACAAACAATGTACACTATTGTCGCTAAACTTCAGATGAATTGACGCTGTAGTGTACAAAACACCATCGAAATATTATTACGTACATCCTAGTTAGATCTGATATCTCTCTTGTACTTCTAACTTATCGTATTGTCATATCAAACTTGGTATTATCACCATGTCTCATCAAGAGAGATTATACAGAGCTACCTATTTCTATCTTATTATTGTAATAATAATAATAATTATTATCATTATTTGATTATTATATGAAATGCCGGAGAATGTGTTGCTGTAATATATCATGCTTTCTGACGTGTATCAATAATGAAAGCTGAAGTTTCCTCTGATCCTACATCTATTCAAAGATTGTAACAATAACAAATAGTTTAGAATTTATGTTCAGAATAAATATCAAAAATTGTGTCAGTGATTTAGTGGATTATGGAAAATCGCTTTGTGTTGCCCTTTGTGATGAGATAAAATATTAAATATATGCATAGGGCGATATGGTGTAGAGGCATCAGTGTCTGCCCCGTCGTAGATTTATCATTGAAAATGTATCCTGTCGACATAGCCAAAGGATACAATCATTTATCTGTTTCTGGGTGGTGTCGTAGTTCAAATTTGAGAAAAGAGAGAAGTAATTCAACTTAAATGTGCTTGGATTTGAATAAACAACACTTCGTCCATTTTATGACAATGGGAGTTGTGCTATTTTGTATATTAGTTTTACCTCGATAAATATATTCTCTGATGTAGCTTTTAATGGTTGTTGTGATCTATGAAATTGAAGAAGAAATGTTGAAAGTTGAGTAAATTTTCTCGTTCTCATGTATGTAATATTTACGATTGAAGTTTTAGTACGAGACATCATAAAAGTCTTAGAGGTGAAGCTTCATATTTCATGGCTTCACATTTTTTAAAGATCGTTCTACGAATCCTTGTATGAATATATTATGTAAATTGCATTATAGTTGCTACCAGAATTTGATCATTAGCGTATTTTTGATCCTATAATCATAAAGCAATAATTTATCAAATCTCATATTTATACTTCATTTGAATTACGATAAAACATCCTTTCCGGAAAACTTTATTTCGCATAATAAATTTTAAGGTTCATAGGATGAGTGAAAGAGGGATGAATGATTGAGAAACTCGTGTTGGCAATCACTGAAATTATATACCCAAATTTTTTTATAAACTGCTCCATATAAGCTCTTGATCTCGGTTATTTATTATTCAAAGTATGTCAAAGAGTGACGCACGGGTGCGCGTAATCTTCTTGTAATATTTATATTAACAAAGATATGATTTAGATAATCCGATTGGTATTTTATTCACCTGTCTTCACTCAAATTGAATTTCACAAATGTGAGAGGGAGAATACAAACATAATTTTTATTACACGATTAACTATTTCCAATAACTACACTATAAATTATGACTAAAATTCATCCTGTTGGAGTCCATTAAATCTCAAATGCACTCGCACACATTATTCTATATTTAGATGAATTTGAATAATAATTCATACTGTAAATTTATTGGAATTTCTAATGTACAGTGAATTTTGTTCATACCCCGTTATTTTACATTTGGAAAATTTGATTACGGTGTAAAAGCAACCAAACGAGATGCAGATTCAATCATTTCAATCGAATTGATGATGTCAATGAGATAGAATTCTGTAAATCTTTGTAGAATACAATCGTAAATTTACATCTGTGCGTTATCATGAAAGCTTCCTGATACTCAGATATGATCATTCATTTATTGAATTCAGTATTTTAGATTGCGTATACTCTGTGAAAAGATAAAATGGTAACAGGCTTCTGAGATGCACTATGGCGTTAACTACATAAAAGTACACCCATATTATTTTCATGCATCCCTAAATTCTTGGCGAATGTTGGAGCATCTGGTGGGGTCTTAATCGATGCAATGCTACTCAACTACCACTAAAATGTGATCAGCGACTCGGAAGACAATTTACTTCTAGAGTACAGAAAGTCTTAGTGAAGGACATAGTTCTTCACAGTTGCTTTAAACCAAATAAGTTACATAAGATTAATCGTAAGAGTTTCATGTTATCAGATTAATAGTTCCATGTGTTTGGATTTTATTTTTATTCATCTTTTCTCTATTCAAAACATATTGCTCTCAAGATTACGACTTTGTACTCCAGATTGTATCAGCTTCACTATACTTGCATTCATTTTGAACACTTACTGGTTCTTCATGTTGAAACTCCGTCGTTATTTTTCTACAGTACAACGTCATATAAACCTGGATGTATTTTTCATATTTTGTTTTTGTTTTATTTCATACGAGTGTGGCTCGGCCGGAGTGTATTATATCCGGTTTGACGTTTATGCGGGTCCCAACTAAATTTTTCATTCTTCTATGTTACATGAGCATGTCGGAAATGTTTCCGTTTCCTCCATTATTATTGAGTTCTTAAACCAACTCACTTCACGATAAGAGGCTTTGAACTTTATCATTATGGAAATTCCAATGGACTGCAGTAAAGTCAAATTTTCTGAATTGTTATTTGAACAGTTTAATGCTCCATAATAAGAATGTCGATTGGGAAATTATAATAGAACTTCGTCTGTATTGTATTTCAGGTTATCATAGCTATACTGCTAATGAATCAACTCATAGCGATCGTGTTGAAGACGAAATTTTGACTGTTCGATATGAGGATGGGAGATGGTCGAAACCGTACTATGATTGCGGAGGTGGAAATATTTGGATGTTGACCTATACAGTGCCATTCTTCGGTTATACCAACGACACCTACTATTTCAAGTATGTATATTAGATGTGCAAATATTGAATCAATTACAGGCAGTGACAATTATTTTAAAAACGTTATTGTCAATTCATCTTTCCTTCCAATGTACTCAGATAGCGATTTGCAATATCACGAACAATAATTATATTGTTGATCATGACAAATACCCTCACTTATTTAAGTTGATATCACCAACATGTGAACGAATAAAATAATAGAACCAATAATGTCTATGGTTGTCCTTCGACAAACTAGAAATCTCCACCTAATTGAATAGTCGGAAATTTATGGGCATTTACGTTAAACTTTGTCGACAACTCCCTCAGTTGAAATGACAAAAACACTCGAATATGTCGGCATTACCTTCTTGTTCCATGTTGATTCAACATGTGTATCATAACAGGAATTGATATATATATATATATATATTCATTCATAACTTGTTTATCGGAAATAAAGACGAAACATTCGTAGAACGGAGCTAATCCACAGATGTGACAAGGAAAAGTTAAAAAGTAAGAGTGATACAGGAAAATAAGCTCAGATATATTTTAGCGGATGATGATAGTGTCTTGTTGGATGTGACTTCCATCGACAGGATTTAGAATGAGCTTACACCGTTCGTGCATTACGTACTTGAAAGTTTAATAGTGCAAATGATACTTTCTGACGAAATCAAGACTAGCCAAGTAAAATTTTCAAGTGAAGGCGTGATTCATGAAAATGAAGATTGATGAATGCATTTCGGTAAATTTATAAAAGGATGGAGATTAATGGGTGCAACAGCGTGATTGAATTACTCGATTAGAAGAGCGAAACTCACTACAAATTATTTTGTGCTTAAAAATGTTTATTCATGAGGGAAAGTCATGAAGAATAAAATTTAGCTGAGTACTCTGGTTGGACGATGAAAATACTGCAACTGCGTCGGGAAGTTGTCGTCTTGCATGTACAATAAAATATTTTCTTTGCATTTGTGGCGCCAGGTGGAACCATTACAAACACTTTTTTTCTCTACTTTCTGTCCCAGATATGATTTTAATTTTCTCTGTATTTTTAGCTATCGCCATCGTAAAATATTTCTGTGCCATTTTTTCCTTCATCTCATAATCACATAACGACCCCGTATAACGATTAAGGACTCATTTACTGTGATGACAAATTCTCATAAAGCAATAAGAGATGAATTGAGAAGGTAGTTACACTTGGTTGCGATGGTAGTGTACAATCTCCAGCTCACTTCGGTATGTCACTATTCAGCTGCCAGTTCTCATTTTCGTTCCGATTACCTACGCATTCGTTCTCTCTACAGACTCCATTTAAGTTAATCAAAAACCATCAGCAGTATGTCAACACAATTTTTCTTTTGTCTACGAATTTCCCTGATATCGCGCACAAGTATAAGACAAAGAAAGAATTAAAAGTAGAAGAGGAGAATATACAAAATAAATGATTGCTAGCAAATTTTCTTCCTCTACTTACATATATATAACTTGGAAATAAACTGCGACATTTCATCACGAAAAGCCAATAAAACGTTATAAGAAGACACGTGTAGTGAAATAATACTGTCACGTAAAATGTTGGAAAATACGAAACAGCTTGGTAATCTGAGAATATTTTCGGAACGCGTCCCCAAGGGCGCGCAGAGTTATCACTTGTAGGTTAAAGTGGGAATACAAAGAGGCTAAATCTTCGTGAAGGGTGAATACAGAGAGGCGTGTCGTCACTTAGTTTTCCAAAATTTCGAATTACCAAAATCGTGTTACGTTAATTTCGTCGATTCGAACAAAATTTACCACTAACACTGTATTTGTAGGAGTTTTTATGACCATCATCATGCCTTCATGTCTTTTTTTGATCAACCCACGCGTATACATGAAAGAAAAAAATTTAAATTTGCATCGATATGAAAAGAATCCATTGAATTTGAATTGATTTCAATTATGGGTAATTGGATCTATATCAAGATGAGTTGGTTTGCATTTACCAACGAAAACTTTTTCGATCTGAATGATATTTAAATTGATCTTCGCTGAATTGAAAAAATGTCGTGGGACCCTTTTGAATTTAATTCTGCTCCACCACTTGAGTTCCATTTTTTTCACGATTATGTGTAGATATCTAGGACTGACTATAAAGATTAGAAAAAAATTCCCTAACTGTCGACCGTTGTACACTCTAGCACTTAAATCACACTCATGCAAAATTACTACATTGTCAGAGACTTGTGACATGCTAGAGGCGTGTCAATTCTCTTATAAATTAAATTAACTTCCAGATGATATCAGGTTTATATGTATAAATGCCACATATATCAAACGATCTTGTGTGTAAATCCCGGAACGAGTTGTTGTTTTATTCAGGGAACAACAAGCGTTGGTATACCTGGTTTGAAGTTACGAGTTTCTATGTTTTTTTCCGAATATTCGGTGATATTTGGTATTATGTTTCTTATAAAACGTTGTGGCGGAATCAATGATGATGAGATCAATAAATCATGAGCCGTTATATTTTCATTCAGTTGGTGAAATAAGCCTGAAACTATTCGAATCAATACAGTCTGTAGTTACGTTTGATGGCCTCAACCTCTTTACGAATGTCAATTCTATACTCAATTTAGCGAATGAGGCAATCTCCACTGTTGGGAATCTAAAATTATACTCATGCTCTTCCCAGTTCACTTTCATCATCGGGATGTTCCATGATATGTATTTATTTATATACTATATTCGATCTTATATACTTTTGTTTTTATTTTCTGGAAAATTGAAGCGACGAAGCTATTCTTAATCCGACTATCCTTCGATATAGAGTTCATGCCCCACTTTAGCCAACATCGGATTCAGGAGTTGTCGCTGTATTTCATTTGAAACCATGCAGTTTGAGCCGATTTTTCACCTAAAAAATTATTAATATTTAAGGGCAGAGTCACAGGTACATTGAGAGTTACATAAACTGTGAAAGTGTTTATCAGAAAAAAGAAAAAAGAGGAATGATTTGAAATCTGACTCGGAAGTAATATTCCGCCTTAACTTTTCTACTACTGCCTATAAATTCTCCGATCTCAGTAGATTGTGTGGGAAACTTAAGAGCTGTTTACTAAAGAGAATGGAAACGATGAGAGAAAGAATAGAAGCTCTGATGGTGTTGCAACAACAATGTCAGCGAGTTATATGCACCAATACAAACGTTCTTTATTTGTTAGCAAGTGTGTTGAATGACTTTTTTCTCTTTCGCTCAAGAAATGACGAAGTTTTGTTTGGCTGTGACGAATCTGGCGCAAACAGTGAAGAAACGTCTCTTCGATTTTTCTACTCAAGAAATCCTCCCTGAAATTAACTTTTTTTTCATAGCAAAAAACATTCGCTTCAATTTATTAGTTAAAAAACTTCTGTTGTCTTGTCCCTTATTGTTGAAATCCTCATACACTTTTACTTCAAATTATTTGAAAAGTATTTAGCATGATGCGATGATAAATAATAATAAATTAACGAGAGAATATTTTTATGGGGGTATAATGTTATGAAACAAACTTTTCAACTTTTCTACTTCATTTTAATCTCCCACAAGACTTATACGAGGGCGCTTCAGTTTATGGTTTTTACCCTGGGCGCTTTTTTATGACAAGTCATGGTGATAATCCGCACTTTCACATACATCAACTACGGTTGGACTCTTCATATTTGCTCAATACTGCGTTTTCTGAAGCTGTATTGCCTCAATACCGACAACTTTCCCCACTTTCAGTTCATCTCATCATATATTGCCTTCTGCCTTTATTTCAACTTGTTCAACATTGTATGCAATAATTGTGGACGAACAGGACACCAATGTTACATGAACAGTTTAACTACGCAGATAGGAATGATTTTATGGATCTTCAAAAGAGTTTGTTTGGTATTTTCCTCACTTGTAACGTTTCGTGTGGACGTGTATCGTCCATGACAACTTGATGACATACCCTTTGATAAAATCGAAGGTATATGAATGTTTGTCAAAAAAGAAAAAAACTGTACTTGCCTCAACGCTAAAAGGGATGGGATATGCATTCGCACACATGTATTTGTGTAGTATAATATCATGGCATCAATGGGCAAAATTTTTACGATGTATGGAAACTATATAGCAATAACGAGTATGCAGAAGTTTTCATACTGTATGACAATAGATAAACCAAAGATATTGACACATGAATAATAATAAAAAAAAAGTGCAATGGAATAAAACTAGGCAATAAAAATAAAGTGACAATACAGCATTCATTTTTCCAGGTCATATGTTAAAAAAACAAAATCAAATACTCTGTCGCGAGCATAATTCTCTCGAATCGTATGGAATTTCCTCTGCATGCAGAATTGTAAATAATAATAATAATTTATTGGATAAAAATTATTTTAATTGAAAGGTAGTTCTCATTCAATTAAAATAGTTATACATTGTCAATAACATTTAAGTTTCTCCACAGTAATTTATGTCCCGAAAATCGACACATTTACGATGTTATTGATTACCGCCTGAATTGTTCTCAATAAATGATTTGGTCCGCCCAAGTAATATTACAGGCTCGATTAACGATACGAACGTGTTTGTACGCTTTGAATCAATTTTATTTTTGTATTTTCTCTTCGTGATTGCAGAGGTACGAGTGGAATCGACATCGACCTCAGAAGAGTGGACATCGATCAATGCCCACTTCCACTTGGATCTACTCAACTCAACATTTTTGCAGCGAGCGATAAATGCAAGCAGCGTACCACTGAAGTAAGTGCACAATTAATATAAAAAATTGCTCTACGGAACATTTCAATCAACAGTTTTTCCCAATGAAAACATTTGATGAGAATACCGACCTTCTTCCAATGCGCATTTCATTTTGATCATGCCAAGTTAAACATAAAAAATTTTCCTGATGTGAGCTATTTGTAAATATGCTCGTACTTGCAGTCTGATCATTCTTATATATATCTTTGTTTACAATTCCTAATGGTTGACGCCGTTGTACCGAAACATCGTAAAACTTTATCGTACTGCCGTTTCCAGAGTGTGTACAAGCTTCTGAAACTTTCTTGTGGATTCAATAGCCATGTCATCTATTAGAAAATATTCTTCCATCTCGAAACCAACAATACATTAACACTACATCGTACTTCTGAGCGTTGGATGACGTTAAAATTTGTCTTCTATTCATATATAAAATTCATGTTTGGATTTATCATTTGGTCCATTTTGGGTCTTTTATCAATGTTGATGTTGATGAATAGTTGAATCACTTGCTGCTGTTCGACTATTGCGAACAATTCGCAAAGAGTACCGTTGCGCTTTACACTGCTATTCATGCATAGATGTTCCTCAGGGAGATCAAATTTATATTGTGTTAACCAATTCGTGACATAGTCATTATTCAATTTTATTCATTGTATTTTTCAGTGCGTTGCAATCCCAGGTCTCGGATTTCGTCGAGGAAGCTACCGATGTGTGTGCAAGCGGGGCTTCTATTATCCAGATACCAAATCAATAGAGCGCTATTACAATGGGACTGTTATAGAAGAGGAATTCGAGAAGCTTATGCTCGTAAGTGAAGCATAATACATTTTGTAACTTACATTATTGATGATAGTTAATCTTGCGAGTGAAATTCAATGTACCGTTATCAAGCTTACGATAACTGAGAGAAGTTGAATAATTTTTACATATGGATTACGGTGGAATATTAATTGAGTTTCCGACCCTTGATTTTATCAGCATCTGAATAAATTCTATTCATGAACTTGGTCGACTGGGCTTTTCAATCCACAGACTTCATCTTTTGTTTATGCAAGATATTTCTCATTATTAACTGACAGGCGTTCGAACGTCTACTAAAACTTGAAGAATTATTTTACAAGAATTATTTCCGGTTCTAAACTCTTTTATTTCCTGCAATTTGATACAGATGCGCGATGACTCGCGTGACTTGTCTGATAGTTGGATAAAACTCGAAATCAAAAATAGGCAGTATAACTTGGAGTACAAAAGTGATGTACATTTGACGAGAGGTCGGTAAACTTCGCTATGATGTATATGAGGTAAAAGTTTGTTAATCGATACCTTTATATTTATGCAATTGTCTGGTCGACCGCTAGTGTGAAAACAGAAGGAATACTATTCACTATAATTAATTACAATAGTAACTCTTTTATTTTTCCATTTTAATTGTCCACAAAAAAGCAAGAGAGAACGAGTTTTCGACGATTTTCCATGTCATATGATATTATATTCGTGTTGGTCTTGATGATAATTTAAAAACATTTACGATGGATAACTGGTGGTATATCAAATACAACTTGTCCAATTGAATTCATTGTCTAGTAACTATATAGATGTTGACAAAATTTACTACTGAGTGAGATGACTGAAACTTTGGTTACGTAACAACTTCACTCTGCTAACAGAGCTCAAATCTGCGTCATATCCGCCACAATTCAGCGAACTTCTTGTTTCAGTTGGAGAAAAATAGATAAGCAACTCCAATTAAAACACAAGAGATTTGATCTTATATATTTATCCGCATCGGATAAATGTAGATTTGATAATTTCAATCCCTGATCCAATAAGTTACACATTGGCTTTATCAAAATGAGACAATATTCATTTATGGAGTTAAAACTTCGTTGTCGAGAAATTGAATATCATCAAGATTTCTCTTTTATTTCATAATATTCGAGAATTTTGTGATGAATATAATTTTCTTCGCAAAGCTACATAAATTATTCTGGTCAAGTTGTCGCAAATTCAAGTTGATTCAAATGATAGGACGTTTGTGATTAGAAAGTTTTCACCGTACATTATGTACACTTGAAAACATTCAAGATGGATTTAATTTTTTTCTCAAACTGATGACTATAAAACTTCTCATCTTACTAGGCCAAGAATCCTTGTGACAGTGATTTGATCAGTGTCCCACGTACTTGTATATATCTATCACTTCAAGAATCAGTGAGAGTTGCATATTCGGAGGTTATACTTTTCAATTATAAGAAGCTCCTCTGTGATATCATTTTTCCGGAATGAAAAACTTTATTTTCGATTGGATAAAGCTCAGTTTGGCTGCATGATATTCCTTTGTCGATGGAATGTTATTTCTTATATTCCACTTTACTTGGTCCATGAAAATTGAATTCATGAAACCGAGATATCTCACGAGAATCAATTTGCCTTTAAAACATTTGTTCAACACCATTTCACAATACAAAAACATTTCCCCAACATATATAATCGATTATTACTAATGAAGAATGGACGTAAAGTTGTTTCATCATGCATCCACTTGAAGATGATATTAATTAAAAATGGCTCGCATGATGATTTACCAAGTGTTGGATGAGATACAATGGTGAGAACGGTATGGTAAGGTTTTAATGAAATGTACGTGACACACGTTCAACAGATTGTGCTGGGGCGAGTTTCAAATTTATGAGTAATGAAGATGACTATTATGATCCACAAGATTCATCGCAACGAGTCGTGTATAATTAAACAACATATGCGCATATGAGAAACGTGCTTGGTCACAAAATATCATCGCGTCAAAATATAGCGAGTAAATGGATAATGTGATGCGGAAAAATTTATTTATGTTTCAGGGTGAACTGAGCCAATATGCAATAGATGGAGTATTCGAATGTCTACCGTGCGCTGAAGGTTGTGAATATTGTGAAAATGGCTCACCATGTGTTGTATCGTTGAATTGGCTTATGAGAACTGCAATTCTAATATTAGAATGTTGTGTCATAGCATGTCTACCAGTTGTCATACTATTCACCTGGAAGTATGGAAATGTTAAGGTCAGTTGATTGAATTTTTTCATATTCATTTTCGTTTTTAGTGAACGAAATATATGTAATTGCTAATTTGAACTGGATATCATACAGTGAGTTTATTGAGAGTTACATCAATAGCAAATAGATAGATGGAGCGAAATTCATTAGTTTGATGAGAAAGTTTTGGTTGTGAAGCGTAGAGGATGAGCTTTGGAGTTTTAATGAGGGTAGAAATGTTTTGGCAGTATTCATACTGAACTGAAATAATTGTAGTAAATATATTTGATAATTGGCATCGAAAAATTCTTCAATAATTGTTTGAAAACGTTAAATGTTAATGAGTTAAACAATTTCATTGCATCGTGGAAATCAGTCAAGGTCAATCCATTCACCTTGGTGAGTTTAGATTCGCGACCCCGATACCACGCGATTGTTCTAAAACTGTTTAGTTGAACGTCATACTTTAAATATAAATTGCCGTTGAAAATGATCCGTATTTACTACCGTATAATGAGCAATTTCCTCCGGTAAACAATTGTAGATCGTATCGCATGACGTTTCGAATATTGATGCATAATTTTTTGAGTCAATACATTAACATGAACATTTACATTAATTTCCACATTCATTCAATGTCAAGGCATCAGAATTATTCAAATCGATACGAGAGAGATTTTCAGAAACATATCACTTGTTATGTATTTTGATCTCTCGACGATCATGAATATGACATGATCAGAATAACAATTATGTTACCATAAAAGAGAAGAAAAGGCGTATGAAATTTCAAGAAAATTTATGTATTCGTGTGTAAAAATATATCTCCTACAAAGGAAATGCTGAAGTGGAAACCAGAGTGTGAGCATACAGACGGTTGGGTTGCTTGAGCACTCGTCCATATGTATGCGTCCGTTAGATTAATTCCAACGGTTCTCCTGGCTTGTCAAGCTTCTGAATCAAGTGTTTTTCAACCAAAAACCAAGAGGTCTATCTAACCACTGATCTATCTTATGCAGAATTGAAAGTAATATACTTACGAAATGGAAGAATAACCACTTCTGAAAAAAAGATATAAAATAAATATGAATGAAGGATTTACATCAAATCTTTTGATTCCAAGGATGGGGAACCCCAAGATTTCATTACATATTTCTCTAGATTTCGAAAGATTTGTGTGTTTTTTTTCCACAAAAACTAATGGCAATACATTATCTATCATTTTTATGTCAAGTACCTACAAATTATATGAAAAAGTTGAGCAACCAGCGGCCTACACAAAGGTGTATGTCACGAAAAGTTTTATTTGATGCCGGTATACTGTGTCACGATAATTAATGTTGGCACACGCTCTATGAAATTCAAAAGACAGCACAAGAGACTCGTGTGTCTAGTACTCAACCATCCGGAACAAAACACACACACACACACGCCCTATATTTCAATTATGCAAACATTCCCAGAGAAACAATGACGGAGAGAAAAATTTCTCTTTAATTGAATACAATTGTAAATTTGATGAAATATTCAAAACAAATTCTTTTTTTTTTTTTTTTTTAATTGAAAAAAAGTTCTTTCACAATGGATTTATTGTAAAACAACACGCTGCACAAATCAATGAGATGACATGAATTGAACATTTGTTGATGATCACGATTCTCGGAGTTTCATTTTTCATCACAAGACTATCAGGAATCATACAAATAAACAAAAGAGAAATAGAGTAATTGTCCCCAACGAAAAATTTGACTTTCTCTAATATGCAGACATGAAACGAAAATTAGTTGAGGATTAGGTTGCGCTGGCACAGCAGACATGAAACTTTGCTGACAACTAATAATGCTCATGTTCCTAATCATCCCACTTCAATCGGATGGAGAGTTAATTTTCTATGAATCAAGAAGAAATCAAGTTATATGGCATCCACGAGTAGGGTATTTACAACTTCCACAATGGATTATGGGCATTAATTCTATCAAGTTGCGAAAAACAAATAGAAGACGAAAAGAGAGACAAAGGTATAATGAGTAGACACGCATTTCAGTTGGCATCAGTATAAAAAAATAAATGGAGTGGATCGCGGAGGAGTTGGCTGATTCGTTGATGTCCCTTCGAGCTTTGGGGTTTGAAAATCACTCGGATGTTGAATCCGGTCATCCTTGAGTGATTTTTCGAATGCACAAGAAAAGGTAGAAGAGCTGCTGTAGAATACAAAAAACAAAAGAACTGAGGAAAGGAAAGGAAAGAGGAATATATGGCAAGTTAACTGTAAGCCATCCGAGACTGAGATAGTCGAGAGCGCGTAGTCTCTGACTCAACTTATTAGTTGGGGTGGAGTGATGGACGATGAGTGCCCTCAATAGAATGGGATGCCATCAGCAATGTAAAACGATTTTATCCAGAAATCCATTGCAGAATAGCAAAGAGTTTAAATGGCAGAGGCTTTCGAATTTTTTCTATGATCATATCTCTATACTCATAAACATGTATTTCTGTATATGTACGAACATTTCATATTGATATATGTGTTCCAACTAGTTGTTGAAAAGATATATATACCTGAAGAAATTTGATACCTTTTCAACACCGATTTATTGTGATATGGATAGCAAGCCAAATTGTTCATCTATAGAATAGAATTTCTGGACATGAACTCTGATAGTAATTATTGAAGCGGAAAACATGAGGTGAAATCAAATAATGCTATCATGAATTTTCAGAATATCACAGAATTCATGGATGTAATAAATCACATATTTCGCAATGTGATGGGATTCGAGAATTCTTCTTTACAGAGAAAACTTCTCGCCAGTCTCTCTTCATTCATCTACATATCGATATATATTTGAATACATACTAAGTGATGATTATAAACATGGAAATCCTGTGAGGTCAGGGATCGATACTCACTGGCAACTCGCAGAAATTGATAGACGTTCTATGACGTATTGACTGCTGCTTTCTACATATTTCAAAGTTGCACACATCACCACGTATTATTACTGGATAAAGGTCCAACCATGCGCGGATTGTTAGGTATCGGCATCAACGAGTCAGAATATTTCGTCATATCCATTTCGGAAATTGGATGTGCGAATCTATTTTTATATACCGAAAAAAATAGCTAGGGTCATATCAGATATCAGACACATCTGTACATATAATTCGTATGAACCTGTTGGGTAGGTAATTCAATTCGAATTACTACTCAAATTCCGTGACCGATGTACCAATTCATATTTTACCTGTCAAAATATTATTCATTACAGGCTGTTATAGTCCGTTTATATTATGGACTGTTATTTTCTTGTACTAACTATTATTTCATAGAGTTAAATCATCAAAATTGGAAGCACTTTAGCGGGGATGAGACGATTTTAATTTAGATATTTTTTTCAGCGTGGAATTTGTTTTTATTAAATTCATTATGGCGTAACATGAATCACGTTCTATCATGTAGAATAACTCCTGTTGAATACATAAACTTCGAATGTTTATATGGCCCGAAAAGTTTGATCTGCAATATTCTCGGACGTTAAGCGCAGAGCTTTTGCGGAAAACTAAGTCGTTATTCTCTTTGAGTATCGCGCACCCTCATTTATTACATTGCAACTCTCTGTGGGTTCTAACCGAGACTATTTTAGCAGTGACCACATACATGATACTGTATTCAACTGGCATCTGTGACTTTCGTGATATTATTTCGTTTCGATATCTATTTTCAACTCAAGTATTCTCATGACTTTATGAATTCAAAGATTCAATTCCAAATACATATTGAGTTTGTGAACAGCGGGAACGACATTTATATTAATTTATGCAGTGACATGGAAACTGCACCCCGGTGATCAACATATTATGCTCCGTTCGAAATCTTCTCAACTCGCAATAAATTATTCAAACCTTTGAAGTATATGTTTGACTTCATAGATGCGTAATTATAAAACTTTATATTTCATTATTCAAAATACTCTTATCGATAGATTCAAGAGCATCAATGACTTGATATTGAATTTAGTAATGGATCATATGACAAAACTTAAATTAGATTGGTTGCGATCGGGTTTTATTTACTGAATAGATATTGAGGTGAAGATTGGTGGAAAATTATTTGTCATATCGGGTGCATCCGATCCATCGTTGTATTTCCACAGGTGAGTTTCAGAGTCAATAAAACAAGCGACTGACTTTTAGATAGGAAAACAGTGTACTGGAGTCGAAATGTACATATTGACACGTATGTATAAGTACACGTATTCCTAAGTCTTTACTCAGCTCGCCACAATGTCCGCCAGTGACGTTAAATTATTCACTTATACCCTGAATGCAACGACGAATCGATGACGATATAACACTAAGGTGAACTTGTGGATTACAGACGATACGAATTCACGAACTATGCATTCATAGTTGCCAAGTTATACAATTTTCCAATCGCACTGTTTGTACGGGACCGACCTTTTCTACAACCACAATGAATCATTCACTAGAAATATCGTGGTTGCGGCAGTAGTCTCAAAAAGAAAAAAAGGACAAATTGAACAATTCATTATTCAATTGGTATGAGGAGCAGAAAAACTGTCGCTGTCATGAATTAATTCTCCTGTTCTAAATTTAATTGGATTGAAATCACAGGGATGAGAAAATAATTAAGAAAAAAAAAATTACAACTAGTGTCTGAACCAAAGTTAATTTAATCGTTTTGTTTTGTCATTTTGTAGGTTGTTAAAGCAGCGAGTCCAGTCCTTTTGCGGGTTATAGTCCTCGGTGCATTCTGCATTTACTGTACTGTAAGTATACAATTTTATTTCAAAATTTACTGTGGATATACAGACACACTTATGCTCGTATTTTACGTTGTGGTCAATTTACGGATTTTCACATCAAATTGTATTATATCTCGCGGTATATCCTGAGGATGTATGCCGAAATTCATGAGTTCATTCCAACGAAATTGCACCGGACGTGATAACGATACGGTCGATTAAGGGAAAATGCCCACGGGCTGTGACTCTAACCAGCACGCTATAATATTTTTGTACCATGGTAAACTTGTCAGCGATTTGAGTGTGAAAAAAAAAGATGATGGTTATCATAATAGTAAAGATCAAACTAAATTCCGCAAACATTGGTTCGAGTCTTGATGCACTGTTAGGCCAGAATTGTGATTTTCTTTAATTTTGTTACATCAGCTAATTATTCATCCAAAGTTACCAACTGTATTCAATTTATGATAATGTCATTAATAATTTGTAATTTTTTTTTCAACTTTATTTCCATTACTGGTCTAACCTACTCCCTTATTTTTCAACCTCGTTTCTATCTAATACTTTTGAATATTCTCCTTACGTTTCACCAGACAATTGTGATGTATCCAAGACCAAATGTAGTAACATGCACCATAAGGGTTTGGCTCCGTGAAATTGGCTTTTCACTTACGTACGGTGCCCTGATGTTGAAGACTTGGAGGTGAGTAGACTTCCATGACCCTCTTTCACTTACTTATATTGGCGGCAGTGTAGAGCCACCTCCTCATTTTTTTGTCATCTTTTCCAGTAGAGTAATTCAGTTTTTCCCCTTCTTAAATAAAGGCACAAGTTATTTTTATTTTTTTCCATTTCTGTAATTGAAATACCCAAATCATTTTTTTTTATCTCACCACCTGGTGCTGTATGTCATTGAATAGTTTCTATGTAACACCCGTCATAAATTGAAAACGACTTATAGGCCAAATAAAATGTGCAATATAACACACGAGAAAGTGAAACTGGAAAATCCGATGCCGTCCCTGGGGATGAGATAATGGGTGCAATGGCGCATAAGTGCCAAGATAAAAGACGACCTTATAAATTTAACTGGTGGTAGAGAGTGTAGAAGAAAAGGAGTGATAGAAATACACAGAGAGTGGTGAAAATATGAGAAGCACTGTGTCAGGTATCTGTGAACAATGTTATACAGAGCTTTAAGTATTGGACAAAGTGATGTATTTTAAGTGAATAAATATATTCCTTTAGTCATTTCAAGTAGAGCAAAGATGTGGTATAGAGAGTACACTCGAGAATCTACTTCAGAAACGACTGATGTTGAACAAGAATGTTTAATGCCAAAACCGCTGTGATAAAATGATGCATCTAATTGTTATTTGAATCTTGTAGATCCGACGAACCTTACTGGATGCTCCATATACCTCATATACATTTACTTATATTTGAAATTCATAATATGCAGGAAATTATGCCTGCGTGAAATTTTCATATTGACTCTATTATCATCATATACCTTCAGTGATATGACTTGCAAACTATTGTTTGCAATTGTGTGCTGCTTTATGATGAATCTTTTTACATAAGGTCAACCGTCATACATTTTATAACCAATTTATAACTCATTTTTGAGAAATACCTCTTCCTTTTTACGTTCATGACAAAGATAAAATGGGACGCTAAAATAAGAGGAGATCTAGAAAAGCTATATGGAAGATACCATAAGGGGATTTACAGAGTTCGCAAGAATGAATAAATAATAAACATAGACTCATTCCAAAGGTCACAACATACATAAATGAATGCATGAATGTTTGTGTATGAGTAGAAAATAAAAAAACTCCTATGCGGATTATAGATACCTTTCTGACAAAATGTGCTATCTAAGAAGAGAAAAAAAAGTGGGCGAATTAAGGTCGTCTCGATAGCGTCAAGCAACCACTATTTCCGATATCATTTGTGGCTTTTCCGAGAATAGTTGGCGTTTTCCAATGCTGGCGTCACGATGATAACTTGCCGAGTGAGTACGGCAGAAAGTGAGTCGCAATGAAAAGAGACAGTATGAGTGAAAAAAAAGAGGAAGAACAAACGTGCGATACGGAAAACGCTCTAGTCTCGACAGAGATCGATGGGTCAAATGACTTCCCACTTCTTTTTTTGCTATTCACCTCGAGACTTATGCATAGCAATTGTATGTCTATACTTCTTCAGCTGCAACAGACATGGAGATGAAAAACGATAAAATCCGTGAATTAAAATTTTTTCAACGCCCATCGCAGGATTAGATTTATGACTATATAGAAAAGAAAATGTTGTGTGCCATTGCAGCATATAATACCCATCGGATTTGATAATGTGTTTTTTGATGGGAGACAATGTCTAACAATAAGCGAACTGAGTAAGTGTCGACGGACGTTTCTCAACTACATTAATTACTTTACGGAATATATACGCGACATACGCAAGGAGTGACGTAGTGCACTCAATCTAATTATTACACATAATTCAATAAATTTATTTAGGGTAAATGTCCTTAAAGCCATTTGACCCGCCGGCACTGGTAATCAATTAGGTGGCGAGTAACTATACGACGCTGATGATAATTATATCACCCGTATCCATTGGGATACCCTTCACATCATGTCCGAGAGTGAAGGATCAACTGCCCGTGACATTTTTTTCGCTTTTTCACGTATCAATTGGCAGCTGGATGATTTTATGTTACGAATTTATTTGAAACGATGCACGCTTTCGTTTACCATGTATATTTACTTTATATATATATATATATTGTGAAATTCAGTAGGAAGGATCCAATACGAATACCCACATAGTTTTCACCTGGAATACATTTTTTTAGTTTATCATCTCAATAGATCGTCATATTTCATTCGAGTGTTATCTGCTATATATGTCGGGCGAAAAAATTACATCATTTTATTATATAAATTTGATATTTTATTCAAGCATAAACTTGAAGGATCATAAATGCAGCAGAACTATTCAAATTATTGGAATCAATATTTTTCGATGAACTTAGATTCCGACGAATGATACAATTGGCGTGAATTTTTTCTTTATTTGATTTCAGAATATCCGTGATATTTCGTGTCAAATCGGCGAAGGCGGTCAAGATAACAGACATGAATTTGTTAAAGCGCCTTGGAATAATAGTCACGATATTCAGTGTGTTTCTTGGAATTCGAACGATTGTTGCACCGCCAGTAGTAATTGTGGGTCGAACTGCCGATGACCTTAAAGCTTATCTATGTCGAACGGACTGGTGGGATCATAGTTTTACCACGTGTGAGTCATTCATTATATTTTCAATAGAAACATCACTTGCATCCAAAAATGTTTGATATTTTTAACAATCTTTCATACCATTTTCTCCGTTTCGTTATGGTATAAAATATCAGTTCGATGTTATTAGTCAATACAATTCATACGGATCAATGTACATGCTTATAAATGAACTCGCATTCGAATGTATACACCGAATAGTCATGTTGTTAAATTGTGAATATTAAATCGGATAACATGGATTCGATACCCCTTTAAATTTGAATGTAAAGTCCATATGCCTTTTTGAACTGACGCGACTCCATTAATTTTGTAACTCAATTGTACAATATCCATTTATTGCTGAATGAATGACAAATTGGTAGCCAGAAGTGAAATTCATAGAGATCACATCGAAAACGAGAACCGTCAAATCGGAAGAATGAACAGCAATAATAATTAATAAATCATGACGTTGTGTTCTAATTACTTTCCTGTCATTCATGTGACATTATTATATAAATTTCTCTTTATAATTTTTCCAGTGGAAGTCATGTTTTTAGTATGGGGCATCAGATTGTGCATTGTAGTGCGCAAAGCACCATCCGAATTCAACGAGAGCCGATTCATCTCTGTGGCGATTTACAACGAATTTCTCTTGACCGTTTTCCTCAATGTTTCCATGTAAGTTACGTTACATCCCTACGAATCCCTAATAGTGCCATTTCATGAGAATAGAATTTAATGCATCATCCATCATGACAGTAACGCTCGTTTCATATGTGTATGTATACATATATATCCCCAGCTACCACAAATTGCACCACAATGCATTCACAATTGACCGCACTATTTTATTATTATCAACCATAAACATGACTTCTACCTCATTTACCGGAGTATTTTCCAAGTTGCATTCACCAACCTGTTCTCGGATTAGCCGTGCTTTATGTTAAATCAATGATTACGACTTCGTTTTTAACGCTGATTCGAGTAATATCTGAAAAATTAAGTTTCCTGATGGCTGACTTCAAATTTATTATCTTAGGTTATTTCTGCAATCACCTGCTAACCCGGATTTATTGTACATCATTTTCTTCTGTCATACACAACTAACTGTAACTCTCCTTCTTGGTCTTATATTTGGCAGTAAGGTAAAAAACTAATGTTATTTATGGCAAAATTAAGAGAATTGTTTTTAATCAACCAATCGTACATTAGAAAAAAAAAAAATTTCATAGCATAGAATTTATTTCTCAATAATTATCTATAATATTTTCTTACATTTATCTACGGAAGGCTTACGTCGTATTTCGTGGTGGAGGTAAGGAGGATGCAATAAGTAAACTTCCGGGAACAGCTGGAAAATTTATTGGGAAATCGTGTCGTGCTCAAGGAGCCAGCAACCAAACAAACTCCATTTCATTGCAACAGGCTAATTTCACCGAAGAAGGCGATGGAGTCACGGTAAGAAAGCTCTTTTCCCCACGGGCATTCACTTGAAAATCTCGACGTTTGGTAGTAATTTACTGAAAAGACGTGACATTTTCACATGAATTAAATACAGCGGTAACGAAATACGCCCCCATATACCTTACTTGTTTAACAGTATAAAAATATTGGAATATGAAATGCTGTTTATAGCATATTTTCGCATGAAATCTCCATTTATTTCATAATGAGGAATGTTTTTATGAAGAAATAAATATGAAGCGATATTTGCACATAGAGTTGAAACCTGAAAGGATCTATGAATAATTATAATTAATTTGTACATAGTTTGATATAAACTAATGTCATGAAAATGAACGTTATAATGGCATTCCTAATGCAAACCAGTCGATTCGATGAAAATAAAAAAAATATAGTATTGCAATATAATGGAGAAGAGAATAGGAGAACTTATCATTCATTCGGGCATGAGGAGTAACAGAAAATTTGTTGTGTCTGAATTCACAGGAGGAATTTCGCCGGTTTTATACCCAACTTGAACTTTTGAAAGAAAAGAATTTACGAATGGGAAATCGTCATTTGGCCGCCAAATTATTAGCGATGCAGGTGGCGGCGAATCAAAATGACACACAAATATCAGCAGTCCAGGAAATTTCATCGACTTTGAGGTTCAATACGTATGGAAGTGTAACTATAGAAGAATCAGCAGTAGTGGATGTTGAACCAGGAAAATTGAATGTGAATGAATATCTCGAAGTGTGCGATGAAAGTAGAAATAAAATGACGAAGTCAGTTCAATTGAGCATTGGAGATGGAAATGAGAAACATTCCGAATATGCAAATACTATCGAAAATATAAATGGTGGAGATAGCAGTAAAGGAATTCCATCAATGCCATTGGAGCAGTATACAAGTACGATTCTAAATAACAAAGCTCCAACGATTGACAGTGACAATGTTAATCTCGAAGTCGGTACTTCGTTTATTTCAACGCCGACTTGTTCAACTGCTACAGTTAATGTAAGTGAAAATAACGACGCGTCGAATGCTGAAGCAAAGAAAAAAGAAATGAAGGAAGGTGAAAGCCACAAATCGGGTCATGCTCGTACACATGCCATTGTCATAAATCTCGATGATAAAACCAGATTTTCTGAAGAAGTCACTGTATAAATGAATGAATGTGTACATAAATTATATCATGGTTCCAATTTTATTACGTCTGCGAGACTGAATGAATAATGTACAGAATTACCCAATAATTTAAACATTGAACAGCATTATCAATTGGACCTTTCGAATTCTTTTTTTATGCCGGATCATTATGGGTTGCTTACATTTTCGGATTTGGATTTGAGAAAATAGCATTTATCACACTCGCGCATTTATAATTGACACGTGTATGGAAATATTTATATGGTCTTTGATAATTCAAATAGCTCAAAATAAACGCTGTTTATCCGTCTCGTGTATCACATGTGTCACGAACTATCTGATAGAAATTTTCCAATTTATTATTGGGCTTCCAGCAATTATCTTGCTCTCTTTATTCGCTCAGCTAGATCGAATTGTAGTCCATATGCAACTACGATATTTCTCTGTATGCATGTTTATACGTAAAAACATCCAGCTTTTAATAACACATCAATGATTATCATAAATGTGTAAACAGTATATATGTGTAAAAATTTCCAGTACCCTCACGAGGTGTTTGTAGATTTTAATCGTTGCAATATAATAAGTATAAAATGCTACGACATAAATGTTGATACGATTAATTATTGATGATATCAATCTTGTGATGCGGACTTGTAGGTATTCATAATTTATAATGGTCGTCATTAATTGTATATCCTCTTGTGATCCCAAGTATCATAACTGCAACTGCTGAAGTGGCATAATCTTATTTCGTCGTTCTCCTTATGTGTATATTGAGTCAAAATGAACTATCGAAATTAAAAATGTATCAATTTCCTTCATTACCAAAGTGTAAGGTTTCAAGAAGGTATATATAAAATTATATCATTAAATATGCAATTGTATGATTAGAAAATTCTACTTCGGCACACAATAATTATAATAATCCTAATATATTGCTCACGAAATTCAAGTATATTTGTATATTTGAGGAGGAAACAGACAAATCTTCAAATGCACTCATATGTACATAACATTATATGCATATGACATTGTATATATTTTAATTGTTATTTTGAGAGAATAAAATTTTTCAATAACGTCAAAAGATTCACACACATAAGATTTGAGGTGCACATGGATTAAACATTCTCTTTGTGCGAACTCATCGACTGTTTGGGAACGCAATTGTCGATGGAATGATAATAAACTGAAATGAATAAACCGTCCGAGTGAAAAGGAAAATTTCATTCGATCAAACAGACGTGGCATACCATTGTATGTATGTACTGTTTTCGGAGCGATTCCCTTAATCCACAATTTGTATTATAGCTGATAGAATTTATGTCTGAATGACGCAATTAATTGTTTGGCAATATCTTTGGAGTTCTTTGGAGACTTTCGTGTCCACTGTTAACTAAATGATTCTTTTGTTTATACATCTGCCGTTAATGAGAGCAGAATTTCTCCACTCAATCTATTCAACTGCATTCTGAGTTCAATGAGTTACCATAGCTTAAAAAAAAAATATTGAACATTGCTCATGAAAAGGTAATGATTACGTTGCCATCTCAACTGAGCCCCATTTATGAGATTCTTCGTGATCATCACCGAATCTTGGCATTAATTTGAAATAAAATATTTTGTATGTACTATATGATAATATTTTCAACACAATATATTAATAGGCAGTGCTAAAAATTATTTGAGCAGGCGCAACCTCATCAAAAATCGTTTAAAAATCCCTAGTTGATTCTATTTGGCTATCGTTTGAATCAACGAGACAGTTTATTTCATTCTCAATTGAATTGTGCACTTCAATTAAGTACTAAAGCCGCGTATGTACCGAGTAACTGTAATTTCCCGCACCCAACTCACGAATAATCAACAATAACGATCAATTGCAGCTATGCTACAGTACAGAGCTCGCTAGAAGTTAGTTGGAGTGCTTTCAGATTTTAATCATTTTTATGAGTGTACGATTGAAAATGAAAAATTTCGGAAAAACAAATGATGAAAGGGAGGAATAAACGGGAAACACCCATACAACTGTATCTATATTGGAATTTACGAATATATGACTAATCATAAAATGACAATTGATATTAGTTTTTGAAAATATTAATTAATTAATGATATGAAACTGTTACATAAATAAAATATTTAACTCGTCAGACATGAATTGAGACTTCATCGAATTGCTCATAATAGTTTATAAATTACATGTGTAAGTTGTCGTATTGGAGAATATCGTTAATTAAAATCACAAAGTAGATAAATTGATGTAAGAAAATGAAATCTATGATCCGAACATATTTATGTAATATCAAGTTCATATCAATAAACGTATACGGATGTGAAATGTTTTATTGTAAATAATGGATAAATGTATTTATCGAATATACAGTAATATGAAATGACATGATATAAAAGAACGTTTTTGGTTTATATCGATTTAGAAATTAAGCAGACATGTATATAATGTTTTAAGGTGCCCAGGAATAAACGATCACTCGTGAAACTACTGCACATTTCTGAGCGAGTTTAATTGTTCTGACGGGAATTCAACATATTAAACATGTTGTGTATCACAAAATTACCAACTGTGAACAACTATGATATTGTTGTACAACTATTGTGGGCGACGTTTCAACCTCGCCATGTATACCGCCATATGATTAACAATAATTTAATTGTAAAGCATCCACCTGGGTGCGCCCTCGTGTATTATACTATGTGAAATAATAAGAAATAAAGTAAAAATCAATTGGCTCAAATATTTGGTTTGGTTTTCATTCTCTTCCCAGGAGTAGAATAAATAATAACATTTGGAGAGACATATGAGATATCATTCCTATTATAATAATGTCATTCATGCGCGATCGAATCAATAGAATTGAACTGGCCGATTCGAAGAGACAGAAGTAAATATTTGAATAGAAAATTTTCTTGTCATCAAACCATGTAATGTTACGATCCATAACCTTGATATCTTTGTCTGTGTAGATAAAAAAATTCTTTCCATTCATAGTACATAAACTTTTGTCAACGGCTCGTTAAGTGTGCTTGGTTATTGTTATGGTGTATGCTGGTAATATTTATGCCCCAATATATCATGTTACGGTGCTTCACATGCATGAACAAGCTTGATACCAAAGTACCGATGAAACCGCGAAAATAGTCGTCCACACCAATCCGTGTATGAAGTGGCTCAAGTGTGAAAAATTGCTATATCATTTGAACTTTGAATTGGTATCAACACATTCAGATACGAATTGGAATATAAATAAATGAGAGAGAAAAAAAGGTCGCGATACTAACTGACAATAAAAAGTAATGAAGAAAATTCATGTCCAAATCATTATCAAGATAGTGGTAATTCGAGAATCACTGATTATTAATGACAATACTCAGACTCGACTCAGTATCTATAACCTGTGGTTGACGTTACAGTACCATTAAGGATGGTAATCGATATAGAAACTCCTGTGCAGTGGAGCAAGATCTCAATTGATGTATGATCAAAGCAAGACAACGTTCAAGCTAAATGCATGGGATAATCGGGCACGTTCCTACCCTAGATCTATATGCATATATGTGAGAAGCCACTGTTGTTATGCATAGAGTTTCGTTATCGTGCCGACGCATGACGGCACCATTGAATTGTGCAGTTATGGGTAGACGATAAATTTCGTATCGAATCAAATTCCACATCATTTTCATCTAGAGAACTTTAATGTATGAAGTAATGTCAAGCTTCCATACTCTTATCAATAACAATGCTAGTATGTTCCAATAAGGTAAATAATAACAATTCAATCATAAAGAGTATACAAAATAGCTGATGTTATGGCTCATGAAAAAGGAAAGGATTCCAATATATCCCGCTGGATATTTACGAGGAATCGCGATTTTCTAGGGCAGTCCTCGTTACGAGTTTTCGTTACAACTTTCATGATTTTATCTCTTTAAAGTCCACCATATATTTATGTTTCAATTGTTGGTGTTTTTTTTTTCCAATATGAATTTTATGTGTTAAGTATATGAAGAGTAATAAATTTCCACGTAGATCATTGTTAAAATATTTGATTAAATCTGTGGTTTATATATACATGATGATTTACTGATGAGAACCTCTATACATCACAAATAGTCGATTATACCATTAACGTGCCGTTATTATTCGCTTGTACAACAAGAATTGATAGCCTTTTATCGACTCACTGCAATCGATGAAATTGTAATATATTGTTTTAATATTTTTCATGTCCATGATGATAACTCCAATTTCAATCATAAAGAGTATTGGCAGTTACCGTCCACATTAAATCAAGCCTTATAATGAGATTGTGGAACAAACAATAGTGTTCCAACTAATCAGCGTACCATAATAAATCAAAATACAATATTCCCTCTCCCATGCGTATTCTTTTTCAAACGAAATAATTCTCATTTAAATTCCAACAATCATCGTGGATAATCGTGAAAGTCCATTTAGTGTATCATCTCCCAGAAGTCGTCAAATAGCCAAGTTTAAATCGCATATAGAACTATGTAGATAGAATGAAGGAGAAGGGAAGATACAGTGGGACAAAATTGTTTTGTGTGCTCAATTCCTACGAACATCTATGCATTCTGTCTACATTATAAAAGTTACTTCGACGAGCATCCTTTCCATCTTGATCATTATTGTTGACATTTATAACAAATAAAAGACTAACTAATTGAATGATACTTTCCACTCATGTTTTAAAACCATTCGACTCGTCGAATGTAATACGCTTATTCTTAACTCAATCTCCGTCTGTCTAATCACTCCATAGACGATAATATTCTGGAATCCATAAATTGAATGGTAAGAATAATATGAATTTTACTTGCTCCAATATAAAGATTGATAAATCGAAAGTTTTTTCCCTTCCATTTTCATATTTCTCTGTGAAAGCTCAATCAGCTCGTTGAAATGTATATGAAGAAGTTTCAGTTGGAATTTTCAATGAGAATTCATTCTTCAGTCCGTTCAGAACACCATTGTAGATAAATGATAAAAATAAATATATGCTATATATACATATCCCATTGAATACATATTGAAATAATGAGAAAATATGTTTCGACGCATTTATACAAAATATTTCCCTTTTCTTTCTCCCATTTATATTACAGATTTTTATTTGTATCACTTTCAGAAATATATGAATACGCATGTTTTTTTTTTTTTTTTTTTTCTGATAATATTGGTAATTTTTCATTTTTTATGACGTGTACAATTGGAAACGTGACATTTCAATAGATAAGATTATATTTTGACTATTCAAACCATATTTCTCTAGAGTTTCATAACCATAATTTATATTTGAATCTACTGAAAATGAACTGAGGGACATTTGCGATTATATAGGCACGAGGGAATTACTCAATCATAATAATTCATAATTCATAAAGTTTGCTGAGTGAAATGTTGGCCCCCTGACATGGAACCATGTGTATTATATCTGTACTTAAATCCCACTGATCAATTCGTCTATGCATACTTGTTCACTGTAAAAGCACTTGAAATTATCCATGAATTTGGTGAAGGACTCGCAGACTGACGCCGACTACGTAGGATAAATTATGATCCGATTCTCGAATAAATAATTCAATAAGAGGATATTTGACGGGAGCAAATTTATAATGTGATACGTCCTATATTATTCGCCAGAAATAATTATGACTTTTTTAATTACAATTCGTTTCACAAATATATATTCATTCACTATTTTTGAAGTGATTAAGGATACCGATAGAGAAATAACAGTAATATTTTGTTACTATTGTATATCTTATATACCATTTAATGACATGTCTGGTTGAGTTTGTCGTTGATAAATGAACTGATACTCCAGTTCTGCGCAAAATACAAAGAGTCAAGGGACGAAAGTGCAGCAGTAATCAATCGGTGGTCCTTTACGTTGTGGCTAGTTATTTGCAAACTTGCAGAGATGGGGTGTAACTGGGTCGGGGGAACGAGTTAACCTGGCACGCTCGAATTAATTAAATAAAAGTGTATTGGGTGATCGTGGTTGTGATACTAACTAATCCGATCTGCAGTTAGTTTTTTGTAGAGACATACACCACATCCACATCTATACTTTAATCACATCTGCTATAGAAACAAATATATTATTCGCAACTTATATTATTTCAAAATTTGCATTTCTCCTTTCAATGAACACCCCATTCAATTAGCGCAGGAAGTCGCGTCATATTATAATTCTCTTCAGTTTGCGACGTAATTCCCCAAAGAAAAATCATACTGGAATTTTCTCATAGTTGGTTGATGAAACGCAATACTCTCTGGATATTTTCACACATTTTATCTGGACAGGAAAATATTCGACACGGTAAATCATAAAACCCCTTTGATGGATTTCAATATAATGTACGTTCAAATACATGAATCGAGAATTTCGTAGTGGACAGAATATTAGAATTAAAATTCCGCTGATGAGAATACCGTACATTCATATCATAATGAATACATTTCGAAACGTAAAACATTACGTAGTGAAACAAACATATATATGAGTTATGAATTACGGCATTCATGAATGAAAAGCATAAAATAATTAACAATGTAGAAGGATTATGGGGAGCAGTTCAACGTGATTATACCTCGATACATATGTGTGTATACAGAAGTACAGTTTGTTACTGGAAAAATATTGTGTTACGCGTTCATTTAATCCGCAATCAAAACTTCCGATATTTTCTCCCTTATATTTTTATAAACGACGCTCAATCAAAATGTTTTCTAATAGAATCCGTTCGGTCTCTTGTTAACAACTAACAAGATGAATTCATACTACATCGATAATGCGCCCCAATTCATAAAAAATATTCTCTCGAACAAGCCGAGATCGAAACAGAAGAAATGATTACTTAAAAGATTTGATCCATCTGATCCAGCTATTCCATATAGATTGATGATAAGTCAAATGTGTAAAACTTATCCCATGTGCGGAATTGTGCACGCATTTTTAATTAGAAACGTTGATGCATACAATTGCCAATTAATAGCTACATTTTTTATATTTTGTGTAGGCAAATGATGAAAGAATATTCTTCAATAATTCTTCTGTGGGCAGACAAATGATACCAATGATAATGAAATTATCGAGAGTGATGCTCGAAATTTTTTGAGCGAATTTAATTATTCTTTGTTTCACAGCGACATAATATTCCACTTCACGTAGATAGATTGTGAATTAACGATCCGTGTTATAGCTGAATTCAAATAAAACGTTATATAGTGAGTTGATGTGAGGATGAATATATATATATATATATTCATGAGCGTAAATATATACATGAAATAGTGGAACAACTGCCAATCTTGAGACATAATATAATTCTCTGCGATTCTTCTACACCAATAATAGAACAGAGACTCTTAACCAAGGAAATGAGAGCTGAGAACCCACGTAGTTTAAGGAAAGTCTGCTTTGTGTCTAACGTGCACGTTCTATGAAATGAATTATAAAGAATTAACGACATTTGCATTTTTGTCTTTTGAAAGTGCATTCGTGTACACGAACGAACAGTGATGCAAAATGTTGCAATTTGAACAATGGTCTTCCGGCCATACCGGCGACAAAAGAATATACGATGACAGAAGTTCTATTGAGTAGAAAAAATGAACATAAAATAGTCGACACGTGCTTCCCACTCTAGTTTCATCGTGGTAAAAGCTTATTCCTACTTGTTCTATTGATTTTGAAGTTGAGTATGTGAGCTTTGAGCTTCTTTACCCTCTCATACGATCCATATATGCTCCAAAATATGACCATACCTGCCCCATATATTCTCCCTTCACTCTACATTTACCACATCTTGTCATCTATATCAAATTCTGATACAACTATCTTTCGTGAGAGAAATCACAAATGCCTGACACACACAACCGATAATACCGATGTATGAAAGCACATTCCTGTTTGATAATGAAAAATCTACTCATGTCATTAACTATCGATATTAAAAACATGGAGAGAATTCAAATTGTCCTAATGGGATTTCATTTAATTATTAAACATAATGTCATGTATAATTCGTAGAAGACATTTTTGAATAATTACCCATCATCATTCTATGATTTTTCATTTGATGCAAACTTGAGACCTGATTCATAATAGTATTTGTCAGATTGAGATCATATATTGCATTACTTTCAGCAATAGCAAAAAATAAAAAGAAAGAAATTACCTGTTGCGATCTCTTCTAATGGAATAAAAATATAAAGTCGAATAAACAATTTATTCGATAATAATAGAAAAGCAAGAAAGCTCGTAAGAATTTCATTCACGTTTTCAACACGTATATTACAACTGAGATATTCGCAATCTTGACTGAGGGTAGTCGGGCCTGAACTAATCGCATCGACAGCTGCCCAACTATATGTGAGAACGTGACTATCTCTATTGGCACAATATCTCACATCGTTATATCACGTCACGTTTATAACTGTACAAACATCCCCAAGACACTCATATAGAGTGAACTACTGTATTTCCACTGATGAATTCACTGGGTAGTGCAAGAAACATACATGACCCCATTCGCATATACGTCTTTCTTCGATGAAAGAAGGGAAACAATATAATAAATGCATCTTCCCCAAGGGCAATTCCTTCATAAAAATATGTTGGCTATCTTTATGTATATGTGTTTATGGGGTGTAAAAAGATATTTGTTACATTTTATTACATTATTTTTCGTCGACATATAAATTAGTTCTGGCGATAATTTGATCGATGAGCAAAGTCTTCATCAGAGTAACTGCTGATATGAGCATAGTAACGTTATATTCAGGTGAGACAGCATATAACAAAAATGACGAGTTGAGATTTATTGATTAGATTTATCGTTTGACATAAGAGCGCACCGGTGCGAACTTCCATAATATTACTACATTGATAAATTATGATAAATGAAGTTGAAGGACTTTGATAGATAACAGCAAGAAATGAAACCACAGCTATATGTCACTTCAATGTAGCTTTATTCACGATCTATTTGATTTGCTACCAAGTGAATGTACACGTTGGGTTATTTGATAACAATTATGATGAATATAATGGGGACTCTCTTATTCATTTAATTGTATATTCATTCATTCCATAATTTCTTAACATTTGTTCGAGTTTAAATGTTGATTTTTCTCGTCATGTTGATTGAAGATAATGACAAGTTTCATTTAACACAATTTCTCAACGCTTTATTACTAGTTATATTAATCATGGGCGCACAGTGTGTGTGCAATACACACACCGGCACAAGAGCTCCATGTTCTCGACTATTTTCCCGCAATGTATTGTGTGGTTGAAGGTACTGCAGTCGTACATATTATCCTTTACTTCTGCCTGATTTTGTTTCTCATGTGAAAATAATTACCCGATAATGCACTTGGAAAAAAACAGAATGATTGAATTGAATTTTCTACATATCACTTGTAGTTAGAACTTTGGGGTATCGTGTACATGAATATTATTACTATTGTTGATGGATATTCATGTAAAAAGATGATGACGAGCGCAACCGTTGTTGTGTGTATCTTCTCATTTATGTTTCAAATGTGAACGATTCTAAAATATTTCATATAAAATAATTTACTTTCTTACACAGCTGCATTTCATTTTGTTTCATTCTTCTTCTTCTTAGATATCAAGAATGTTCTTGTGGGTCCAGACATCAAGAGACATTCATTTCCAAACGTATTGTTGTGGTATGGAAACGTATAACGAATGACGTTAAATCGGTCCCGAGGGAATGCACCGACCTTTTCATACTCGAAAGTTTGATATACTAATTCAAACGGAAAAAAAAAGTAACCCCTGATGTGTCACACAGTTGAGTTAGTATAAATATATCAATTAATTATATTTTAATGCATGTCGAAAGATTTGGAGAATGAAAGAGGAAAATTCTTTAGAAATGAAAATGTTATGATAGTGACATTTAATACAATGCGTGCTTTGAATTTATGTCTCGGGAATGAAAAATTCATCAAATTAATATATTCGAGTTAGTGAACCGACTTGTCCAGTGTTGCTGCTACTCTTTCGTTTGCCCTTTAATCATCGCAACAAGACATTCCATCGCTAATTTTCTGTACTAAATTAGTCCATACGTAATGAAACAAATGAATAGAAGAAGAGTGACTATTCATTTGATAAAATATGACACAGCTGAATTTCCCATAACCGTTTATTCTAAATTAAACGATTTTTATGATCCTATGTTGTGATTGGTCTTCTGTGGACAAGGAAACATTGAACACATAAGAGTACAAATTCTCATGTACATTTTATATACGAACGAATTCAATTAATCTTTATAGGAAACGAATAACAATATGATAATGCAAAGTGAAGCGTGCGCCTGGCATCGTTATATGGCCTCCCCTACATCTCCCAACGGAAAGGATCTATAGAGATTCCAAGATTACCTTGCGTTTGATGTGAAATAAATGAACAAATATCCCAACCTACCAACGCTGTAATGAAAATCAATTATGTGAACATTCACCATCAGACCCAAACTCAATTTCAGCTGCTTAAAACGAATAATTATTTTGAATTAATAACATCGAGTGGAACATATACATTGATTGTAAAATATACAATAACGGCTGCATCGTTCTTCATGTTTCCTGTTCCATTGAATTATTCAAAATACGATTTTGCACAATTTTTTGAGTAGAAAACTACGAATGATTGTGATTAAATTCGGCTATGTGATAATTTGGTGGAAATATTGATATGCGGGAATAATAATTTGAAACCGAATGATTACACTGCACTTTGGTTATTATAACATTTAACTCGATAATGCGCCAGAATATCGACATTGAAGTTTATATTTCGTATTTTTGTGAGACAAGTAGAAAATAAAGTTTTCCCATCGATGTCAGTAGTATAATGTAACACACTACACAGCTATATATCAATATATAAAACTTACTTGAAGATATATCTCAATATCATTCGCTAGAAGTCATTGGATAGAAAATAGGGGGAACGAAGTAGAACACGTTATGGTATAGTCAGGCACTGCTCGCGGGTATCACAGAAAAGGTTATGTAGAAAAAGCAATAACATTCATTCTTGTCGACGCGTTTCATCTGAGATTTTAACGGCACAGCTCATATAATGTAATCGGTGAGACAATATTTTCGGGAGAAAAATAATGGATGAATCATTTGGAAATCATCAAAATACAATTTTCGTTTTTTTTCCCTTCCGACATTTTCAATATCGATACACAATGTAACTACTCACTGTATGCAAAATTCGGCCCATCCATTTTCATGGTACACAAAACGTTTTACTTTCGATGTTGAGTAAAAAAGAAAAAAAGTTTTCTGTCACGTTATTATTTCCTTTTTTCTCTCGACAAAATCAATTCGATTCTCATTCCAACTTTTCGATTCGTTGAACGATGTCATACAATGTAGCTTAAACCCCATACTCTCAGTTGATATTATACCCAGTACAAAATGAAGATATAAAAATGCAAAAACGGAGCGAAGGGAAATTGCTGGCTATGAGAATTTCCAGAAAAATGTTTAATCTTTTTATATTTATAGAATTAATAGAAATACTTTTTCTTTTATTATGATACATTGGATGTGTACTTGGATCTTTGAATTGCTTTTTTTCTTCTCAATTCATTGTGCCACACTAAAATGAGAGACATCATCTCATCGTATCTCTACCCATGACGATTGAACTCTTTGTAAAATGTCATCAATAATAGTTCCTGCACTTGGCCCCAATTGTGCGAGCAGCCATTTCGCGGTCGTTGGGCAAACTATTATTACACCAAGAATACTTATTGCCAAAGGGGCCAAGAATGTCCAGACGAGCTAGGAGCGAATATACGAGATGGATTTAAAATAACTGCCGTGTATGTGAAACTAAACTAGTTATTGGAAATAATAACAGTTTAATTGATAAGGTTATTAGACTCATCAAATTTTTACATTCAACAGCCAACAGACAACCATCCAACCAAGGAGAACAGTTCCAGCTGTCTGAAAATATGGTGCATATTCGGGACGGAAGAAACACTGCAGGCAGGGAACTTTTGTTGAAATATCAGAGAGAATAATTTCCACCTGTCAAATTCAAAAGTCAGAGTCATAATGAAAAGCCAAGAGATTTTAAATCACTGATCAATTGTTCGAATGAATATTTCTCATTATATTATCGATAGAATTACTTGAGGCAAATTTATTCAGAACTGTCATTCGCCCCGCTCATCATAAAAATATAAAACTATTCAGATGCAAGCATCCTGGCAAGCCGAAACACGTAGCCTCATCCAACCTTTTCGTCTCAAAAAGAATATTCAGTAATAGTGCGCCACCGGAATACAATCCGTGGCACTGGATAGCATTAAAGTAGCAAAGAAAATTATGTCACACGGTGCTACATAAGTGGCACTTTTGTGTGTTCAGCACTTTTTGCAAAAATAAGCGTTGACGGCTCCTTAGAGTATTCAATTTCAAAAAATGAAGAGACAGACCAAAAGCACTATGAACAATTCAAATATCTCGCAAAGTACAATGAAACAGATAATACCAGAGAGACATGAAAATAAATAACGAAAGCTCTTCATCTGTATTTCTAATTAGAGATGATTTAAATGATATTGCATTTAGATCATAAATGATCTAAACTGTTACTCACATCCATTATGTCTGATGATTATGCAGTTATTCAAATTATTTGTGGATAAAATAATCGAAAATAATGATCAATTATACAAAAAACTCACTAAAATTTGACAATTATATTTTCCATGGTTATTGTTTCATTCCATGGTGCACAGCAACGGATAAACTCCGGAAATTCGCAGCTAGTTTCAAGTCAAACAAATAATAATGCTCATCAACTCACAATATTAGTATGATATAATTGGTAGTCAATGAAATTATGATAATATTTGGGTCAAAAGTTCGCTAGTAATTTTAGATTTAATTCGTATAAGGAAATATGTTCAACTGTCAATTCAGTGTACATATTTCTCATCGCGGTTATTTTAATTTTTTTCTTTTCATCTCTTCCTCTGTAACCGCCCCTTCCAAGTCCAATCGAGTTGGCTGTAAATTGTCTGGCTCGCCGCCCAATCATCACCATTTTTCTCTTATTCAATGGGCAGACCCAAGCCACCGAGCATCTGCAGCAGCTCTCATGAAAATCGTATAACAATTCCATTTACCACACAACTGTGATACCATATTGTATTCCATTCTATCATCCGTACATGCAACTATATATAATCATTCAAATTAACACATCCACATATATTTACTCTTATTTATATGTATACGAACTCATTGTGAACTATTTTTGTCTGCAGTAGAACCGTTCCAAACCGCAAAGCTGAAACATTTAATACATATAGTATAACCTTCCACTTACGACTCTATCGTGAAATTGCCCGTCAGTCCTTTTTTTTTTTGTTAAACTTCGCTGTCGGTAAGCTTGCGGATAAATGCTTTGCATAGTTCTCTAGCCACAACGATGTTGACGCGTAATGAGCACAAAAATAATGATGGCTGCTGTGATGGAGTTCATGAATTAAAGGGATAAAATTGTTTTTCTCTTGTTTCATATAAAATATTTCTCTTTTATGCGATGAGAGAAGTATATCATTATAAAATATATTTCTTCTTTTTCAATAGTTCCTTATATCTGTGGTCGTACGGAATAAAACAATTCTGCGGCACAAATCTGTCTCACAGAACTAATAAAATTTAATACGAGAATGGACATGATTTCTATATTGTTAGCGTTGGTACAATTTGTTTGTGTAATGAGATATGCCGATATAAATTCCGGTTTGCGATTGATCTGTATAAGAATTTTAATCAACAAAAGTGAGATGAGATTTCTGATTATATCTCTGGTGAATGTGAGGGTATTAAAGTTATTTTCTGAATGTTGCAATACCCTTAAGCGCACAAATATTGTTTGGCAACTCAACCAATTTCATCTCACTTTGAAATTGTGCGGGGAATGAAATAAGTCGTAGTGGCCATAGAGAATTCTATACATTACACCACATTCTGTTCAACTACACAAAAGATGTACGAGGAATAAGAGGGTGCAGTAATCCCCACACATTTATCTTTAATCCCATATGATATCATCGAATGCAGTTCCAGATACAACGACCAATATTCTTCGCTATATATGTATCGTGTGATTCTATCGATCTTGATAGACGTCAGGCCGCAATTGTTTCATTGTCGCTCCTTCATCTCATTGATGTCACAGATATTAATGAGACGCCTCCAAACATCAAATGATTAATTACAACAATTATATGCCAACAAAATTTTTGATTAAAAATAAGACGGTAATTTTGCGAGGGAAGTTGTTGTCATCGTTTTATATTATTTGCCTCTACGATGTTGAGCATCGTCCAGAGATCAAACAACTTTTCTTAGAAATAATATTACATCATGGAAATTGATTTTATAATGAATATATTAACAATGTTAGTAGTAAGTTTTCAAGATAGTTGCTGACTATCAGGATTGTGAATATTAAATATGTACAAGACATTGAAGATGTTTTTTTTCCATAATAATTATGAAATTTGAAAATTCAATTTAGAATATATCAATATTGTGTGCGAAAAGTTTCTATCATCGCTGTTGATAATATCCACTGAATAAGTTTCGCACTGGATTACTTTTCCAACGCCATACATCAAGTCTCAACAAAGATAATCAAAGTTAGCACCACAATTTGGATCGTTCATAAATATATATATATGTGCATACCTCCAAGCATGATATATATGTATACATCAAAGATCATTATTGACAGCGAACTTCAATCAGTTGATACTCTCCGAAAACTTATGGCAGTTTGTGACGATAATGTATGGCTCCTCCACATATATATGATATTCGCAATCAGAATTTACTCGAGCACATTGTGTTATACACGACACGTCAGCTGGCCACTACTCACGATGAAGTACTGCATATAACCAGGAATTCAAAATTAACTAGCCGGGTGTTGTTGAAACACCCGGCCTCATTCATAATCAATTTCACAAACTGTTAATGAAAATTTTAAGCGTATACAATGAAGCATATAAATTTCAAATTTAATATCAGACACAAGCTCGTCAAAAACGAAAGTTGAATTAGATGCCATTAGATCTAATGAAATCATCATTTTGAAGAATTGAATGTACTTTGATGGGTCCACATCCGAGATTGGAGCTCTTCTGAAACGTAGTGAAATCAGAGTTGATTTGATTAGATCTGACAAAAGCCCATCACATCCCACGCAATCAAACTAGATTCGCATAAATCTCATTATTTTTGCCAGGGTGAAAAATAGATAAAAAAATTTCCTTGTATACAACCATTATTTGAGGTGAAAAAAATATTGAATATGTTATCATGAAAAATTGTCCCACTTTTACATGTATAAAGAGAAAAGTGACGTGAAAGGAAAGCAAATGAAAATAGCTTCGGTAGCAAATCCGCTTTTACTGCCTATATTCAACGTGTCCACGATAACGTCAGTGAGCAATGAGTGATTGACAGAAACAATTCTCGTGCATTTATGTTATATCATTATTCTTCCGGTGCGTGAAATCGTTTTGGCATAAACGAAAATATACGCATACAAATACTCACACACATATACATCTGCGCATGCATAGAATTATATACGAAAGTGAAACAAAATGGGATAAATAGAAGCAAAGCTTTTACCAATGAACATACATAAGGCTTTCAGAGTAATGCCACTGATGCAGTATATACTGTTGCCGTTTATGTATACTGTGATTCATTCACGAATCACTGGCCCGTGTTATATAAATTGCAAAATAAGAGAGAAGTATATAAGTGGAAAGAAAACAAACCGACTTTCAAGGCGATGAAAATGGGCGTTATCATGCATGCTCAAGCACTTTTATTTTTTCTACTCTCTACGTTTTTTATTTTCTCTCTCTTTCGTGTGAATTTTGCGTATATGTAAAGAGGATTGGCCGGATGAAATGGAGTGTAACATCAATCAAATCTAAAACACTTGGAGATTGAACAGCCATAAACAGAGTATGAAATATATTTGCTTGAAGTGTGTAAAACACGTTACATGGAATAAAGATTTTGAACGGGCTCGTTTGTACGGTTAGTTTATCACCGACACGTAATGCCAAAGCAAATATGTGATTACGTGTTGCCATTGCCTCCGCATATACTGCTTTCCACGGAGAGGATCAAACATTATGACCTCCACCCATTTACAATGAGTAACCTACCTCTCTGACAAATATATTCCGGACTATTTTATCCAGTCTAATATATCTCGAAGAAATAGGTTTATTGTATTTCACTGCAGACAAAGGTTGAATGGTTTTCGCTAAATTACTTTTACTAAATTACTTTGTTTCCTTATGGATATATTAATTTTCACTCAGAAATAAAGATGTTTCCGTGGAACTCAATAATAAAAGACATATTAGGTATATGAATATAAACGTACGTTGGACAAGCCAAGAGGAGGCCACAGGCAATACGACAATTCCCGTCATCGCCGTCAACAACAATATCTCTATAGCATTAATGATAATCTGTGAATAATATGTTATCATTATCATTAATATTGTTATTGAATGTAGAATATCACTTTCACTTCCATTGGAAATATTCATTGATTCAATATAAAAATTGCTACATTGATAAATGCCATAATTATTGTAAATTGGTGATAGTATAGATATGAATTGAAAAAAACGTCATATCCCATTATCATTTTTCTTTCAACCCCTCATGAGTTTCCTTACTCACTTCCGTCTCTAATTGGGGTCGTTGTGCACGTGATGTCGGTTTAGAGCGAAGCCGACATGTCGCTAGGGAACTATCATTCATATAGAGAAGAGAGCATGATACGGTCAGGGAAAATCATGGGATAGAAATATGTGAAGAGCAATATGTGCGATTGTCTTTTGCATAAAATGAAAATTAGAGAGAAGAATTCAGGAAGAAAAATAAAATAAGAAAGATAAGTGAAAGAATAAAAAAAGGAAATAATATATACACACACATATATAAGGGTGAACGAGCCACACACAATAAAGGGAAAAAGTGAATCTACAATCCAAGCGATTTTTGTACGAATATCATTTAGATACAAAGCACGTTCGCAGTTACCGCCGTCTAACGTGAGTAGCCGCATCGTCGAGAAAATAATAATAATAAATTCAGTGTTACCGGATACAATAACTTGACTGATTTTACGATGGGGCTGTAAATTTTCGTGAGTAAGAAACAGTTCGAGAAAAAGGAAGAATCAACGTGAATACAAAGCGGAATAAATACTGTATATGGATTGACGAAGTGAAAAATGAGGAAAATGAGTGGAATTCTGAATGAATCCAATGTACATGTGAATATACATTTGCCACGCAGTGAAGCTCTTACTTCAAATGAATACTTGAATCAGATGGATTAATTTTAAGAAGATTAAATAAAGTTTATGCTAAAGCGAAATAAGCATGTACAAATTGAATCAGTTCGTGGTCGTGATCTTGAATGGTTGTCGAAATACGTTTCAAATAAACTTAAGCATACTAAATTTCTAGTCATTCAATGTTTAATTTCCACCATGAACAAAATTCCTTTAGGCAACAGTTGATAAAAGTTCTTGGCTTTACGAATGTACAATGTCATCGTCGTATAATTTGATTCTTCCAGTTTCCAAGATAATTTGTTTGTATTGTAAGTTTTTTTTTCTTGCATTTAAATGACATCTAGCGTTCCTATAAAATGCATAGAAGTGGAAAAAGTCGGTTCTCAACAGACACCGATGAATAATAACATCAAGAGAACGAATATCATATGAAATTTCCATATGAGGATAAAGAAGATCTCGATTTTCTTCCAATACCTGGGGGATATCACGGCTACTACCATGCTTGGGTCAAACCATGCTATGAAAAAAAAAAAAAAAGATTATGAGTTTTTTACATAGCTTCGAACATCGAAGAACGTTCGAAAAGTTTGAATTTTCAGTTCATATAGAAATATTCGTAAACGAAAGTGGCATAGATTTTCATTTAACACAAATTGATTCAGCTCGCTGATGCAATGGCGTAAACAGATGATCGGGGTTTTCTTTAATACGTAGGCATAAATATACTCCAATATTTTATAATTTTTATTGACCAACTGGATTATAATGATGACATTCTCGATAGATATAACTCAGCTCTAAGATGTATCGATATGCTGGCCTAAAGCTTATTCATTGATTCTATCAGTCTACAAATAAAGTGAGAGACACTCAACAATCATTTATAACATTGAGCTATCAGGTTTTGTTACAAGTATATTCATTTATATAAATATGACTCAATCATAGCTGAATTTTCGTTGTCACCTTTCTTAATAAAAATACTATTTCTTCATCTACTTCTCATCATACACAATACATATCCATACATTTTTATACTTTCCTGTAATCAAATTTATATAAAATATGTCGAATCGAATCCAACAAGTTTGATTCTGCAAATGTAATATGCAACATTCGACTTCCAATGTTCGTTATTGTCACTAAATTTCATGAACTCCTTAAACATTACTTAACCATCATCTTAACAATTTCTTAATGATAAAAAGTTCTATATAAAAAATATCAGTATGTAAATATCAAGAGAATCTTGCTCTAATTATTTCTCGTACTAATCTAAAAATGATCGTATGTGTACACCGGTAAATTTCGCATTTGTTTGACATCCATGGTCCCTTATCTCTGTCATCAATCATTCCAATTGATGCATTCTATGACGACAGAATTAACTTCATTCATATCTACACATGTTTGAGATTGTTTAGTCTATTTTCTTTGGGTCAATGCAACTAAATTGAGATAGGTACAATTTTGGCACGATTAGTCTTTTCTGGATAGCATGTAATCAAAGGAAATGGTACTGAGTTATTAGGACAATATTAATTCGATACTACATAATCATGGCACTGTCGGTTTTGCTAGGTGAGAATACCCGATGATTATTGGTTAATAATCATTATTGGAAGGAAGAGAAAGATATATCTAAAAATATGTATTCATCAATATCTCTACCAAATTATTAACTTGTCTTCTATTAATAACAATAGAAAAAAATAATCTAGGTCAGTATGACCAAAGTTCCCGCGAACTTTCGACCTCTGACTCTTCACAAATTGACACTGAAATCAATGAGTGTCTGGACGCGTGTTATATATTTATCGATTTTTTTTCATGTGTTTTATGTTTACACATTCATACGTCCATACGTAATCTTTCATAATTTAGCATTCTGCCGCCTTAAATCGTTCGGTATTATTGCCGTTATCACTGCGCCTGCTGCAAGTATGCAACACAGCGCAATATTCGCCCACAAGTCACCCCAAATTTCAAATAAACGTCGATACAAAAGTATCATTGCTATTCCAAAAACTTGTGTCATTGCATTGAGGAGTCCTGCTGATGTTCCTTCGGGTTCTGGATATGTGAGTTCTGCGGCTAGTTCGAAACCCACAGGGAGATATCCAGTCATGAAAAATCTACAAAGTTTGATGATTTATTGCATCAAATCCGATTCGATTTCAATTAGGCGTATGTATGGACTTACCCTAATGATGCTGCTGTGATATAAACAATCAAAATTCGTCCCTCATTTAGTATCAATGTGAACACAATCATACCCAGAAGTGAGAATATGTAAACACCGAGTGTAGTTTCTCTAGAATAATCGTAAAATAATTACGATCGGGTATATATATTGACAAAAAATGTTGTGCTAAACCCGAACTCACTTGAATTTATGAGTCTTATCCAACACTACTCCACAGGCAACGGAGCCCAACATACCGGCGAGGACAATAGTCAGGCCAATTTGTCCAGCCTGAGTCGTGGCACCCTGATGGAACAAATTAATCTGTCTTTAAGATTGTTCTACAGTTAGATAAACGGTAAATATATCGAAAGGCCAACTTCTTTACATTTTACAGTAGTAATTAAACGAAAAGAATTGTTCTATTTACTTAATGCATATATCTCAGAGTGCATACATACCGGAAAATGCTGAAGGACAATGTCATTGAGCATGGTACTAATGGTGTAGAAAATTCCAACATTAATTGCGTAGCTTAGAAGAAGTAACATATATCCAGAATTAGAAAAGAGCCTCTTGAGAGATTGGAAAAATTTTTCAGAGTGCTCAGCTCTACGTTGAGCTGCTTGTGCGGGACTTGGCGGTAAAGGTGGTTGCGCTTGAAAAACTTGCGAACAAATTTCATTCACCACAATTTTATCAACTTATCGTTCATATATCACCAGAATAATTAACAATTCAATAAAGCTTGTTCATTACTCACAAAGAAACATCAAAACAAAGATAACTGACGTAATTCCAGCACCAAGATAGAACATAACTTGAAATCCTCGTGCCACTATTTCAGAATCATCACTGTCCGGTACCAGCATAGGCGGGAATAGGAAACCAATTGCTACACCTAGCTGAAATATTCGAAGAAATAAATGCTCAGATGAATAACTGATAAATATTTATCAAATACTCAATTTTCGAATATTATCATAGGATATCATGCAGGGACTAATTAACAAATTAATCGAAATTATCATCATTTATTTGTCTTGAATTAATAAAACAGAGCAAGTGGATACTGATGTCATAATTCTAATGTCAACATCATTCAGTGAAACGTAAGTACACCGTCTAATAATCCACTATGTCATCAATCAGCAGTTATAATTGACACTTATTGACTTTTTTAACTCATTCAATACAAACTAACATTGAGTTAAATTGATAGTACTCCATCAGACACACACATGGCCTCTCATTTTCATGTCTGTGCATTCAATTAAATAACAAGACTATTATTTAATTTGCAAACATTGAAAGGTATAATAAATGATAACTGAAGGATGAAAATATGAGTGTGCAGACGAGTAAATAATATCACAAATGCATGAATGAACGAAAACATTCGAATCGTGGCAAAATACCCTTCATAATAAGTCAATCAGAACGCGCGGAAAATAAAGCGCTCAGTTACTTCCGCACCGAACAATTGAATAAATGACCCAGTACTTAATATATATACCTCGCCACAAATTGAATCACTTGCCGTGAGAATTCACGCACGTATAACTCACACTCTGACATAATTAGGAAGGGTCCGACCCTTATTCAACAACCTGGTTTATTGTCAATGAAGACTTCTAAATTCACCATGTTCTTCCCACCTTAACTTCATCACTACGGATAACACCAATTTGTTTCATCGAATTTTTTCCACCGTCACTAATTTATCTCCAACACCCACATTCAATGATATTATAATATGCGCCATATTTCTCAATAAAATCAGGACAAACTCTTCAATTATCTATGTATCATCAACTTATTTTTCATCACTCACTTGATTCCCAAATACTCCGATGCTGCAGGCGCTGCTCACTTGATCGGGACCGAACCATACAGCTGCGAGTCTTGAAGGTACAGATAGGACAAAAGTTTGGCTCACAGCGGATATTGTGTGCCCTGTAAAAGTGATCCAAAATCTGTCAGGTGCAACGCTGAATATTTTAATCCATGAACCTAGTGCGGTTCCAAAGCACCCGGCCAGTGCTGCCCAACGCAAACCCTGTCGCAATAGAAGAAAAACAAATGTTTCAATTTTTCTTGCGTCTCAATGTCTCCATTTTATCAAAATTGAATAACATGAGGTGTCCACTCACACATTTATCGAGAAAATAACTAGCTGGGAAGATGAATGGAATGTAAGTTATCATGTAAATCATGCTCGTCATATCCACAGCTAAGCCTCCGACATGGTAATACCTTGTGACGATATTGCTGATGATGCTGTATTGAATCCATTGCATTGAATTGCTTGCACTGTATATTACAAATATTGCCAGGACTAGCCATCGTTTTTTGTATAATTTCGTTTCAACTGCCTACAGAACACAATTGAAAATTCATCACAATTTATTATGAATACGGTTTACCATACTAATTAAGGTAATTTGTACACAAATCAAACGTTGCAAACCCGCGATTAGACATTGGACCGGTAGATAATATATACAAAATCAATGAGTGCACTTTCTTGTCAAATGAATCTGCGCTCTACAATTTCATCAGCAACGGATGGTGCTTCTTTTCGTTTTTATACTTCAATGACGACGAATACAATTAAATGAAAATACTGCATATAATATTTCATTCCAAATAAAAATATTCATATTTTATGTTGCGTTTACATCTTTACAGTAATTTCGTTTTCATAACATGCAAACTATTCTCAATGCCAATAATTGTATACATATGGCTGGTATGAATTTAATTAATTGTCGCAATTCATTAAAATTACCTGTGTGGGTGGAATATTACACTCAACCCCTTTCACGTATTCACCTGACGTTTTAGGCATTTCTATATTATTATTCAATCAAGTGATAAATCAATTTTGCAATTAATCTTAAAAATATACGTTTTGCTGAAGAGCAAATGGTGTTATGTTTTTGGAGGCTTCTTATGCTATGTCAAGTCTCTTATGATCTGAAATGGGAAAATTACATAATAATCAAGTGTTATCGAGTTAATACAGATAGAAATGTTCGAATATATGATCAAGATTCCTATCTTGCTTTTAATGAGGATAAATAGAGAAAGATTTGATACCATCGTGGATTCATGTTATTTTCTGGCTTACAACCGTCTGAATGTAGATAACGATCAAGATTAACGATAATGTATTAATTTTTGATACAGCACATTTTCATTCATTTTTTGTATCAAAATTGCATTTTATCTTTCAATCTAGAATCGCTCGATTATTGTTCACGAACACATGAAACTGCATCTACAATATCAATTGAATGATAATAATCACACTGAGGAAATCCGAGTAGACAAAAATACTATTCACTTGCATAGCAAGAATATTTTAAAAAGCAAAGATTTATGTAGTTATTGTTCCATAAGACAACCGACACTAAGTCCTGTTTCTATTCACTGTATTCCAAATTTAGAATGTCACATCTCTCGGTGAGCAAGTACTTGTCACAAGAGTTGAATTATGTCGGAAGCTTTGAATTAAACCAGAATAAAAAACAAACTAGAGGCATGCATTGTTAAAATGTTTCATGTCACCTCGTGAGTACTCTTCATATATATTTCAGTATCCTCATTCCGAAAATAATATTAAGGAGAATACAAATGGCACAAAAAACGAGATATATTTCTGAAATGATACACGACTTACCTCTTAATTTGATACAGAAGTTTGTAACCAATATTTATTCAATTCATATGTATTTATTGTTATTTTTTCCTAATCAGGTACCAACCGATCTATATTTTTTGCATAAAGTTCGTCAATCTTCATATGATAATAACTTTCAATTTACCACATGATAATCAAATGAAAAATCATTCAGTATTCCACGCTCTCATCCATGTACACATTTCGATTATTATTTATGGCAATTTATATGTCACTGATTCATACTATTGTCACGTACATTTGATTGTATCATTAACATTCACCTCGAACTTTGTTCCTAATGCAATCCGCCTATAATTTGCACGAGAATTCCGGATAAACTAAGAAATGAATTTTATCTACAACTTTTTGTTGCAATAACAGAATATAAATGAATCCTAATTGAATGAAAAGGACTCACTGTACTATTTCCATCGGAGAATTCCTACATATAAAGCGTCTTAAAAACTTTTCCACTTAATATCTTTCATCAAATCTATGAAATAATTATTTCGCGATGAAATTCAAAACAAATATTAAAATGAGTGTCAAGTACACGTGCGCACTCCTCTTATGAAGATTGCAGTGGATTTTTGATAGAGGATATTTCAAATAGCGGTCACGATGCCTCTAACAATTTGAGGTATCGATCAGCAAGCTGTATGCGCGGGAAAAAACTGATTTGCAAGAGAGTCAAGGAATATAGCACGAGGCCAATACGCAATTGAAATGATATCTGAAGAGAGACAAATAAAAAGCAAATAATAATTTAATTGCAGCGGTATCGAACTGCAATATATATCTTAATGTTCAAAACAATATACGGAGGTTATTATTCTTCCCCGTATCAGTCAATTCATAATATCACTGATAAGTGATAAATGTATGTCACGTGGTAAAGCGTTTTGGTTTCCAGTATCTCAGGTAATAGCAGTAGCTTTCTGTATTTAACTTGTCAAATACTATTTTCGATTAATCTTTGATACAAATCCATAAAATTTTGCACTCTCGAGCTTTTTTGCATGCGCTCCCACTCCTTCTCGCAGTACAAAGTGTCGCGTGCCTGAAACGTCAGACGTCAACTGGATAGCAATAGAGCGCGTACACGGTATCTCTTGTTATGCTGGTTTCTATTTGTGCAAACCCATATGGTGGCGCGACGAGCGGTTAAATCAGCGCCACGAGTGTAAAATCAATTACAAATTTCAGCCATGATCTTAATTAATATATTGTTGCATCACACACACGATACGTTTGATATTTTAATCAATTCCATATTAATTTATGCAAACGCAAGATTCTTTCCTGCTGTGATTACTGGGAGTTTGAAGCTTTTGTTTAGGAAGGGATGACCACAATAAAGAACTCAAAACTGGAGTTTGAATGATCGAAAATGTCACATTCATTATAATCTTCAATAACATTGATGGTTTATTATTTTGGACGAAGATCAAAATCGTTTCAATGAATAATATTTCAGGGAAAGAAATTTTTCTATTGCATGTAGCAATCTGTTATTGTATCTCATTATTTACTTTGAATTTTATCTCCCAACACGTGCGCGTATTGGACCGAAAAGCATGAATCAACTTAAATATTCTGTCAAATTTGTGTGAATATGATGTTTTTTCGCAATTTCTTTGTGTTCATATAATTCTTCGTTTTTCAAATGGCATCTCATTGCATAAGGACCATGAGAAAAATTATCACCCAACGTGGACTAATGGGGCGTGGTTCGGAGAAACTAGTGTTGCTTCTGCGTGAGTCAGTGATGTTTTTCTGGTAAAGTGGGCACGCGCATTGATAACATGTGATGGGCCTTGAATTTTCTTTTTCTGATATTCATGTTTACAGATACCAACACGCGATATCAATTAATCGAGACATTCATTATGAGTTTGACAAAATCTCTCGAAATTCGGCTGATTTTCATCGTGAAAACGAGACCGTGGTTATATATAACTGCGATGAAAGAAAGGTCCTGATACCATTGATTGTTTGTTAATTATCGAATGAATGTTTATTAATAAGGACAATGTGAAGCAAACGCTGATAAGTATTGAATTCACCGGGTTTTCTTGAGGCGCAAAGATTAATCTAATCTTCCTTCAGGTATTGCGAGTAACATTTTTCATTTTTTAATTTACATCGAATAAAAATGGTGTATTGAAATTTCTGTAATAAGAAAATACATATAAACTGACACTTTACGTTGTTTGTTTGAGGTCCTCATATGTAAACAGAAAGGCAATAAGCATTGGCTGCAATATCATGCCGGAAAATATGAAATAAAAAAAAAAGGTAATTGTTTCGGTGGACAACTTACAAAATCATTTGTTGCTTCGGTGTCACTTTGGGGCACAATTTGATGGAAACATTGTGGTTCCATTGTCGTATTATGTATTGTATTGTTTCCTATTCATCAAGTTCAGTTTTATGTGTGTACACTCAATGGTTATCAATAATTGTTGGTGTCAATTAATCAAAAAATTCCGAATCTCCCGATTTCGGAACCCGAATTGTTTGAATATAAAGAAAATTGAAATCTCGACTGATTGCATATGATGAAATGAGCGATACTCGTCGAATGCTGCTTATCATATCGCACCAGAATGATTTGCGTCGTGCACAGTTGGGTAGATTATCCGCAAATTATGAAACGGAACTCAATACGAATATGGAAACAATCCGCATTAGTAATACAATTTGCGGTGTTTACAAATGACGCGCCTTTCATCAGGTACATTTCAATGACAAATATATGCATAGGTATAAGTCCACCACCACAGGTGTGTTTGGAATATTAAAATCACAATATTGCTCCTATACATTGGATAACACATGCAGGGATAGTCTAGAGAATGCTTTTATCCAAGAAGGAATAGCAGAGCTCCTTTTCTCTCGTAGTTGGACAGTGAAAAAATTCTCTATACAGCAGTGAATAAATGCTAATCGATGACAAATATATCGACAAACATCACCGAAGATACATTTTATCCTTGTATGATTCTTAATTTTTTTATTGACCATGGCGTATTTATCAATTTACTGCTGCATTCGAATTCTTCAAAGGGAGATGCATTCGAAATCGAAGACTTAGAATTGAATAAAACATACAGAGAAACTGTATGAGACAACAATAAATATGGAGCCATTGATAATTTCCTATCGATACATTTGAATTTTCTAAGTTGGGAAACTACTCGCATAAATAACAATAATTACCATTGAAAGTAGATGTTTGGAAGTAGTTTATGAAGATTGAATTGATTCTCCGGAACGATTTCATTTATCGCAATTTATGTATTTAACATTTGCCTTCCCTGTTCCATTTGTGCCATATCGATAAGGTGAAAGCAACATGACTCAAAAATATCAAAGTGGCGCATGAAGATTTTTATAAAAACCATATCGTTCCGTTCAGATGAAAGGATATAAACAATCCAATTAAAGAAACACAAGTGACACCAATGCCCTCAATTAAATATTAGGAATTTTATCTACTATTGAAACAAATAATTGATATAATTTAATTGAAGGATGCCATCTAATATAATTAAAATTTAAACATCTTATATTTCCTTCATATATTATCATTACATATACAAAGCTGAATCTTAAACATATAAAATCATCTTTAATATTTTCTCAACGCCTTCCTATTTCTTCCAATACAGGGGAAGATTGTAAACAAGCGTCTGCCACTTTTGGTCACGCTATATATTTCACATGCGTTGCCATTACTACTCCAAACATCAAAGAATCATGTGATGTAATGCACAGAATGTAATTGACAATTGTTTTGTCCTCAAGACTTTAAATAACTGTGCATTATTACTGTTGTTGTTGTTATAATAATATTCTAGACAATTCCTACTTGGTTGCCTGAATTGAGCAATAGGGAGAAAAGAAATGATAATCTATTTTCACTTGTGGCTGAAAATGTTCTCAGACAACTAATTATTTTTGAAAATATCATTCGTCTTAATCGTTGTATTTCACACGATACAACGCGCAGCATCCTGTCTCATCTCGACTTGAAATGAAACAATTAACATTATATGCGTTCGTACACAATGAACCAGGAAGTTATCCATGTCCGCGATATGTAGTAATCTGAACACTAAACTAAATTGCACACTAAATGAAAGTTTGTTGGTATAGAGCGAATGCCTGTGAAGGTAAAACTCTACACAACGTTAGCTCAGTTAAATCTTATCGTACGCACAACACATATTCCAAGAATACATATTGGATTACCAAACGCGCAGTACAAAAAAATCATGCGCATCCATTTCGTGGTCGTTAATGGCCGTGTATTTTGTAGATATTATATTCGAATTAATAGCGGAATGGTCAAAGTTCTCTGTGGAGTTTGGAAATCCTTCTGCCATCTCCCCAAATTCCAGAGTGTAAGATCTGTTGTTGATACAGAGTTGATTCACACTTGATGATCTATTTGCGTAATCACTACGCACACAAATTATCATATCGCCAACGTCATTATAAGTAGACTACGCGAATGCGAGGACAAACAGCTTTTACCAACATCAGTTTGTTCTCTTCAATGTAATTTTTGAGCAATGTAATGATTTTTCAATGCCTTCATCATAAGTGATAAGTAAAATGCGATTGAGATGTATGACATGTACTTTGAATAATCTTTGGGAAAAATTTTATTTTTGTTGAAATTATTGTTGTATCTGATTAAAATAACCAAACGCATTGTTCATATTAAACATTGAGGAGTAAATATGTTCGGTGAAACTTGGATAATGGGAAATCGATGAAATTGTATTATATGAGAAATGAAATGTGTTGAAGAATTTATTTTGTTCACTGACCCTGACTATCGTTAACCAAATCTAGCGGTCTTTATCGTAATCGATAATGCTGTGGATAACTTGAATATAGCTATCTCATGTGTACAGTCGCCATGTGAGTATACGACGGCCGTCGGCAGTCTTGGAAAGTTCGTGGTTGGAAGTGGCCGGTGTACATACCGTTTGTCTCAAATCGAGATCGCAACTCTGTGCGTGATTCTATGTAAATACAAAAACACGTGCAAGTTAGTTAGAATATTTTTCCAAGCGAGTACAGTTCACTTATTAAACATTAATATATTACATGAACGTACTGTTTATTGTCGTGGCAATACTTTTTTGTTGTTGAAGTTATATAGCGAATGAATTATTCATCCAAAACGAATAATGGAAAAATAAATATTAATAATTACAAATGAAATCGTGTGAATTGAATCTGAAAATGATTGTGCAATCGAGTGTAGGAATACTGGCAGTAACATCGGGAATTTGTTTTTTACTTTGGAGCAAAAATCTTCGGAAAAGGTAGGATTACTTGGTGTTGTTCATTGATAATTGATAAACCATATCACAGAAAATGAAAAAATTCTCGATACGAAAATAATTCAGGCCGATGAAATTTTTTTCAGATATATCAAAATTAATTTCATGATAAAAATTTCATCAGACATTAACTTTCTCCTCATCGTTATCACAATTCATAATTATATTTCCATACTTTGTCATTTATTTCTATCATATATAATGTTTGAGTATATACCTGACTAGAATATAATTGAATATTCTTATACATGAGTAACTGCAGTTGGAGTAATCATGAAATCACAAATGAGAAACACAGAAAAATAAATAAAAAATGTTATGTGATGTGATTGATATTCTGAGTCATCCTTCACAATTGACATAGAACAATAACAAGTTAGATTCTCAATTCGAATGATTTTATTCTGGAGAATGAAGGAGTATACAAATAAAGATGAATTGGAAACAAAATGATAATTTACTGCATCCTATAAGAGTTGAATGAAAAATAATATTTCTAATTTCATTATCATTTGAAATAAATTCATGAAACGCAATTTCATTGGATGCCCCGAGCTCTTTGGTCCGTTATAATATGAAATACCAATCGGTGAGATCGAGTAAAGGCCGTTAAATTTTAGGTCATTGTCCCTGATCCATTTACTTGCAGCAAGTTTGACCAATGAGAGTGTATGGCGATTCCCCTAATACATTCAATAACAATTTGTTGTTATTAATTGCTTGCAATAATTGAATAAACGGAAGGCGCATGATCATAATTTAAATAAGTCTTATTTACGATATTCCCCAGATGTAAATTCAACAATGCATCTACATATCACTGCGATAACGACAAAGGATTAAAGTGCGCTCCCACCATCAGCACAGATTTTTACTGTATAATACACTTCTGATAACTATCAGATAGCAAATCACTGCGCATTGTATTCCTACATATACCTAAAACTTGCTCACACTCAATAGGAGAAAAAAAAAACATTTAGTTTCTCGACAAATCAGGGTAATGCTCCTGTGAACGCATAATGAGTGAGAAAAATCATGACGTGACAATGGACCCGTTCCTTTTCCCATATTCCCCTCTTACACTTATCATCCGAACTGTTATTATTTACTCCACTTTGTTGTAATAAAAATATACATTAGCAAGATTTGTAATATTTATGAATTGTTCTATTCACAGTAAAAAATGCACCCAACCTACACTTACTCATCTCTTTTCATATTATTGTCCCTGTGATTTTTGTCAAAATAGTTCAACCGCATGTTCTTCAAGTCCTACCAGTCTCATTAATGTTGACACCAATTGTTTCCCAAGAAGTTCAATCCTAACATTTGTCCTAAATTTCGAAGAGTTCTCGGCCGCGAAGATTATAAATCGTAAATACCACCTGTACTCTATCTTTGGGCACGAGCCAAAAAAAAACTCCACGCAACTACACGGATAACGATACACCGGAAGCAAACGCCGGGTAAGTCATGCGCAATGAAATTGTAAGTTCAATAACTTACAGAATTAATAATGCGTCCCGAATACCGATGGATACTTTAAATGGTATATAGGCATCATTGCACAATAGAATCTATCAAGCCATATTGAACAATGGTATATCCACAGGATGGTATATGTGCACATAACAAACTGATGGGGACCGGATGTTGTAGGTGCTGCTGGTGAAGCAGAGAGGGTTCATCCAACACAATCATTCATTGTTGAAATAGCTACTGTTGCAGTCAGATAAATAAATCGACATTATAACCGGATAGTTTTCCTTAGTTCGTGCAGTTCAACAAATTCAATCTCGCATTTATTGTTGCTCCCGCATTTTTGTCACAAATCGTTAAGTGGTGAAGAATTCAATGACATAATTAATTACATTAGTGGTGAAGTCAGGTGTTTAATTTTTGTATTCATGAAATCCGGTGGTGTTCGTCAAATATTGTGGAAATTTTTTGCTAACGCACTTTTGTGCAGACGCCGAGAGAAACGACGGTAAGAAATTATACAGATACATCTATGTAGACACACACACGTAGATATAATCATTTGAACATGTTTTGTCGACTTCATTCACATTATGCTAATGGACAAGAACAACTGACTGGTGATAATTTCTCTGGCGAAAACAGAGTTGTTATCGTCAAGTGTATTATGAAAGTCCAATCTATATTCACTGTATAAAATCAAAATTATTTCTATGAAATTATTATTGAATTCATCGAAACATATTTGTCCATTTATTTTTATTTCTCTTCTGTTCTAAGAGAAATTTCAACCGAGTACACGTCGTTTATTGATCTGATAAATAGTTTTCACTTGAACCATACAACTGAATGAATTCAGAATCAAAATATTTTATATCACTTATCGAAATTATACAGGCATAAAATAATTGGAATTTATTTTACGACTCATAATCACCATTTTCAGACTGCGATTTCTAGAATATATCAAGTGAGTTGGAATAAAAATTTGATGTATCGAGGGGATTCGCATTTAGCTAAAAGCAAAATTGTCTGTATGTATATTTCAATTCTTTCTTTCACGTGCCACACATTATTCATGAGCAAACATAAATGTTCTTATCGGCGTCAGGCGTGACAGTGTGTAAACTATACTGGTAGTTGAGAATTTCCAACAGATCCAGTTCACTACCTCTGGCAATAATGTACTCGTGGCAAATCTTCAATTGTGCATTGCAAACATGGTAAGTGACGGAAATAGTGGCGGATAAAAATTCGCTTTTTTCTCTTTTGTACCATGTCGAAATGGGAAAAAAAATTAAATTTCTACATGTTGCAATGAAACTGATTTCGTTTCATTTCCACAATAAATTCAGTGACGATTCGAACTGTGATGCAATCAAGTTGTTGATTGCTTTGAATTCTGAGGAATATTCATGATCATTCACCTCTGCTCAATTAATAAAAATGAAATCAGAATGTACAAAATAGTGTTTCGCTCCTGTCCACAACGATTACAGGTAGAATGTCGAATAATTTTTCACCAAAAAGAATTTTATTTCTCCGATTATGTAACACCTAATTTTCTCGCATTGGAATAATCATCTGTGAATATAAATCATAATCTATTATACAACGTCAACTATACTTGATATGATGATATAAAATCTATTGCAAAGTTAATGAACAAATGAACAATGCAATACACAGATCTGAGAAATATTTTATCACATTGGATATCATGCAAGAACTATGAAAAGAAGTAATTACGAATGAAAAAAAAGTGATGTGCATGGGCCCAGTGAATTGAAAATTTTCCTTTGAGCCGACGCGCCAACTGACAGTTCGAAATTCAGTGAAAGTTTGTATTATTCGAGAGTCAAGTAACCAGGGGCTCTCAATACTTATCGCAGCTGGCCCATGACATAAGAACACCCGTGACGGTTTATATTCTGCGCTATATACAACAACTATACTTTAACAACTCCTACCATTTGGACTGTCTCCCCCAAGAGTTTCCCTCTCAACACCGCGTTGCACTGTCACTTTCAAATCGACAGTTCAACACAAAACAGCGAATTGTTTGAACGTAGTCGAAACATTTATTGCAGTTTCAATAATTGAGCTAGTCATGTATATGTGAGATGGTGACTTTATTGTTTCACACATTGACCTGGGATCAAACCAATCGTTAGTTTATCTGTATGCGCGCACGTTGAAGTTTGTGCCGGATGGTAGCAGCATACATCGCCAGCAGGAAATACGCACCGATGCATCAAATGTGGTGCACAAAATTATTCACGGGTCAACAATGGTGTGTGACCATCAAGAGAACATGGCCCACTAATATAAAATCTTTATTAACATCATTTCAAGCAATATTATCACGAAAATTCACAATAATGTCATGAAATCATCATTGTCTGTATTGAACAATATTATTCGGTTTGTCTATCAGTCAACAACATCGTTCAAACAATTCATGATCTGTGAATGTTGAAATATACATACGCACACATATTTTTTTCTTCATATATTGAAGTGTAATTATAACAAGTGCAAGAAACCAAAGTGGAGTATGACCTAATTTCCTCGAAAACTATAGTAACACTAAGATATGAATTGTGGATGACATTTATACTGGATTTTGTACTCATCCACTTATATTCAAACTTATCACTTGAAAGTGACTGCTTACATCTTGATAAAGAACATGAATGATTAAATTGGATGATGATAACTATAATTTGTGAGGAGTGAAGTGAAATGAATTGTGTAATATCTTTTAACTCGTTGTTTTTCTCAATTCAAATGAATTGTGATGAGTCTGTCATACCATAATGCCACTTGAGAATAGTGGATGTTAATAATATGATATAATATAGGAATCCTTTTGTTCACGTCATACCGATGGAACATTGGAGAATTGCACAGGGGATTAAGTAAGCGTTGAGACGCGAGAAAGTTGTTTCACCAGTCGCTGGAGTGATTCCAAGGCGATGCTAATAGACCCCTGCATAAAATCAAGAACCGATGATATTCAGTGCATATGTTCAAAAACATTTCAACGATATATATATTGTGAAAATATCAAAATTTCATTATAATTGAACACCAAGATGTTATCGTTTCTCACAAGCTTCATGTCCACTCTTGAGGGTGACAAATCTGTTGACAGATTTAATATGTCAACGATAATGATACTCTTCTTACTCATTACAATTGAAGTTGTAGTCATGAAGGTTGTTGTTTTCGAGATTGAGCACAATGACGAAAGTCAATATTCAACACATTCCGCTTCATTGTTTTTCGATCGGGAAGAATAATTCACTAACAACACCAATGATAATACGATCCAATGAGATTGATGATTTTTAATTTGTACTTTATGGGATGTATTGAACTCTACTTATAATCCAAAAAAATGTGTCAGACAACGCAAGTTGATAGATAGAAAAAGAAAATTTATTTATTAGATGTAAAATGTGTATGAAATGTTTTAAATATCAATTTTACAACGAAATAAATTTTGTAAATTAAACGATACTTGTGGTTATTATTTTCTTTTTCTGATATGGAATCGATAAAAGTCATGAAAGAAAGTAATGGATTAACTTCATTACTCTATGAAACATATTCTGCATCACAATTTCTTCAATACGTGCGTAACAATATTCCATAATAAATTAAATTAAAACTTACAGAAAAGGAACGACACTAAATGAAGCGGAAAAGAAGGCTACCATTGATGACAGTCGCTGTGCGTGTTGTCTGAAGCCATTTTTTATTGGCCGTGGCGTTGAGTGTAATAATTGCAATTCAAGGAGTTGCAGCAAGGGCTGCAGTCGTTGGGATACTGACGAAAATATTTGGCTTTGTCTGTTCTGCCATCATCGAAGGTTAATTATGCCTCATAATTTTACCATATTGTTCATTAATAAACAACCGTATCGATAAATCATTAAAAAATAACAGCGTGATGCTGCAAATATATTTGCTCAGCAATCGGTCAAGTCATTCAAGTCTCCACGCATTTATGATTCATGTTGGGCGAGAAGTAAAATGCCAACAGTTAGGCAATGAAAGAAAACAGCTTTTTTTCAGTATAAAATTAATAGTTAATGATATACGTGGTGGGTAGTCATACGGTTAATGTACGTATTAGCAGAAAGCTATTGTCATACTTTCGAAATCTATAGCCATTAATGGCAACAAAACCACAGACTTATTTTTCAAGTCGATAATTTATATACATTTAGTTATTAAAGGCTACTCAGAAAAAAATATGAACGAGGAAAAATTAAGTATTTATTCAATAAGGAAAGAATCCTCACGAATTATTGAATATTTTACATAATATTAATTTCATTCTCAATGCATTAATAACCAATTTTATTTCAGGTCGTGGTTAAAAAAAAACGAGAAGTGGTTTGAGACATTTGGTGGTTTGAGTTCCATTTGTGAATCAATAAATCAATTCAGTACGGCAAAGTCCCAGGTTTGCATTACAGGTGAGTTTATAATTCCAATAGGAACAGAGGTCTTAACCTTTTATTGTTAACATAAAATTTTCGCTTCGAGTCGTTCTAATAAAAAAGTTGAGATTTCAATACTTCGGAAAAACTCCAATGTCTTTTGTTTTTTACTCATCCATGAATGGCGCTAAATTATGTAATAGTTACACAGTTAAATTGCAAGTTCATGGCTTCGGTGAAGATGAATAATTCATTTGATGAATGCAATGGAGATCATCACGAATTCCATATATATACGCATACTTTTTTCCCCCTGTGCACAGCTTCGTGTCACTTGGGATTGTCGATAAATTATCGTGTAAACGATACTTTTTGAGATGGCATGTCTGTGCGTACATTCACATTTGACCTTCATAAATTGTCCGTTGTATGTCATAACTTGACCATCGACACAAAAATTCGTTAAAAGCCACGAATAACGCAGTAACCAATAAAAAACATTTCCATCAAACAAAGCAATAGAGTCGGATGGAATCCCAATAATGTGCACACCAAAATGATTAATCTTTTGAAATTTGCAAGTTAGTAATCGCATAATTACACTTTCATTTAGAAGAATCTTGGAAGTATTCCCATGTTATGCGGAGCAACAGCGAATACCGTTATGCATTTACAACGCGTGTAATGATTTATATTAGATAATCTTCGTTAATCCAAAGTATATACGTATAACGACTAGTGTCCTCATTCTACAGTAATTATTTCCTACAGTATCATTTTCACAATCTATCTCCAATGAATAATTATTCGTTAAATAATGTATCAATTAGGTGGAAATGGTCAGCATAGACAACAGTTGTACACAAATTGAGATACAATTAGACATTTAAAAAAGAAAAAGAATGGCAATAGGTACTATGGAGAAACCAGAATTTTACAACTTGCGGTTTATATTGTGCATATACTTTCTTTTGTGGTCACCGGCAGATCAGTGACTTCCCATGTCGCACAGAATGTTATTGGGTGAATGCAGCGAGACTATTAGCTGTAAAAAAAGGATGATAAACTTCGTATACACTGTACAGTAACATCGCTTTATATTCATGTTTTGTTTAGTATATTTTTACCCTCCACGAGTCCGTTTGTCTGTCAGAATTATTTAATATCGCAGAGTCTAACGGGATTGACTGGCATATACATATTATCTAGACAACTATATGTGTATGTATGTATATGTGTGAATGTATACAAAATAGCTTAATTCATGGGAACCTCCAGACGCTAGGCTTGCGTAATGCATTGCCATGATAATATTACTCATCGGTTAGTTCATCAAGGTCAGAATGGATAAGTTTAGTCATTTAATCTACGATAAAGGTAATTGTCGGATCGTCAAATAATTGACAACAATATCGTGACGATTATTATATAATGAGTATCTAATGTTTGCATGTGAATAAGTTATTATTTATAAACATATTTTTTCAATTAATGACAAAGTTAGCATTGGATGCTGCATCGTGATAAAATTATTCCATTGTTATTTACCCAGCATTCATCTGTGTAATATTAGAATCTATTATTGATTACAGAGCGAGAAATATATTACAGGGGGACATCAACATTAATTTTTTAGTTGGCAAAAAAAATAAATTGACTGGATAAAATTTCCCGCAATTGCATGTATATAACAACATTCTTTCCGAGCATATTGTCCTCCCGCATTGAGAGAGGTGGTGAACCTCAGTTCTGCTCCAGTACTCTCTCTGACAACATCGCGCTTGTCTCTTGCACCGGCTCCTCTTCAGCTAACTCTCTTTTGCCCCGTTATTCCTATCTCAAACTTCACATTCTCAGTGCGGTATCGCGCTCCGATATCAAATGCCAATGTGAAAAAAAAAAAAAGGATAATCTTGCGCTATCTCATTTGGACGATGCACGATTTGTTTTTCGATCGATCAATGACAGTTCATCGTTCAAAATGATCGGATACCTCTTCAAATACTCAATCGGGCATGGGTCAATTGACGTATAAATTTATTTTTACATGTGAATAACTGAATGCTATTGGAATTTTATGTGTATGTTTTTGTTGTTGTTGAACTTTTAGTTCAACTTTAATCGGAATAATAATTGTTCGTTTTCCTCATCGGCATGCAAATAATTAACGTGATTATTATTGTTTTAACTTCCATCATTGAATGAGTGAGTAACGATGTTTCAGACAACTGCAGTGTATTTCGAAGTACAATATAAAATAGAATAATGAATGTGTGTGGGTGTCCAATTATTTGTGAATTGATGTGGCAGTTTAATAGCTGTGACTTTGACTTGGAATATATACGCGATAAAATGACGAATAAACCTGAAAAAATATATCTTGAATATACGAAATTTTTTTTTCAATTGTCTCATTGGGTTCACACATATCGAATGATATGAAAATAAACATTGTAAATTATATTTATAACTTTATAAATATTATTTTTTATGTTCTTGCAGGAACTGAGCATGTCGCTCTCAACTCCGGACTCGAATTGGCAGCCGGTGGTTATGAAGAGAGAAACACGATGGAAAGTGTGCGCAATCTTATCGAAAATATAGTGGAAAATCTTGTTGGTAGTGTTGACAACACACCAATCAACCGACTGTATGGGCACCCAGCCTGTAAGTACTATCGAATTTTTCCATTCGTACTAATGCTAATATATTATAAATATAAATTCATTAGCAGTATAAGTCTAAATATATTCTGCACATTTGTGAAGGCTGATAATTTTCACATAAACCCAAGTCTCGTGTAGATATTACAAACAAATCTGTTCTTTGACTCGGCGAGATTGGTATAGGAAGATGAATTAAATTGCGGTGACATCACGATTCGCTTGACGAATTAGTTCTTCAGCACGCGAATGTGGTCACGCATTCTTTGCGATGAGTTCGAGCAAGAAAGTACGCTTTTATATCTACCTAGAGGTATATATTATTATATCGTATATACCACGTAATTCGCAATCCGTTGGCCGACCGCTACTGCCACCTGTCTGTCACGTATTCATTCTGTTCATTGAACACACATTTGAGTGGATAATTCCGTTTGAATCCAATTCCTCGATTATATCCGACAATTTATTCGTGTTAATCGTAACAATGGAATGGGAAATATAAAAAACAATGAATTACCATCTGTATTGATTCGAAAAAAGTAGTCGGTGAAATATGACCAGAGTTCAACTATTTTCCTGTCGATCAGTCCTCCATATTCGTACAATCCAATAAACCGGAAAGAAAAAAATTTTCAAGCGATTTCACTGTTCCCTCTCAACCAACATAAAAATGTTCACACCGAGTGCCTTTTGGATTGACATAATCATGCGACACCTCCACTATGCATCCTCTCCTATGTATCGATATATAAATTAATCTATCATGAACATTCTTGGCGTAATTTTGAACATTTCCGCATATATATATATATATAATCATGAATAATCCGCACAATAATTATCACAGACGTATTAACATTTGGTTATAATGCATAATTAACAGACGATGGGCTTTTCAATGAATACAGTACGCAACTGGCTGGGGCTCTCACGCACTTGGGAATGTCTTTACAGTCGTGTATTGCAAGTAAGTGGAATGTATTGTTCAATATTATCTTCGCTATTGACTGATTACTGGGAACACATTTTCTACGTAATATTCCACATTTAAGTGTCACACAAATTATTTATGTAAATCTATAATGGAGTATCGGAAACAAATGTATATACGGGCTTTAATAATTCATATATAAATTCAGTACGGCTCGGTAAAAGGAATGTTTTCACATCCACGTAACCTTTACGTTCAAAGTCACGGACGCTATCAATTGTTATTCAATAAATTGAAATAGAAAATAATACGGTCATACAAATATAGTTGTACCATCAAGCAGATTATTACATCACGTAAATACATTCTAGTACGCAAATGCACAAGCATGAGTATCGGTACTTAAATAGGATTTCAATGTCCCATCATTTTCTTTACGATTTCTTTTGTTGGTCACTTTGAAATTTGCATTTTCTCTATTTCAAGACGCGTTTTCACATGTGGTATCTCTACTGTATACCGTAAATAAAGTTGGTGCACGTCTCTTGAGTGGATGTAAGATACTTCCTCATTCTTTCGTTGGCACCATTCCGCTGCCACCTTTTTTTCTTCTTTTGTTTGTAATATCGAGAAAAAGAAGCAATGAAAATGTGTCTCAGGTTCATGTTACAAATTTAGCGCAGTGCATTCAAATTTATCTCTTCTGATGTATATTTTCGCGGAATACTTGAAGAAGTACATGTATATAGGCATATACATATTGAATTAGCATTGGTAGATGCTGGCGTTTTTATTTAACAATAGTAAAATACATCGATTAATAAAGAATATTTGCATTGTCATTTTATCGTTCGCCAGCTGCGATGATGAAATATATTGCGTTGACGAATGTAATTTTTTTTTTGCTTCAACGCTTCAACATTCAGCCATACCCAAATGACTTGTTTATCCGTTAATCTATCCATTATATCACAAATCATCGTCAGGATAAAAAGAAGAAATATGTTTGGATGTCCTGCTGAAAAAATATTATATAAAAATAACTCTGGACCACAAATGAAATTTAGAAAAAATGAAGAAAATATATTCAGTCGTAGATTAAATAAAAGGTTGGACGCAAGGCCAATTTTTTTATGACTCTATATACGTAGCTGTTATATACCTGATATCCAAAGTACCACACGGGTACATGGCTGGAAATCATTTAACTATACCTCACGTTTCACTTCTGTTTACAAAATAATTCTGAAACTTCATTCATGCGTTTCATTTATTGAAAATTCTCATCTGTTTTATAGAAGAATTATCATTGACCTCAATACATCTCTGATGGATTCATATACGAACGCATATTTGTCGTTGTTGGTTCACGAACAGAAAAAAACCTCCGGTGAAACTATGTCATGTATGTTCTATTATCTTCGCTCATATCCCATAATTATATTGACATATATTTTATTATATGCTATGATGGTCCACACAAGGAAAAATATCAGAATTAAATCTCGCTGTGCCAATATTTTTTATATCAGGAAAATATTGACAATTCTGTTGGAAAAAGATTGCTTTCTTGATGCACCTTTTTCAAATTTTATTGAAATGGAAAACCAAAGGAATTCAAGTCGAGCGTGAATATCATATGTATTTATTCCAGGCAAACATGAAATAATCGAGATATCAGCCTCCTCGTTCTTATGTATGTTCATATATGTGCACACATATGTGCTAACAACGAATGCGAAAAATATCTTGAGTAAACTCTGAACGCATGAAAAAAAGCCCATATTATCTTGATACAAGTTTAAGGATTGTCGCGCTGATGAGCATAAAATTAACAACAGCGCAATTTGCATTTATATGTATTATCATATGTGTGTATTTGACCCTGAAGAAAAAGAAAACGTCTCCGCAACTTCTTGCGCCTCTGCACTTCCTCAATACTATTTTATCCAACTGTTTCTCTGTTCCTCTCTTTCACTTTACACTTCACCTCAATGGTCTTTCTCTCCCACATTGCCATGGCCTCGTTTTAATTCCATAAATGCATGAAACGTGGTGGGATATGACGTGTTCCAGAGAAAAAAAGAAGGTGCATCTGTATGAATAGAACTAGAGAGGCATTCGAAGAAACATTTATGTAATGCACAAAGTAAAATAGTTCCGATCAATTTATCTATCCATGTATATGGAAAAATTCACACACCATGAAGATTTTGATCTTTTTCAACAAGTTTATTGTCCAGTCATATATTCTTGAATGAACCAATGGATGCTCTAATATCATTAACAAATTTCATGGCACTTCATCGAGTGGAAAAATCGTCACGCATATTTGAATGTGGGAAATGAATATGCAATAATTAAATATACAAATAGAAAAATGTCTACATTGTGTACATCCATGAATGAATGATAAATGGGATAACGTATGAACAAAAGGATTAAAAAATTTTCAAGTATGTCTGAGAGACGAGAAAGAGCGGGAATAGCCAGCGGCGCGTTCCAAAGCGTGTCAGAAGAAGAAGATATTTATCCCTGGAGCTCTCGTGCATCGAAGAATTTAGAAAATATATAGGTCCGCATACACAAAAGTATATATATTCCCCACTGAAGGTAGAAGCCGTATATAGATGCGTATATGTGGGGTAACGTCGTTCGCATATCAAGCTTATATATACCTTTACGACGCTCAGTCGTGAACCGAAGTCGCTTGCGATTACGTGCAACCTGTCAATTTTAGTAGTTCATTTTTTTTATTATACAATACAACACAAGACATTTGTGTAATATGACTCCGTTTTTTTTTCTACTTTCAATCTTTTTATCCAACATTTCTTTCGCTTCTCACATTTTAGCTGAGCTCGATTGAATTAATTCGGATGGATATAGCGCACAAGTCTGATTCTTGCAGTGCCGTAATCTTGACAAATTCGATTTAGTGTACAGTGCCGACAAGTTGAAATAAATTTTTTTTGCCCGAAAATATATACATGATATGACAGTGACGACATAGATATTTACGAGTGGAACATTCGATGTTTTTTGTTTACTTTTTTACTAACTTATAATTGAGAAAACACGTGTAGCATTGGGTTGATAAGTTTACTAATGTTGTTATATTATTTGGGGAGAATGAAGGAAAATTAATCATGTCCTAGGTAATCAGAAATGTTAATATTATACTCTGATCGAAGGGTTGAAAGGTCAAAAAATAGAATCAGAGATCATCAGTCCAAGTTGACATAATTGGAATTACATAATATTGTAGCCTATGTGAAACCGGATTGCATTACTCGTTGGCGCACCTGATTCTTTCGGGTAAATCTCGAGACCTTGAACTCGAGAAATGTTAATTGAACCGGATAAATTCGCGAAGAATCTTTTTAAACGCCGTTATGTCTCTCGTTCCACGTTGTTGCGTTGCACATGTGCACATGACAAAAATTGGCAACCACTCAACGTCATACAAATATTTACGAAAATTACATCCCATATATATTCACTTCAATAACAATTGTTTATAAAACATGAGAATAGGAGAAAATTATCAGAATTTGGTTCAATGCAACAACTTACTTTCTTCAGAAGTCTCAATTCATTCTTTCACGAATTCTGTTTCTACATTCAATAATTTTTTTGATATAGATTGACTGGCATATTTGTCTTTTCTTAAATTTTATTGTTCTTTGTCAAATATGTACTCTAGTGTATTTTTAACATTTTCATATTATATTATTCTATTGTTGATTTTTTCTTTTTGTTCCTCAGATGTCAAATTCAATATAAATGAATTAACAATTAACGAATGTCGATGTGTTATTACTTGAGAATTGGTTACAAAGCGCAAGTTATGACATAAAAAAAGAATACAAAAATAAACGTCTTACGTAGTTGACGGCAAGATAATAGAGCTGACGTAAATGATAAAGAAAAAGAAAAATTTAAGACACACGTTTCATATCTCGGCAATCGTTTGTCAAACAACAATCCACTCCAATATACCATTAACCACAATTCAATTATGAACCACAATCAGGGAATACTAAGATAAAGACTAAAAATGAAGAAAAGAAACAAAAAATCGAATGTACGATAAATATAGAACAAATATTTTAAGAATTTAAATCAATGTTATGAGAAATGAAAAATATTCTCTGAATTACAGATATAAATGGGAATATGCTGTCGGACTTTGTAATATACAATCAATAATGAGATTCGTTTTTACCAACAGAATTGTTAATGAAACTGATTAAAATAATATTTATTTATAAAGACGGACAGCAGAACATACGATTTCACAATAGACAAAACTGATACCACCAGTGGAAAGAAAAACGAAGTTTGCTTTATAGTAAAGCGGTTGATGTTCAGTGCTAAAGTGCAAGAGACACATAGCAGTTGAGGTTTCAATCCGTGTGATGAGTGAATAACAAGCGATGAAAGTGCGCATGGATAAATCAGTGTTGTTCAGTGAATGATGTGAAACGCATGTGGATTCCATGTTCGTGCAGTTATTTACAGAGATGTTGCAGGTGGTTGGGGGACTGATTGTCTTCTATTTTGTTTATATATATTACACAAAACAAAATGGTAATTTTCTAATATTCGATGTTATTTTATTTATTGATACTTATTACGTGAGGAATATGTTGCCTCCTCAAACTCATATAAGCAGCATTAGGGTAATATTCACAATGTCTTTCTATCTATCTGCTCAAGGCAGCAGTGTATGAACTAGTTGTGGGAGTGCGGATTTTTTTCACGGAATAGATGTCGATTTTCATGAGATAGAGAGGGTATTTAGCCCTTCTTTTCCAAAACTATAATTCGCAACGTTATCATTTGAGACGTCACTGTGTTACGAATTAAGAATTAGGAGAGCAAATCTGCACAATTCATGACTGCTTTATTTTTTTAGATTGCGAAAAACATCTGTATAGAATTGATGACGTATATTATTGAATGACGATTCTCTTGTGAATATAATAAAATATTGTAACTTAATAAGACTTAATAATAATATTTTTCAGTACATTCAGATAAGAAATGTTTCTTATTTGTGTCAATCTGTCTTTTTATAATTATGATTCGCAGTGGAAAAAATGATTTTCTTTTCCTGTAAATCACCACTTTTGCAAGGCATTTTTCATTCCTAATGATTTTGCTGATCAAACTCCTGAAAACCAGTCGAACGTTTCAGGTCCTCATTATGTTGATCCATTTTATAAAATAAAATACAATGAGCTGCGGAAGAAATATTCGTGTAATGCAATGAAAATATATCAATGTGTAATTTCAATTAACCCGCAAAAAACTCATCACACTCTGACTATAATTCAAACACAACGTAAATGAGACTAATTACTTTGGACGGTCAATTAACGATGTGAATTGTTGGCTGAGGATAATTGGAGGTCGCTTAGCATTCAAGAACGCAAGGAAGACTTTACCTATATACATACGTACATACATACATTTAGAGATATATATATATATATCAACACACATAGGTATAGGCAAAGTACATATTCTACGCATCCGGTTGATAATCTTTTCAATCGTCTGAACAAGTTGCATTCATATCTTCATATGTGTATATAAATCACGCATGAGTTGGATAATCTTAATTAAATGATGCGATAACAACAGCGTTTCCGCAAGTCACAAACTAACGATGAAATTTATTGAGGTCTATTTGGATGACAAATTATTGTTGCATCGTAAATAGTTGAGAATGTACTGGATGAAATGCCCTTCACCTATTGAAACGACAGCCAATTCAGGGTTAGAAAGTATATGCAAATGCAGAATGTATCAACAGTATTTTCCTACCTACACGGATTATCCATTTCATTTAAGTGATAGTACACGATGAGCTTTCAAGTCTTAACGTTATCACAATTGAAGTAAAATTTATTCATGGTCGACTTAATGTTTCCCTTATGATTGATGGGAAAAATTCCAAGGCCACACCTCAAATTCTTGGTGCTCATAATTTTGTTCGTTTGTTCGCTACGTTCCATTTTATTTCTCCATGTTTCTACAAGTGCTAGAAAGTTTATTATATAGCTGAAAACATTATAAGAACTTTGAGATGAAATGTCGTACAGTGCAATGGAAACGCCGTTTAATTTCACTTTGAAAACTGGAAAAATCATCAAGTGAATTAATTATATTTAGAAATGGTTGATCCTCTCCATTCTCGGAGTCGATAGAAAGCGTTGATGATTCAACTCCATTCATTGGTTCCATTATTTGTTTATATGCTGGATACAATAATATCTTTTTGTAGCAAATAATTTATTCGAATTAATACGATTTTCATTTAGATATTTCGAATTCTTCGAATATTTCTTGACTTTACAGTCAGTAAATTTGTTTATTACATATATTATCACAATCTTCTTTCCAATGGTAGAACCTTGAAATATTTGGATGTTGAGGAATGACGCGGACATAAAACGAGTTCAAGAGGTGATGTCGAGTTTGGGATTTCACCGTTTGATGTGTGTCTATGTATAGTTAGAGAATACCGACAAGGCCGCCAAGGAGAAATTACGTTTGCGCGTGTCAAATGATTGTAGACGATCGGGACTTATTTGCACGCTTATAGTAAACGCAATGCTATGCGGCGACCCATAACGGGCACAATCTACTACAGCGTCGACCTGTTTGGAGGAAAGTGCGATTTCTGTTTGTTCATTCCGTTGAATCTCAGCATTTCCGCAAAACTTTATACATAAACGATTCTCTTTGTCAATTAAATCAGTTCGTAACTTCTCATCTTTTCATTATTCTATCAATAACAAACTTGAAATGAGATTACAAAAAAGACGAGACGATCATTTTTTTTCTTTTCCTAACGGACACGAATTTGCTACACTGCTGATAGAATTTATAAACAAATCATGAAATATTCAACAACTTTCGCTTGAACATTTATTTTTTTCTCCTTCAACAATAACAACACGTTGGTAGGGAAAATGACACGTACACGTGTCAAATTACAATAGCAAAGTGTTGAAGTTGAAAAACCACGGCAATATATAATAAATCTTTCTAATGTGATGGTGTTAGTGAAGTGTGTATAGCTCTCACTCAAATCGAACTCTAATGGAATACTTTCCGTATTGCAGACAAACCGGCCACAGACACACAGAGCATGGCACAGACCGCACTACGCGAGCTAGTCGAACGTGCGGTCGATGAGGCCCGCAAACTACCGGGACTTAGTGAATCAGTATCTACAACAACGCAAGTCGATGCCAATATTGAGGAGCAGAGTTATGAAAATCTTCTCGCTACTGCAATATTGAATAAGGTAAATTTTCTTTCACTCTATCGATATCAACATTGCAATCTTACCCAAAATAATAAATAAGTGCATTCTTTCGATATTACCAGGTCATAGAAAAATACCAAAAAGAACATGTTGACGGTAATAGCAATGTGGTTTATGAAAAATCATCGAGAAAATGTAAACATGTAAAAAGTAAGACAAATCATTAATTACCACCTTAATTTAATGATTCATTTTTGGAACAAATTCTAAAAATGTACCAATGATTGCAGATAAATCAAACGACAGTTTAAACGAGGATGAAGATAGCAGCAGCTTAGAATCATCAATGTCACATGACGAATGCAGTAGTGATTGCAGTGGAAATAGGATGCGAAAACGTCATCTACGTCAGGATTCACTCTCACTTACGGTAACAATGAAACACTTCATATTAATCTGAGGCTATCCATCGATTTTTGATGATATAATTGAGAAAAAGAAAGACTAGAAAGAGAATGAATCACACATCCCTTGAGAATCTGATTACCGGAGAGTAATAAAATGATTTATGAATAAAGTAAACGATAATGGATATCACTCACCATTTCTTCACATTTGTTCCTGGAAGATGGATAAACAAAAATGATGGTTTTCGGAGATCTTGAGCAGATAAGGAAACTAAATGTTGATATGAGCTTGGGTTTCGAATTTTCGTATACAAAATGGCAGAAATTAATCTGTAGCCGAATGAGGTAGTTTCCACAACTCTGTAGACATTCGCGAGAGCACTGGAAAAATTATTAAAAATCCAAGACTTATAACTATAATTATACCTAATCTGAGAAGACATATAATGAGACTTGTATATCCGTAGTTGTATCATTCTCCAATCTCTCAGATCATACAATTTACGTAATACACAAATGTATACCAGATGAGTCTTGTTTAACGCATCAGATATATTGTGAGATTACTTGGAGTCATCACAGAAACCTACTAATACCTACATATTCACTATGGAGAATCTATAACTCATCGATGTCTAATGAGGATACGCCTAAAGTAATTTAACAAACATGTGAAACTGCTTATTCAAAAGTTTGTGGAATTTGCGTTAGCTTTCATTTCTGCACTAAAAATGCATCGTTCACAATCGCTACCGTCACACATCCGGTGCACTATAAATTTCCGCGATTGCAGTTCAGTATAACACAGTATCGCGATACGAAAAATTGATCGTTAAATGTTTCGAAGTACGAAGTAGAAAAAAAAAATATATGACTTGGGTCAATTGAAGGGAAGATAAAAAAAAGCTGTCATATAAACAAAAATGTCGAGGAGTTTCCAGTACTTCAGTATTAAAGTCATTATTCTAAAATATGATCTCTGACTAATAACATTGGGATGCAGTTAAACGAGTAATAGCAAAAAATAATACTGAATAATTATATTGTTTTTCAGATCGAAGAACAAATTGAAGAGATCACGACTTTATACACGTCAGATGACGACCCCGGATGTATGAAGACAAATATTCTGAATTTTCAATGTGCTAGGCGTGTCCCATTTCCAGAGTTTGGGATGGATATTGTCGACCGTATGTCATTTAATTTTATTGAGAGGAAAAATACTTTATTTCCACATTCATACATGTGTATTGATATACAATGTGGTGAATTTTTCATATGTAACAGCTTCACAAGAATCATCAGACGAAAGTCATGATGAGATCGATGGATCGGCTCATGTGGATCACGTCACACCTGTCGAGTCATGGGAAGAAAATTGGTTATTCCAGAAGAAAAAAATTTCTATTCAATCAGATCCAGTTACTATGCTCGTGCCAAACCCAAATGAAGATTATCGAGCCTTAATTGGTGACAAAGATGCCGAAGATACTTCGGATCTATCGGAATTTTCGGCGCACTCAGATGACGAAGTTGAGGATGAAATTATTGAAGCGATCAATTGTGCCATTTCGAATTCTTCAGAAGTAGAGGATATCACTTCAGCTGTTGACGTGGATGAAAAAATTGTGATCCGGGACAATGAAAATTGTAACAAAGGTGACGACATAAAGTACACCGCTTCGGAAGAAATTTGTATTCCGTCTCATGTTCAAAATGCATGGGATATTTCTATCACCAAAGATATGAATGAGTCCCACGAATCCATCATCAATGCTGCAAGTGATGATAATGCATTCATTCCGGTACTTATTGAAGAAATAAAAAATTGTGAAGATGATGATGACAAATTAAATTTCGGAATAGATAAAATTGAATCGACGAATTCAAATAATTTAGAAAATCACAAAACACCAAGAACACCAGCATCATCACCGAGCAGAAATTCTTTCTGCGAAAACAATCCATCATCTATAAATACATGTGACGTTGAAGAATTACATGAAAAACTTGGGTCAATTGACAGAAATTTGGGGGAACCCGCCGAGATAGTCAGGTATAAAAATATATAAAATTTGTTCTTCATTTGTTATCTTTGTATTTGGAGATTAGTTTATCCATTTTGACATACATTTCCTTATATAATTATCGCTCCACGTACGTACTCGTTTATAGTTCAATATTATTCACATGTATATGATACTTCAGTTTGTTCTATTCGCTTATTGGAATAGTAATCATTATCATCATGATTTCGTTGTGCAGGGAGAATAACGCAGACGTGACGAGTCCTGAAACACGTGTGACGTCTGAATTTCTGGAGCAAGAGAAGATTCACGAGAGTAACCTTCAACTATCATCCCCACCACGACCTGGTGAGCAATATCTTTATTCTTCGTCTATCAATACATTCAAGATAGGAACATCTCGACTTGAACTTCGTGTCTCATGAAGGGAACGCAAGAATGAATAAAAATAAAAAATTACTTCAACAGGGACCATTGCCGAGAGAGAACACAAAAAATGGGAGAATGCACCACCAATTCAAAATAATCCTTACAGCCAAGAGAACATCGAGAAACGACTTCTTGAACGACAATATTCTAGAAGACCATCCGATGTTAATGGGTGAATTTTACATATCATCTGTATATAGAATAAAATCTTGTGGAACGAGAAGTCATTTGATGTGATGTATCTTGATTTTTTTTCTATCAGTAATTCAGCCGTTCTACCAACGACACCATGCCCTTCCATGCAAATCGTAATTGGAGCCAATCGACCGGATATCAAAAGGTAACGAAATATAACAACACAAGATAAAATTCATCTTCATTTGAGAAAATTGCAATGGCTTTGATTGGTTGACAAAAATTATAGATTCGGTCGAGACTACTACATCAACGAATCGAAATCACCGACTGGTGAAAAGCTACTTCGATCAGGCACATCGATCTCCAGTCGACCCAGCAGCTCGCTATCACATCGTTCAAATTCAACCAGCAGCGATTTCGAACAACAGGTGAGTCATGGACTAGACAAATTAGAAGAGTCATCTCTTCGTGGTAGTCTACATAGACGCACCTATCGTGGCGCAAATGTTACTTCACACTTTGTCATCAATCCCCTTATCCATATGGATAATAATGACGAAAACGCGCTCAGCATGTTTGAAACAAATCCTAATGGAAATTGGGCATTTTCAAAGTCTACAGAAATGCAATCATTCGATATACATCAAGATGACTGGGATGGTGTGACGAATTGGGATACAAAAAATTGGTTGAATAACTCTCATACAAATTCAGAAAAATATTTCAAAAATACTTTTTTACATTCCACGATTAATCCTCTGTTTGAAGAAGAAAATGACTTGCCGCGACAGACTATAGAAAATGCAATTGTAGATCGTGATTCTGGAATGTATTCAATTGATTCTAATGAATTCGACTTCCTCAAAATTAATCGTGCCAATAGAAACAATGAAGGAGGTAATGACGATGCGATTAAACTCAGATATAATGAAAATATTGATGGTGGAATGGGTGAAAGTCAATTGTATACTTCGAATGGTAGAAAATATTGGACCTTGAATTCACAAAAATTCCATACTTTCGGTGGAATAAGGCGGCGAAGATCGAATAATGAAATTGATGACGACCTTGACGCTGACAATGATGATTTACCTGATGCTACTTTGATAAAAATTGATACGAACTTCTCCAAGTTTAAATTTCAGACATTTGGTGGAATAAAATATAGAAAAACAAAAGATAGAATGGAGATTGCAGCTTGTAGAACGAGTCGTGCTCGGCCATCCATAAAATCATTCATCAAGTCCCCGAAGCATTCAATGCAATATAATCACAGGTACTCAAGTATTGTGAGGGAACCGTCATTAAAACGGGCCATGATTGATGATAGAGAGAACCTGAAACTTGAACCCCCACTCGTGCCAATTATTATTGAAAAAAAATTTACAAGTCTCATAGATTTGCGGAAGCAGCGAGGCGACAATACTAAACGATTTTGACATTCTGGACGAAATCGAGCAAATAAGTAGTAGCAAATTCTATCACTGAAAAAATGAACAAATCATGATCAGTTAGTGAGTTCCTTAGTCATGCCAAATTGTGCCATCTCATATAATTTTATTTTCAATAAATGACGTTAATAATGTAAGTTTGACTTGTACATAATCTAGGTAATTTAATTATTACATATGCAATATACGGTAATGGAGAAACCAGAACATGGATGAGTTGTTGTATATATAATTTCGTTAATTTATCTTGAGAATTTTACTTTTAAATAGGCTAGATAAAACATCGAACAATCATTTTGGATTACCAATTTGAAATAGAAGATAACGATGATATTATCATGTCATTTCTCACAATATTAATAATGTCAGTTTCCCAATAATAATTTCAATGATGATTTCAATTATAGAAGAAACACCTCATATCACTATGTGCACTCGAATCTGAGTCAAAATTAACGTGTACATAGACACCGCTAGCGTAAAATCCTTCAATAAATTTTTGATGATATTAATCTGTTAAATATTTTAGTGATCCTTATTCTATTTTATTACTACTTATGCATGAGACGAACGAAATTTCCAATCGGTAAGTACTGGACCAAGCTGGTTGATGCTTACCATTAACTAACTCAACATAAAAAAAACGAGAGTAACCTTATGAAACGCTCGATTCAGAAATGCCTCGCATGTATTCCTTTAACAGATACCTGCTTTTCCCTCAATGCATCAGTCTTTTCTTCTATTATTCACATAGAAAATAAGAGCAAATAATTTTCTAATAGTTTTGCATTGAGAAACATTACAGCGATGATTCCTGAACGATTATATAAATTCCATGGAGGCTTGTATTAATTAATGACACAATTTGATATTTCAATTAACAATGGGACGAATTTATAATATTTGATGCAATGAATATAAATAGATATCTCTATTTGTTGCAGGAGAACTTCGAGCCCATCGAAGCAACATCGAAATCCCTAGAAATAAAGCAGAATAATGACATTCTTGAACGTGAACGAAAAAATAGCAAAAATGAGATAAATGCTAAGTTGAACAACCGAGGAAACTTAGACAGTATTGCCACATTTTTTGATGCAAAGAAAACATTTGCGGATGGCGATAAACGTAAAATTCGACGTATTGATTTGAGAGCATATGGTTTCGAAAATGAATTCAATATGAACAACAACGATATAAAGAAAAAACAGCAAAGAATACCGAATAAACTTGATCTACGCTCATATGGCTACGATTCCGGGTTACGGAGGACACAATCAAACAATCAGATTGATAGCAAAGTTAATAACAGTTTTCGCAATACAAAAACTAAATCTGGATTGATGAAAGGAAAATTAAATCTTTCACATCAGCGTTATGGACAATCCACTGATGATGATTATAATTTGACCCAAAGTACTGAAGATTTAATTGAAGAGAGGAAAATAGCATTTGAAAAGTTTAATGGTATCAAATCTGCGAAATCGGTTCCCAATATCACGAAGAGTGGGGTGTATTTATATGAAAGAAGTAAGGGAGACTCAATCAAAAGTGGTGATGAAGGAGATGATGAAGGGATCCATTTCAATGAAGAAATATCACACGGTTATGAAAAAACTCAGCAACAATTGATAGCAGTACAGAGATGATTGGTGGCGGTGCAAGTGACTCGACAAATGATGCTTACAATTACGAGTCGGATTCTCTGAGTATAAAAACAGCATCAACTGATGAGCTGCCGCCAAGGTATGCAACACTGAAAAAATTGAAATATTCATTAGAATCATTGGAAGATTCGGATATATTCGTTGATAAAGAACTGCCAATGCCGTCGGTTAAAGTGTTAGCACAAGCTTTCAATAAGCCACCAACATTAACCGAAAATTTTATGTCGAAGGTAAAGTTTCACATGCATAATGGATGTATCATGATCAAATAACACTTCAAAAATAAAATTGGAACGTTCCTTGCATGATATTCGATTATTTCTTTTCATAGGCGCCACGATCAATGGGACATATCAATAAAGAACGACCAACAACCCCAGAGATTCAAATAATTGGCACACCAAGGCAGATGCACAGTCTCACTGCGAGATCAATATCACGAGAGTTTCGTGAGGGTTTACGACAAATAACGAATAAATCAAATATACCACCAATAAATACTACAGTTACTGAGCAAAGCAAAATGCCCGCAGGGTCATCGAAATTGAATACAGATAAATTTGAGGATAATATCAATACCGCTGTAATTGCACCGGGAAAACTGAAGAATAATATTCAATTTTGGGAACAACTTCAAAACAAATATTGATTGGGAACAAGGCCAAAAAATTTAATATTTACACTAGACAATCATATGATATGGCTCATAATAATACTTGATTTTATAACAGACAGTATAAACTAACACTGACTTGGTAGTAAACGATCACTAGAAGTGATTTTGTACAGCTTTGGAATAAATAACTTTCTCATATCATTCCTCTAACAAAAAAAAAAGTATTGTGTGTTGAATATATATGAATATATATGAAAAAAAGTATCTACTGACAACACAAAACACGACTGCCATAAACTAGTATTAGATAACAACAAAAAAACAAACGAAAGAGACGTAAAATATTCGCTACATATAATCGTGACATCAATGTCAAATTTCATGGTAGAATAGGAAGCTCTATTATATTTTGAGAGATGCAAATTTCGTTTATATGAATTGGAAAAAATATCCGACGTGAAATAAATATTGTGCCAAAGGACACTGGAAGTGTTATTATCCAAAGACAATAATGCGGCATGCCTTCTTCATTTACTACAAAGGCATTTCGTAATTGTTTTCTCCATAAACAATAAACGCAAGTTATTATTTTCGGTTTATTTATGTTAACTTGGCAATATTTGGGAAAATTGATCATGTGAATGGGCAAAGTTGCATAGAAAAGATTTATTTCCAAATATTTGTATATGGCAACTCAGTTGATGTATCTTAACATAAATTACATAAATACAGTAAATATACATGTATTCACCATCTGAAAAGGAAAAGATTTCATTTTCATTATGAATATAACATTTGTGTTATTACTGATATTGCTTGTTATTTTACGTATGTGCGGATCATAGATTGTACATATTGATTCAAATAAAGATCTATCACACATGTATCATTGTGTTCAATACTCTCATCTATTCAACTCTGATATATATGTAAAATGTATTAAATCTATATATCCAAGATAAATAATGGCTCTTATTAAATTTACAAATTGGAATAATTGTATTGGATTTTGTTATTGCAATGGAAGATAAAAATATATGATTTAATCAATTATTAATTAATAATAAATGCATCGAACTTTGTGGTAAGGCAAGTATTCCAATTTTTCAGCATTCTTTCGTCTATAATCCCACAAGAAGTGGTCAATTACGATAGAGTTACAACTGAATGGATTGATATTCAAATTAGGATATTGTTTAATCAGAGTTCGAACTCTATCAACGACACGCTCAACAATTTCAATCGAACAACCACGAATTTCAGATTCTTCAATGCATCCAGCCACCAATTCAGTGCCTGAGAAAAAAAATGGCAAAAATACTGCCAATTAGTTTTTTTTTTCTAATTTTCCAAGACAAATTGATTGGAACTTTTCAGTGTTATTTGTTACCAGTTTGTAGTGTACTCAATAATGGATTGCTATATCTCAGAGCTCCAAAATGCATGAGTACTTGTGGAACTCGATAATCCGCAAACATTGTTATTATATCGATGTCATTAAATTCTCCAAGATCTTTTCCTTTGTAACAGGCCCAAATATCGCCAATTAAGATCTGTGCCCTTTTATAAAAAGACACTGCAATACAATATTCAGAATTATTAATAACATCATACGATGATATTTATTGGAGACCATTTTCTGGTACAATTTTTATATATCATAATACCTCTGTGACCATAGAAATCAGCCTCATCACGATAACACTCGAATTCATTGATAATCAATTTCAATAATTTTTCTGCTGAATATTGTGAGGCCTTCACACATTCAACGAACGTGCTGTTGTATTTTTCCACAATTATTTTGCCAACCTGTTGCAGATTTTGCACACGTTCATCTAATAATGGGATTGTTTCAGAACCAGAATCGCTACGTAAGACACGTGCGAGATCATCTTTAGTGATATTGGCGTAATAATTTGGATCAATGATTGGTATTCCCTCCTGTATATTGTGAAATAAAGCACTGGGGAGTTATCAATTGAAGTTATCCCGTTATTTATCGAATTGATGTGATAAAAAATAGTGCGTTAAAATCAGATAACGTCACAGCAAACATAATCCAAAATCGCGTGTGAAAAATAAACACAATCTAATTTAAAATCTTTGAGTATCATTTCGATTTCAGATATGCATCGAAGGAAAGCATCTATACAAAATATTCTACGAAGTCTCAAACAACCAACGTAAGTGACGTAAAATATGAATCAATGTCCTGGAAATGTGAATTAGAAACATTTAATCGTTACGTCGACAGAAAATTGGACGAAATAATTCGGTCAATACCAAAACCAAAAGGTGCTGTGCCATCTTTTGGTCTACCACGATGGAAAGTTATGCCCTTAGAATCGAACTTGCCATTGATTCCAGCACCAAAAGGCACTTATCATTTCTCAAGGAAAAAAATTGGTCAAGAACTATTTACCGATTCAAGAAAAGATGCCGAATTCAACTTAAATGATCCATACAATTATGACATTGATTATTCATATGATCCATTGCACGATAGAAATTTAGCTGATTATTTTGCCAAAAAAAATATACGAGATCACATGATCCAACAAGGATTTTTGACAGAGAACTCGGATGTCATATGCAATGTAAAACAGTACAACATGTACAGGAAATATCTGAAAAAATTATGTGGAGACAGTATAAAAAAAGAATTACGTCGCCAAGCAGAGATCCATGAAGATCGTAGAGTTCTCGCAAGGGCCGAAAAAGAAGCCGAAAACGATTTAATAAGGTGAGAAAATTCATCGTAATTGATACGATTATGTCATAAATGTGATTTATGTTAATGTAGGATAAAAGCTCGTGAGAAAAGATTGGCATCAGAAAATAAAATGAATCAAGAGTTCAGTTGCCGAGAAAAAGAGAAGCTGAAACAACGTCAAAAAAAATCCTCTCAATTCGCAGAAAGATTGAGAAAAATACAATCGAACAAGGAAGAGAATATTAAAAAAATTATATTGAAAGGAAAATTGCATTCGGAAAACGTCAAACGCAAACAAGCATTGATGAGGGATACACAACGCAAGAAAATTATTAATATACTGCTCAAGAGGGCTGAGCGAGAGAGGAAACGAAAGAAAATGAGACAAAAACGAATATCAGAAGAAACAGCGCATAAACAAAAGATTGATGAGGAGAAGTAAGAACAAAAAAAGAATTTATCTACACGCGTATAAGTTGGATCATCTTATTTTGCATCGTATATTATTTGTCATCATAACAGATGGAAACTTAGATGCCAATTTCAAGAAAAGCAGCTGGAAAACGAGAAATACGTTTTACACTACGCTAAACAAAGACGAAATCGATTCATTGATGATTATAACAATAAAATTAACGAAGAGAGAAGACGGATAAGAGGTAACACAAAGTTGAATGGGCAATTCGTGAAGTCCGCACTCTAAATAAATGTCACTAAAAGAAGCGCGATATTTTTACTCATAGGTGAAATAGAGAAAACTACCAAGTTCAGGAAATGTTATATGGCAAGGCATGCAGGCGGTGGAAAGAAAATTTGCTGTAAAATACCAAAAAAAGTTCATGGATCCAAAAGTAAAGATCAATCAATGAATAAAAACCCATAAAAGGAATTTCGATGTCGGATAAAAAAACTCCAACGCATCATTTCATTTTAGACACTAAGAAACAATCACGATCAATGGATCAATTGTGTCTAATGACAGAAAATTGTAAATGTGACGAGCCTGGAAATGAATATTGTCAAGACTAACAATATATATACCATTAAATTATCCAATTAGTAGATTATTATGAAATGAAACTCACATCAACAGCTCTCTTAATCGCCGCACATAACGCAAAATATCCAGAGTGTCCATTAACTTTCCACTTATTATCACCATTCGAACTCCAGAAACAAAAATTCAGTGTATCCACAACGAATATCCAATCTATTGCTTTTGGATGTCCAGAGTTTGGATGGAGCTCTGACTGTGAAAAATTATCAATAGATATTGTTCGATCTTTCAAACCTTCAAGTACCTGTGGCATAAAACAAGATGAATCCAATTAAAACCGGGAACATTGATACAAACAATTATGTGAATAAAACTTTGTATGAAATCATGTTATAAGAAAAGAAAAACGATGGGAATGGTATCATGACTGAGCATAAAAATGCTGATCAAAGTTTGCCCAAAAGAAAAGTGTTATAGAAATAATGTGGAGATGGGATTACAGAGAGATTATAATTTTCATATCTCCAACTATTTTATTCTCTTCAATTACGAGAAATGAAAAACAACCAAATCTCTTAAGAAACTATAGCCAGGTAATAGTACACTTACTTCACATGCCAGACTTTTGATCCCTTCCTCTTCAATGAAAACATTTTTGGCTAATCTGCCAATTAATTTCGCGGATTCTCTTGGCATCATCACCATTTTCAATATCAACAAATTATTACAACAAACTTCAGCACGCACAATCACTGAATAAACTCGAAACTTTTATGCAAACATATATAATTCTATAAATTCATTCCATGCTATTATCGCAAATCTCAACCGACCGGCGTCAACGTACGTCATTCGTCATTCGTCGCAATTCTCTGGCAGACATGGCGCAGATTGGCGGGGCTCCTTTTCTCCCACTCAGAGCTCTCAGCTTTAGACTCGTGTCGATAATGTAGAGTAGCCAATCGCGCCCTGCCTAACTTATTTGGAAATATCCGGTAATCTTCGTTGCATTTCGGCAAAGAGAGTGGAGAATACACTCCGGCCTTTTGTTTCATTTCCTGCGCGTCCTCCATGAAGCCTTTAGCCCATCACCAGGAAGGGTACTTCTCGTACCGATGGATGTTCGTGATCGTTTGTACTCGTTGCATTCTTAGTCATTGGCAATTTCATGCATTCACTGATCAGTGTGAATACGCGTTTGATATTAGTATACAGGCGCAGCGTCGCAGGTAAGGAAAGCATGCAAAATTTAAGGTTGGATAGCAGATTTGTTTGGAATGAATAAATATTCTTCATATGCGTTATGATATCGTACCGAGAGACTCCAACAATCAAACATTCATGTCCATCGAGAATAGTCATGAAAAATATTGCTTCCATAGTTGAATCACATAAAAATAGCTGGGTGAATTTATTCATTGACTTGAAATAATAAACATAATCAGTGTTGAGATTAATTATGGTCATACATCAAATCGGATTCCATATTCGGAAATACCTTGGAATATTAATTAATTTTATATGCGTATGAAGTAGAGAATTTTTTCAAATACGCAAATTTGCCGCCAAAAAGTTTGGTTGGTAACACTTGTCACTGCTACCAACTTGGAGTTCGCACAGAATGTGTTTTCGACCGAGTCCCTCAGAGTGCACTCGAATCCGTTGGTGTAGCAACCATCCAAAAATGTAAACAAATATGGCGATGTACAGCACATTAATTGAAAATTTGGCATATTTCTACAATGCGATATGGAGATCAGTAATCATGTTTAATTTCCATGTATTATCATTTTGAAATATTAATTCAAATCTTCTTAGAAGTATACACACAAGTATATATGTTAAACTGAGGTGAGCATTTTATTTTGAGTATTTTTTGATAGCATTTACATTCTGTGATTTGATATTCGATGGCATGGTTTTCGAACAGTTCAGTCATGATGCTTCAAATACTTTATTCAACAGCATATTCGCTTGAGTTATCACAACAGCTATTCTAGTTCAGTATCATGAATATTTCGAGGTTATAAACAGCGTTACAATAACCTAAAATTTCTTCACATCTGATGTTTCTATATGAAATACTTGAAACAATAATTATGAATCTAAAATTTTTGTTTGTTTTCCATAGTAGTAATTGATTCCATGTAAATACTGGCATCAATGCGAAATTGTCAACTCCAATTTGATTCTCTTGAATTGATCGAAGGATGCAATACTTTTGTTGAACAGTAAAATATTCAGTTGCAGAAGAATTTATTATCAAAAAAACAATCCCTTGTGATTATCTATCAATACATAATTACAATAATTCATTTTCCATGATGAAAACATGTGTTATACATGTATCAATCACATAATACGAGTTTCCAATTGGAAATATATAATGCAGAACAATAAATGAGAGTGTTATTGATAAGTACACGGAGCCAATAATTTTAAAGTGTCACATCACTTTATTTGCTCAATATAGTAACATTCAATATTACATCGTTCAATCACTGCATTGAATTTGTTGTTTATTCTCTTGTGGATTTTTACATAAGGACATGCTTTACTTATTTCACAATATTATCGATTGTAGATAGAGTTTTTCATCCTATCATGTTTTTTTTCATTTCGTTTATTGTAGGCAACTATTTTCTGTAGAGTTTGATAAGATTCGAAACATCAACAGCGCGTTTGAAATTTACACGCGTAATACATATGCCTGACAACAAATAATACATGTGTCAATTAATTGGCATGTATTTTTTTTTTATTTGCAATAATATACATTCACAAAATGTTTGTGGAAAGTATGGTTGTACCAAATAGATGAATTCTCACATACAATAGATAACACTGTATGAGCTAGTGAAACAAAATTATAGGAAACTTCCGTTTTCCTTTTTTCGTTGAATTGTTATCCACATAAGTTACGATTTATACAATTGCGAAATTGTATATATTCAATAAGTAATAGAAAATATAGCGATTATACAGTGCATTTGAATTACGATGTAAATTTCAAATCATAGACATTATTGCTCACACGCTTCAAATTTCTGTGAGTGAAACTTCGAATGCTGGAGCGTTTTGTGGCATTCATTCATATATTCGAATAACATATGTACACAATTCTTCCTTTACGCAAAAAGTGAACAGATTAAGGCTCCAGCGGGCTATAGGCTACACAATCTACAATGTACAAAGCATCATGTACGTTTCTTCTTAATTTACCCATTTTTTCGTGTTGTCTGGTTGTGTAATGTGTGGTTAAACTTTAGCACCAAAAATCCCACGACTTTATTTCTTTTTTCGCTTGGCACAAATTATGTATGAGGCAAATTCATAAACGATAACGAAGAGTCAGAAAGAATTTTTATCGTAAAACAATCATGATTTAATTCCATTTCTAATAGATTGCAACAAATTCACTATATCTATTATTTTCAAACAAATTAAGCTCAGTGACAAATCTTTTTGTTTCTCCAATTAAGATATAACACAGAGCTAATATAAATTCAGTGAGCTACTATTTCATTATATGATCCAATCTACATTGTGATTCCGAAGAACTCACTGGCTTTGTTTTAAGTGATGAAAATAATGGAAAATCTTAGCAATTACGACTTAAAGATCAATTGTATTCACTCATCTTCTTTTATTCCCCATAGTTTCGCTGAAGTGTGATTGAAATGTGACGAAAATTCGATTGCCTGATTTATGTGAAAAAATGATAGAGATAACTTTTTTACACAAATGAAGTGAGATTGATTTATATGGTATAAAAATTAGATTGTGCTAGCTAAATGACAGTCACGTGAAATTGAGTTATCGTGCAACTAATTAAGTGTTCCATTGCCAATTAATATTTTGTTCTATTTTTCTTTAATTTCATAGTTATTTTAATCATTTTTTCTGATAGGATTCTCGGATGATTCGACAGTATTTTTTAATTTACACACACTGCGAGCATTTATGTTTGTTGCTCACTGAGCAAATAAATGCATTTTCAATGATTAAAGGTTAGCAATAGGATCAATGTGCAAAATCTCCAGGTCGATCACTTTTATTTTTGCGCACTGTTACATTTACTCCCCGTGCACATCACACCTCCAGACTTTTAAATCCGTTCTTTCGTTTGTATTCCATTTTTACGAGAAAAATGCTCTTCTTTTATAATCAATTCTCTTATTAATATATAAAAAAATCTATTTTCTATTGACTCTTAAGCTCTTTGCCAATACTGTACGAAACCATTTTATTCCAATCGATTTTCGTTCGCATAACAGGCAATTGTCTTCGTAGAGCCTTGAATGTTGTATCAGACATTGTTTGATAATTTTCTGATATCGCTGTCTGATAATCATTTTCTGATTCTTCAACAAGACGAATGAACTCTTTCGCTGTTTGCTTCTCACTTGATATTTGTAAGCTCTCTTTAACCTCTTTGCTGCTCACCAGTTGCACATTTCCATCTTCATAATAATGAACTTGTACTTTCAAACTCCCGCGTAATTCAGCATTACCAGAACTTGTACTAAAGCTCGCAGACCAAACTGAGCGCCAACGACCATTCCAAAAATTTTTCGGTTGAAATTGATGATCCTCTATACAAGCTGTTAGCGTTATATTTCCTGTAATAATCCATTGGAAATTAATCATGCATTGTACAACACATCATCAACTATCAAATTGTTAATTTACCCCCTTGACTCTTTCCAAAAACTGAACAAACACCGTGTCTGTAATGGCTCTGAGTATAATTCGTCATCTCTTCTTGAAGTGCTGATCTCCACGGTTCAGCACTTGTATCCGGTTCATATTGTTCATAGTCTGTGGCTTCCTTTCGTAAATGATCATATTTGAAACTTTGCTTACTCCGAGCATCATAAAACCTCTGATTACCTAAATCGTTATACTCAGTTATAAGCGTTGGGTATTCAGTTCCTTCTATCTACAATGGAACAGACAAAAAACAATAATAAACATTATTAAACAATGTTCCACCATTAACACAATCTGTGATTCATTTCAGTGAGATGGAGCATCTGTATAATATTTGAGATATGTGTGTCTGCATAAATGTTATCCATCAATGCCATAATAACAATCACTATGAGTCATGAAGTAAGTCTGAATCATCACCGAGAGATGCCGATACACGAAATGCTTTGAGATGAAAATAACTGTAAAACACAAAATGACGAGTTGGAGAATTGTGATGACATATCGTAATCGTGGCAATGCGAGAAATAGGTTATTTCGGTTTGGTTCCTAAGATAGCATACAGCAATCAAGACTCGGGCGTTAGAAATCCGAAAAAAGAAACACATTGACTTAATAATTACGTAACAATCAATTAAAGCACTCATAGTATTCAACTATTCAGTTGATATTATATGATACTAACAACAAAGTACAGAATGTAATGGGCTCACAAAGCGCCGAGCATATAACCGTATAAGTATTTCTCTGCTCCAGTTACATCGGCAAAGAAACGTCACCACAGTTTCGATTTATAAATGTGATTATGAATAAACACCACGTGATCATTCATCTATATATACCAAATGTTAAATTTTTTTAACAAACGGTTGTCTTCATTCAGTTAATGACTTCTCACTCAACAGCTATCAATCACGATTGTTTAAGTGGAATTGTTCTCCGTAATTTTCTTTGAGATCATATACCTTAACAGGCGTGAGCTGATCCTTGTTGTATTGAGAAAACGCCCCGGATGCACCCTCTTTCAATAGATTATCGTTGTTCAGCAAGACTCTTACATCGTTAAATACTTCATTAAATTCACCTGGCGGTGAATGCAATATAAAATCCGAAACTACTCGAACTTTTTCTTGATCAGAGATCACGACAAACTCATCGTCCGCCATCTTACCTACTCACTGAACGTACCACGCTCGGCCGATGTGTCAAAACCCGAAGGTTCGTGGACCGCAGGTTGTCCCGACAGGCACCGACACTGTTTCAATATACCGGGTGTTCTTTAAATTTCCATCTGACACATTAAGGGGGTATTCTCATGTTTTGAAAAAGGAAATTTTTTTTGCTCTGTTTCTAATATATATAACTCATAATTATTTTTTGCACTAGGTAACACAGAAATATTTTTTGAGAATTTCAAAAACAAAAGTGTGATGTGACTTTCTAACTGAACGCATACAGAATGCGGTGAATTGTCAAATGGAAACCTCGAATATGTTTTACAAGGGGCTATGTATTATTTCACCTGGTGATCTTGATATCTGGAAAATTCTAGCACGTCTGTGATTTGACAAAAAGTTATCTTATTCGTATACTAATTTCCCATAATCGATATTATGGTAGATGAATCGGCGAAAAAAAATAGGATTCTGAAGTTCCCCCTAGGCTTTCCTGCGGAAAAGTTTGATATGCGAGGATATAATCATTGAATTTTTGGTATTTGAATCCCGAAACATAACTGCGGGAGTTTTATTTTTGATCACTTCAGCAACATTCAATCAACGGATAATAATATCAACTTTACTGATAACTGATAATGATATACATGCATATATATGTACTCATATATATAATAATGTGCGGGTAAAATCGAATTGGCGCGCTGAAGATCGTAGGATTTCCTTATATGGTTATACGTGCCATCAGCCCCAGCTGAATACGCATGCGTTTGCGTATGTGCACTAGTTCAAATGTATTATTGGAGAAACATGATGGTACATAATACACTCATCAATTATAATTGCTGTTATTTTCTTGTTTTCATTCCCGTCATGATTATTGCTTACAGACTTAAGTCATGATACTTTGAAAATGGCTGACGATCCAAATAGAGATCTGTTGCCGGCGAGAGACGGTTCGTATGTTGAATCGTATCGCAGCATTATGGGTCAGTATACATAATATCCCACGATAATCAAATTCAATTCATATCGAATGATGAAATGATTTCTTTTTATTATAGCAATGACAGCTGATTCCCGAGACAGACACACAATTTCAAAGATCGGCCGCGATGATTTAGAAGACAAATACCTACGATTGTTAGAAGAATGTCAACAACTTCGGAAATTATCCAATACACAGGAGGATAAAATAAAAAGATTAGGGACGAAATTAATAAGAGTATCTGCAACACCGAAATCATATATATCTCCGTCACTCGATACTATTTCGAATGAAAACAGAATTGACATGCTAAAACTGGAAAACCTCAAGGTGGATAACATCATTGATAGTTTCTCCTCTATTTCGCAAATAATATTCTGCATTATGTATTGTTATTTTCAGTTGAAAGATAAGATTGTAGTATTGCGCAATCAAATTTTGAGTCACCGTGTTTTAAGGCGATCACCATCACAAACAAGACGTTTAACAATTTGTACATCATCAAGACCGACGTAAGTATTTATTCCTTTTTTTTTTCTTGCAACCATTGACTCCAGACATGATTATGAAAATTTATTCACTGAAAACGTGTGTGCATATCCATCTCAGAACATGTCGCAGTGAAAGCGGACGGATGAAATCCTTAACATGCCAAAATTTTCTCAACGACAGAGATGATGATACTGCCTCGCGAACTTATATCAGTAAAATAGGAGGACTAGAAGAACAACGTAAACAGATGATGGCACGAATAGAAGATTTGCAAAATAGATTGGCGTTATCACAGGCGGGATTCCAGAAGGATAAAATTGCCGAAAATGTTGAGTATATACGTGCTAGGCGTGAAATGAAATTGTGTCATGAAAAATTGATGGAGGCTGAAGCAATGAAGAAAGTTCTGACTACACAAGTTCAAGACTTGAAAAGTCTACTTGATGAAACGATGAAGTAAATTATATTCCAATCTATACATATTCTCATTCATCTGAATAGTGAGCATTCGAGCTCTATTGACTAAATACCCAATTATTGCAGAGACAATGGGCAAATCACGGCAACGCTCGATGCGGAGAGAAAGAGATTCTCAGAAATGGATCATCGTGTTTCGAGATCGCAAGATAATCAACTACGTGAAAAAGATGAACAAATTCGTGATCTGATGAATGAAATAAAAATTCTTCAGCAGCACAATTCTGAATTACTAAATTTAAGTTCGAAACATAGTTTAGTCGAAACGGAAAATTCAGAGTTGAAAAAAAAATTATCTGAATCATTAGCAGAAAATCATAGTTTAAAAAGTGCATTATCTAACGAACAGACAAATATGAAAGCCTTACAAGCTGCGAATGAAAAACTCTTGGAAAAACTTCAAAGTACTCAATCCAATATCGACAATTTAACAGTACAACTGAAGGTAAGTTCAGAACATCCCATATATTAACTATGTGTATGATAATTGATTTGTGACTGTGTTCATTCTGGTTTTTTGTTTTCAGTCAATGCAAAATCAACATCACATCGATAGTAAAAATGTTATCGGAGCCGATGTGATCAGAGAAGAAACCGTGAAAAAACTCAATAAACAAACTAGCACTACTTCATTATTATGCGCAAGTAAATCGATTGAGGTGATTCTTCCAAAAGACGCCGATACTTGTCACAGTAGTTTTCAAACGAATCGAAATGAAAAATGTGAATCCCAGCATCAATTATTACCCAGCAAACAAAGTCAGCCTGTTCAGACTTTATCTGGAGTAGAGATTGAGACACGCACATCAGATGAACCAGAAGTATCACCTGAAAATAAAACATTTGATAACGGACAAAATAAGTTGTCACGAGATGAAATGCTCAAGTTGTTGGATGAAGCTCAAATTAATACACCATTGAATACGAAAAGTGCCATAGCAGTTAGACAAGTTGAAGTCTTAAAGTCAAAAACTCACGCCGATACGAGTTATAGACAGAGGCAAGTAGTTGCACTCGAGAATTTATTGTTTGGCGAGCCAGGTCTTACTTATACGTAATTTAAAAATGGTAAACGCATCTAGTTTAACATATAAATGATCCATAATTGTGTTCAAGACAAGAAAACAAATGGTACGAATAATCGTATCGAATTAGATCTGAATAAGTATAAAAATAATAATTAACTCTCCTCTTTTGGAATCAAAATATTTTTATTTTGATAAAAAATGAGTGTAGTATATTTCTGATACCACGATAATGATTATCAAATCACAACATGGTACCATTATTTTAGCTTGATATTTTCATGTAATAATTCTTGTAATCATATTCGGATTATTCATTCAATAATAATATCCGATTATCGAATAAAGTTAAATGCGTTCACTCGTTTTATATTTATCCGTCCTCGATTGGATTTTGGTTACAGTTCAGGATCAGTTCATTCATCACCCTTGACATCACCACCCCAAAAATCTATTGATCAGGATAAGGCGGAGGATCGAGACCACCGTGATATTATCAAGCAAATAAGTGAAATATTAGAGGATTATTTTCGAACCCATTTTAACGAAACTTGCCAAAACTCAACGAACTTATTCCAAACAAATCCACTACCGAGGTCTAGTAATTCCATTGAAGTTGACCAACCGTCCACTGAAGATAAGCCAGTATCATCACCCTCCTCCCATCCGGCTCGACGTCCTCATGATCAGAATAATAATAATACAATGTCAAACGTGTACCAAGATAATATGACAAATTTATCAAACCATAACTGGAGCTATGAGGATGAAATGGTGCGGATTAGTATGACTACAATGTATTGTGAGTTTGAAGAGCCAGAACAATGTATTAGTGCCAAAATTGGAAAATGTCAAGAATATTGTCGGTGTAGTAGAGATGACAAGAAATGTGATATAAAAATTAGTTATCATTCATCTTTCGCGACTACTGATAGTATAAATACACCACTGCAAAATACTATGAATGATAATATAACATCATGGTAAGTAATGAATTGTTTTTGTGAAAAGCCTTAAGTAATCTATGAAAATCGAAAGTTATCAGCTGTGTAGACCTATGCCGAAGACAAAACAGTTGGAAACTGGATTGTGCTGTGAGCCGGATCATCCAATAAAGAATGAAATCGTAAATTTGATTTAATCGAGTACCAAATGCATATAATACAAATCAATTGAAAATGGTATTCTTTTATTTGAATATAGTCAAAAAATTCTTCTCCAGTGATGGAGAAGCCATTCATTGTACGACATCAAGCAGCTACAAGCTCGAAAGAAACTCGGGAATGCCGACGATCATGCTCAATCGTAAACATTGAACAAACAGATGCGTCTTATACTGATGGGAGAGACAAACATAACGGCAATATCATTGATGCATTGGATCAATATTCTCCACTAATAACCGATCGGAAAGGACTAGTAGAGATCCATATACTGTCACTGCGATTTTCTCATCTCGTGAATAATCACTATCTCATGGAGCTAAAAATATTTCTTCAACATATGACATTCACCAATATCTATAATTTTTACAGGTCGAAAATTCTTTATTCAATGAAAATGGAAATATCATTGAACGATCCTTTCTCATAAGTTGTGGATTTGGTGGTCAAAAACCTATCTCAACTTCGATTATAAAATATCCTGATACCAACTTCAATTCATCGTGCATATTTCAAGTGGCAAATGTCGACGAATTCCGCAAGAATATATTCCACGCAAATGTGTACCTCCAATTACACATCGTTTTTGACAAGGATCTGTCATATATAATAGCACATGGCAAAATCAATGTCAAAGACATTCTTATAAATTCAAAAAATAAACATCATTATGTTGTCGATATGGAGAGTTTAGTACCGTGTTATCGTGGCCGAAAATTCGGCAAATTGTCATTATGGATGAGATTTAGTGGTCATACAAGGCATCTGAAACTATCCAGGGAAGAGAATCAGTTGGATAAATTTGATAGAAATTTGTCAATCGATCATGAAGTGATAAAGAGCGAGTTACCAAACAATTCTGAGGTGCGAGATGAACCACCGATGCCTGTGATAGGAATGAGGCATGGTCAACAGTCGGAAAATACGAAGTATGGTATTACATCAAAAGAATCCTATTATATTATAATGCCATCCGAAGAGTTAAGAAATTCCAAGGCTCCACGAAATAATAAAACATTTAATACCTCCAAGAAAAGTATTCAAACAGAATTTACGGATCCAGTGAAAAATCCATGGAAACCATGGCAACGAAAAGATCATGTAATCTAGTAATGCTGTTAATTCCTATTGGTCACTTTCCATTTCATTGACATCTAAATTATTAGGTAAATGAATCAAACCACGAGGCGGAGAAATGGAAGCAAAATACAAACTTTCAGAACGGTGTAGATGCAAATCATCGTAAACGGTTGGAAAATGATGTGAGTTCGGACAAAATTTCTCAAATATGAATAGCTACATTCATGTGAAAATTAATAATACTTCATAATCCTACAGAATGATAGCAGCAATGATGCTATCGTCATTAGGATAGAGCGTCTGAAATTGGTTCAACATTGTCCCTTATTGCACAGTCCGAATATTCATCGACTTTACGTCGAATTTTTTTTTTTGGGCCGGTATGGTGTCGAGTGTGAAACTGTTTCAGTTCCAATCCCAAAATCGCATAGCGAAAATATGTATTTCAATTATGCAAGAAGTGAGTGAAAATTATGTTTGGATGTGTCACTTATCAATTCAGTATTAACAGAATAAGCAAGGTAATCGTTTACCTCCAGAATTCCGTCTGGACGAGCAGAATCATTCAAATGAACGGAATTACTTACGTCGTATTTTACGGGGTGAGGAGGATCCAAATGTGCAATTCAATGTTGTTAGCGAACCACTGATAGATGAAATGGAAACCGAAGAATGCCTAGACGTGGGGTCAGTCACTTCTATTGGTTACCTTTTTTCATCCGTTGAATAGTTAATTTTGATACTATATTTTCTTTCATGTAGGCACACTCATTTTAATCTGAGAGAACATATTTTGAATCCACGTAATCCTGATATTTTTCTCCCAGTCAGGAATCCGGAAAATACAGAATCTATAGGTGTTTTAAAGGTAAATATAATTTTACAATTCATTGAACTGGATCAGTTTCTTGATCCTGAACACTATGCTCAATATGTAGATCTCAATTCTTGGAGCAAATGCTATTCGCCAATCATTATCAAAGTCACCACCCATTGAAGAATCATGATGCAATTTTGTACTTTTTTTTTTCAACAAAATTTTATTATTTTACCTGGTGACTCACCAACCGTATTCTTCGAGGGTTGAATTTTTTCCCGCATAGCTCCTGCTTTTCACGCACGATGTGAGAACAATAAACCAATTAAACATCGTTGAGAGTTTTATAAAAGCACACTAGTTACTCAGGAAATACAATTTGTCAAGTATAAAGCGCATTCTATCCTCTAGACATAATTGTGTTTTTGCATCAGCAAAACAATGAAATATTAACACCAATATACATAATCGTCAATCACATGCAGAAGCCAACTTCGAATAGATCATTTTGAGGATTATCTCAAATTCTTTTCTAATTCATGTTTTATTCAATTTGTTGTTTCCTCTTCACTTTTCGAATGCCACAACTATGGCTTCGAGAGTGACAGTGAAATATAACTGATAAACCTTTGAGTAAAATAAATTCAACTACGAGACAAGTCAAGCCACTCAGCTCGTCACTCAAACGCCATTCAACATTGATGTTGATAAAATGCATCAACTAACAAGCTACGGAAATCGCAATTGAGAATATACACGATGGAGAGACTAAGATGAAAAATCGAACGTAGCATTTTTGGCAATGATCCAACTATTTCCACGTCAGCCTCAATTGTTCGGGTATTGTATACATTTCAATATGATTTATCTCATAAATTCATGCATAAATAAATTATGTCAACTTGTTATTGGCAATTCAGCTTATTAATAAGAAATTTATTATTCTAAAATTGCTGTCCAATACTTATTGATACGATTCATATAACACATCGAGTATTCTGAAATTCCACAGATGGAATATCTTCCACGAAGTATTTATCCAAGACTGTGCGCCCCCATTTATTCAATTATGGAATATGACATAGACTCAACAGGTGTCTCGGGTTATTCAGAATGAGGCGTGGGCGTCTATCACATATATAAACATACGTTTTCCCATGAAGAAAATCGTTCATTCTAGAGCACTTGTTGGAGTGATAAATCGCAAAATAATTGAAATTTATGAGTGAATGGAATTTCTGGAAAAAAATTGAATGTGATGACACCATCATCCATGCGTCCAAATTTTATTTATATAAAGATTATACTAAAGCTGTTGATAATTGACAATGATGATATACATTGTTGGCAAAAGTAAATTGTAAATGGTATCCATGTGCTACGATTGTCTGCCTGTCACATCAAATCTTCGACTTGGCAAAGAACCCGTAAAGTTCGTTGCCCCAAAGCCCTCTCTCACCGTCATCCGGAAATTGTCTCAATCATTACTCGTATATACGAATGTTGCTATCGATTTTTCCACGAACTGAGAATTAACTATTCGAATCAAGTGTATCTCAATAGAGAACAACAATGGAGTAACGATGCTTTGTTAGAATTTTTACAGCAATTGTGATTGTTTTTTATAAATACATAATCATTACTAAAGATTGAACGTGTAGAGCATCAAGAACGGGAATAACTCGTCCGAAACCTATATCGATTATTATTAGACGAACCTTCTATGTAAACGATTGAGTTCACTATACTCATATAACTTGATGTTACATACTCGCGACGGTGGATATAAAGAATTTTCGTAAAATGAGTAACAGCTGTTGCCCTGTCGTTAACATGGTGCTTTTAAATTTTATTATTAGTTTCATGCATGGATAATAATGTGGACTTGTTTTCTTTTCTTTCTCCATCAATAGAATATAAATGTACCAGTGATACATTGACGAAAGGCATGTGAAAATGGCAAAGTGATGATGATGAAATTGAAATTTGGATTGATATTTGGAATGCACAAACCTGTGTATGTATAGTATACGAAAAGTGACGGTGGATGTGAGAGTTAGAGAGAACAAACTGGCGCGGGGGACATCCCGACATCTCGTCTCTGGCATTGGTAGCAGTCTCGAGATAGCCGTCGGTTGGCTTCTAACCACCTCAATTTATTCGTGTATTCAGTCTGTAAGTAAGTAACTAACAATTTTAGGCAATGCAATTGTGAAGTGCCCGGGTTATAAAAATCTGTGACAACGACCCGTCATTTCATATTCTATTTTCTTATTTTTTTTATCATACGTGTGAATTTTAGTGCGAAAGAAAAACATACAAACATAATAAACATCAACCATTTGTGTAAATGTGAAGTGCGAATACCGAGGAGAGACAACCCCGCGAAGAACTCCAACTCCTCTTCGTCCAGGCTCGTTAAGTGACTTCCTCCCTTTATTTTTTCTTCTCCCTTTTCTTGTCGTTTCCTCGTCCTCGCTTCACTGGTACCAGCTCGTCAACGCTTCTATTTTTATTCACATGCGAGTGTTGTGCAAGTGTCGAACGGATTTGAAGCGGCATTCGAAAATCGTGTGGACCTCGCGGGTCTAAACCACATTCGGTGCCTGCACTACACTACGAAGACGCGAAAGGTTTGATAATTATACTTGTCATCATCCCATTCAGCTATACGACTTTTGGTTTCTTATCTTATTTTTCTCCAATATCAATAACAATGATATGATGATGAATATTGGGTTAATAATTAATTGATCCATCTCGACGTCGCGCTGGAATTGAAAGTATCTAAATTAAATCAGCACAATGGGAAATAGTGATGGGATAAAAATCGCATTCAGTCTCCATAATTTGCTTACTAAACTATAGAGGTATGTGGATCTAAGGATAAATTAATGTCAACAATTTAGTATCTAATCAAGTGCATTTAATGTGTAAAGTGTAACACGTGATTTTACATTTGACGAATTGGATGAATTCGTGGGTGAATTTAAACTAGGAGTGAAGATGCCAATGCTAAAAAACATTTTTTTAAACTACGGCAGATATAGCAGTTGATCTGCGATGTTCATCATCAAGTTAAATCTGGTGCCGTGTGTGTTGATGAAATACTTCAAAGATATTTGGTGCAACCTGCCTTTCAATAAATTAAACATTTCTTGATCTTGTAAACAAAAATATTTGGGCATTAATACATCAGCATGGAATAACAATAATTTATATCAATATTTCATCAATACTGCGAAATGGGATATCAATGAATTCTTCAATTTTAGAATATCACTAAATCTGCTTGTCTTTTGAAAATTTCATCACGATGTTTATTATGATGGATATTCTCTGTGCACTAAATCACTCTACAAATGTACGCAATCTCAAGTGCGCGCCATGCTCTTGTGATGATTCAATATAAAATTACCTTTCGACCCTGAAAACTAGATACAATTCTGTGACGGGAGATAAATCAAGCGATTTGAATCTTGGCATGAAATTATTGTTTGTAAGAAACGACTAATTTCGCTCGAGATAATCATTACTATTTAAGCGTAAAGTGTTTATCTATTAAGATAAAACAATGATCAATAACGTCTGCAACAATGGTATGTTGATGAATCATTGATTTATTCATTTCGCAAAATGCTTTCTGCATTATTCAATGACTACATACAATGAAAAACAAAATTGCAAACGAAATTGACAACGGAAGTGACCTAATTTTAAGTGAAATTGGAAGAAAATGCGGCCAACTCGCAGGCACACGCGTTCAACCAATCCACTGATACCATTTCTCATGATCGGAAATAGATTTTGCTCGAGCCCTCGTAAAGGTTGATCTTGCTCAATCTATCGCCCAATTTTAATTGACTATTGCCATCGACGAAAATATTTAACTGAACACTGCAGTTATTTCAAGTGTTTCAAATGGCTAGCTGCGTAGACGAGTCGTAACTTCAACATCCTGACATTCATTTTTCATCTATTAGTTTCAATTTGATTTGTGTTACTATTCATTGTGCATTGAGAAATATGAAATGTAATGAAATATCCTCGAAAAGATATACGCTAGGTGGAAAACGTATATGGGATCAATGATTATCAACAAATGTTCATCTAGATATCATGTTTTTTTCATCGTCAAGACGGAACTGTGCCTTAGCCACCGCCACTAACTGAATGAACCGACGCTTTCATAAGCGTCTTTAGGTGGCAGCACCGCATAATACAATCAACCGCATCATCCAAATTAATCAAAAACCCGCTCAATTATACACCAATACTTCAATCAACTCTCAATAGTTGGCTCCTACAATGACAAAGTTTTAATCAAATGTTCAAATCCTCTTTGCAGAATGATGACATAGCGTTGATTCAGTCATGGCTTCGAAAGATTCAATATTAAGTTCAAACAAACGAAAAAAAGGTGAAGTCCATGAAATTTCATAGTTAGACTTCGTAATAAATTACCCAACGTAACTCAAACCTGGATTTCTTGCAGAATATTCAACTGAGACTAGTCGTGTCTTGATAAGTAGTAGTGCAACCATCCAGGAAACTCTCACCAGTCGCAGAATCGAGTCAACTTTGGAGGTGAGTCCTCTACAATTCAAATCGTATTTTATACTGTGTTCAATATTGCTCGAAGACATGATTGGATTAAGAACAAATCACCTATGATGTGGGAATGAACGAGTGCTATTTATATAATTAATACCATCAATGTGGAGTCTGAATTAAAACCTATTCGGATATTTTTCTAAACAAAGTTACGTCAGAATAGTTCATATACATTCTAAATTAAACTGAAAGCAACGTGCCGTGGTACGGCCGAATGTAGACAGAATCCTGGTACGATGCCAGAATTGCAACTCTACAACTCAAACCACCATCATCATTCTCCAATTGCACGCCCGCTATGCCTGTCGTACCGAGTTCACCATTCTGCTCATCTTGGTGTTCTTTACATTTTTATTCCTCTCCTCACATATGATCATTCTCCATCTCTGAATTTCCGGCACCAAATTGAGCCACGCCATTCCATCGATCATTGAAGATCCCAGTCACTGCGTACGGTGCACCGCCCAAACATTTACTTCACTTGATATTTACTGAAAACAAACGACCCTCACAGCAAAATTAATTTTGTGTTTTATTATTCCGATGACAGGATGTCATGTTTGAACAAACAAATTCGGATGACTCAAAGTCATCAGAAATTTGATGTTAAAGAAAAAACTCAGTTATAAAGCGCGCCAAGAAAAATAGATAGAGAATTTGAATTGAAATTATCTCTTTTGCTGATCATTTATCATGTTGAAAAATTCATAGGGATTTTGTTGTCTGTACATTGCCATTTATGATAAGATTATTGGGCTCATTTAATATCATTGCATCACATGAATTTTAAAGATATTTGTTTATGTAAAAATAATCCGAAAGCATTGAAGAAAAAATTGTGTTTCTTGAAATATCTATTTTTATAAGCTGCAGACATTGAGATACAGCTACATTTAAATGAACCGACTGACCGAATTTTCGGACTGACTGAATGTTGCATTCCAATCTCTTTTGTTGCATCCCTAAAGAATGTCAACCGGAACATTATCTGAATTGCTTTCCCTCTCTTCTGTATAGCCATGCTCATATTCAAAAGATCGTAATTTCATCAAACTAGTACAGTGAATTTTGGCTTGAATATTCACGTTAAACAATTGTTTTTTCTTATTTTTTCATCCTTCAGGCTCATTGAAATTGTGAACAAAAATTGGTATTCGCGAAAATTATGACCAAAAATAATAAAAATAGGATGGGACTTTCATATCCATGAATGTTTCTGTTTTCCCATTAACAGAGCAAATATAGGAGTGTTACATTGAGGAAAAGATTTCCAATGTATTGGAATGACCGTTTGCACGTTTTGTATGCATATGGTAATTCGAGCATGAGTCACCGGAAGTGGTTTTTATATCTGCGAATAAACTTTTATTAGTCGGAATTTTTCACCTCGCCAACAATTTCCTCGTGCATCCAAGTCTGAGAACCGCAACATCAATGTGCTATGGATTTCGCACTAAATGATGTTGAGAGTAATAATGTGAACATTAAAAGTCATAGACATTAATTCATAAATTTAATAATGATACCGATATTGAGTATAAAATTATTTTTGACTTTACGGCAACACCTATCACACGTACCATTAACACCCGTAAATCATTGTACACTTGTGTTCTCAATTGCTATGAAATCTTGTGTCTAGCACTGTAAACCCACGTGTTTTTGTCGATCTGGATTATAATAGTTTTATGCACACAGAAACGATTTATCACTCTTAAAACAGTTTGACCTTAAGCCAAATTTGTCATTCACTGTCTCGATTTTTCGAGCTAATTCACTACTATAATCGCAATGATCTCACATATAATGTTTAAAATAATTCAAATCGATGGCTCTGTCTCTACCTGATATTGATAAAGGATTCTGGTGGGCGAGCTTCTGCGAATCAAACATGAAAGTTCAGTTATTGCTCACGTTTACTGAGGGAGTCTTTAAAGTCATGTCTACATATGTATTGGGGAAGTGTAAGAAGGGTAGCTATTTCTGGTCGAGGGGAGTGTGCGAGACTCACTACGCAAACCGCTCTTAGCCACTTCGTACACCTAGTAGTCTGGCGCTCGCCGCCTATCCTCATACACATTTCGAATCATATGCGAGCGAACGACGATGATATCCGGGGTTGTGAACGTGAAAAGTCAATAGAACTTTCAAATTTTTATGTATGATATAAATATTCGGATGATCGCAGTGGTGTATTGAATAATAGGAGTGATTATCTGGATCGGAATGAACGTGAAATTAGTGGAAAATAAAGAAAAATAAAAACAAAAGTCTACTTGCGGAATAATCGAATAAGGGACGTTTTTGTAGTTTCCAATTGTTTTTGATCGGGATATATATATCTACGATATTATTTATATAGGGATGAGTAGTATTTATTGTAAAGAACCTTGATAGACGAGGACTATTCGTGATGATTCAAATTTCATTGGGGAAAATATATACATGAAATGCGAATGTGATATAATTAATATGAAAATTAAATTTTAATTATGATTATGATATGGGAACACAAATATTTGAATCAACCTGAGTTTATCATGAATTTTCCTACTGGTTCAGCATTTTCAATTCGATGCACGTCCGGAATATCATGTAGAGAAACACACGTACCCAAAAATAAACGAATTTCCTTGCGGGAGGTAATACGTAAAGTTGAGTGAACTGTCTACTAGGATAAATTTTCCTCTCCAGAATTCTAGTGTAGTTATTTCCGGGTCATAAACGGACATGAGCAGCGGTGTACACAACGACACGAATATTATAAAAAATACAAAAATACAACGAGAACTGGGGAAATATAGCGATGCAGTAAAAATTGTCTAATAGCGGATTAAAATTATTCACTTCAAATTTTCAAATTATGAAAAAATCACCAAAGTGGTATTATAAAGCCGCATGAGAAAAAATTAGAGCTAAGAATTGGTGCCGAGGTTTTCACTATTGAATCTTGCATAAATTGTTGAGTTGAGGTTCTATTGCAATTCATCTGTCACATGGGCGTTGTTCCAAAACGATAATGAATGAATTCTAGATTGCTATAAATTTATTCTTTTTTCCATGATAAACATACGACATTGGTATTAGTCTATCTCCACAATGCGTCACGGTACCTAGAAAAAAATCAAAGTCAGATACGGCACAGATCAAAGGGAACGAGAAAGAAAAAGCCGTCAGGCGGCGTGTGTACCTCCATTCTTCGCCTCTCGAACTTTATATTCGCATAAAGTTAACCAATTGGCCAAGAACCAACATTTGATATCCAACGGTCCATGAAAAAAAGTCTAAAACAATTCCCGGGATATTTTTGACGCAAAAATAACCAAACACACTGCTGGTGAAAATTTGGTGATGATGTGGTAAAGAATTCGAGACAGCTCGAATCGACATTACAATTCATTCCATTCAATTGGAATAATTGGATTTACATGGATTCGCGAGTATATTCATAAAAATAATGTTCGCAAGTCGTGTGATACTCTAATTGAGTGAAAGTAAGAGAATAAAACAAACATGTCTTTTTGTAGAATCACGGGGAGGAGCCGGGGCCTCCCCAAACCAAATTATTTTCCGCTATTACCACCAATCAGTCCCGCTGATGCTAAAAGATTTTGTCGGATAACTGGAAAATCTTATGGTCTTCCAACTCATCATTACATTCCCGTTTTACTTGGTGTTCACACTCATGACAAGTCAAAATGTCGCATTACAACTGCTTCTGGCTTTGGTCCTCATCATTACACCGCTGGTTTAGCTCTTGGTGAAAAAAGGAAGCACGTTGTTCTTAAAGATTATCGATATGTTTTTCCCAATTTCGAGGGGGAAAGTGAGCAACAAAAAACCTTGAGGGATCTTCTGCGCAGCAAAGAACCTTTCGAGGATGAAGAAGATTTGAAATTTGTTTACACTGTTGAGGAAAGAAGATGCAGCTTGGTTTTTCCAGCGCGTCTGGAAGCTGCAGTGAGGGATGGCGATGTGAGAGATGTTATGCTCTCGAGAGACTGTGATACAGTTCTGTTACGTTTGAAACAAGGAAAAAATGTTTCAGTGGACTTTAAAGACTTAAATGATTTTAATAATTTGTATGACGGTCTTGGACCGCGTGACGATGTTCTCAAAGAACGTGAAAAAGTCGAGGCTGAAGTGAGGAAACGAAAGAAAAAGCGCACAAATGGTTTGAATTATGCGAAGAAGATTTTTGAGGAGAAAGAAAAGGCTGCTGATAAAGAGGAACAATTGCGGAAATCGAAGCAATTGAAACTGCGTAGCATAAAGGAAGAATTGAAAGAAGAGAAATCTTTAGATTGGAAGAATATTGATTTGAATCATGCCCGATGTGGAAGAACTCAATTGACAATTGCGTCCGGAAATCTGGAAAATTCTGTTCAGCCAATTACCATGTGTAATTGGAACACAATTGAACGAGACATTGGGAAAGTTAATGGAACTCCTATGATAGATCGAATTCCCAATGCAATTCAAGCTGAACCAGTGATTGTGGACATTGAAGCGACAGCATTGGGAGCAATTACAACACCGATCTGTGGAGATACTGGTGGATTTGAAGCCATTTCCATTATCAAGCCTCTATCACCATTAAATATCGAGCCAAATAATGTTATTCAAGAGACATTATTGACTTTGACTCCATCAGAGCTTAAAGAAACAGCAGATGTTAAAGAGAAATTGTTAGCAACTTGCACACAAATTTCAGAAACCTTACCAAGAATAGAAGAAATAACTGAAATTATTAAAAATGTTGAAAGGGGCAGGAAACATGAAATTAATCGTGTCAAAGGATTGACAATCGATATTGGGAGTGCACAAAGATTCGTTACGGGTAGATCAGTAGCCACTCCAACTGGACCGATTTTCGTACCGGGACAGACTTTACCGACTCCAAATGGTGATGCTTTTGTTCCAGGATTCACGGTTCATACTCCAAATGGACCAATTTTAATTCCAGGAGAAATAGTGACAATTCCAGACGGGAATACACAAACACCAATATTCATAGCTGGTCAAACACTCGAAACAAAATGTGGCTCCAAATTTGTTCAAGGACAGACCATTCATACGAGTGAGGGAGCAAAATTCGTTGCAGGTCAGACGGTATTCACTGATGAAGGACCGAAATTTGTGGCCGGGCAAGTAATCACTTCAAACAATTTTGTTCCCGGTCAAACAATCCAGACAGAAGATGGACTACGATTTATGCCCGGCCAAACATTCACTGATCAAAATGGTGAACACATTTTTCTTCCAGGACAAAGTGTAAAAATCGATGAAAATTGGGAATTCATCCCCGGACAAAGCTTGACATTATCGAATGGAAGATCTGTGTTCGTTCCTGGCAAAACAATGCAAACTTCAGAAGGTTTACGATTTGTTGCAGGCCAAAATGTGATTACAACATCTGGTGAGAATCATTTCACCCCTGGAGTAACAGTAGAAACGAATGAAGGTGCTGAATTTATACCTGGCACCACATTAAACACACCACAAGGTCTGAAATTCATTCGTGGTATAATAGTGAAGACACCAACCGCCGAGCGATTTGTACCTGGTTGTCCGGTCACCGGTCCCAATGGTTTTGAATTTGCAGCAGCTAAAGCTATCGAAGATATAGTGTATTTTGAAGCTGGACCTGTTGGCATCTCTATGAATCCCAAAACAGCCAATGCTATATCATTTTTGCATCAACAAGAAATATTCGGTCACATGGTACAAACAGATACTGGAGTTGAATTTGTTCCTGAATCTGCACATAACATGCCTGACGGAAAGCGAATTGTCCCTGGGCAATTAGTTAGAGGAGGAAAAGATGGACCTAGATTTGTCCCAGGATTGATGACAGGAGAAGGATTCCTCCCTGGACAAACCGTAATGACTGAAAAAGGTGATCAATTTGTTCCTGGTCAAGTAGTGGAAACTAGTGCTGGTCCGAAATTTGTTCCTGGTAGAATGGTGGAGACACGCACAGGACAAAAATTCGTTCCTGGTCAAACTATAGAGACAGCCGAGGGGCCAAGATTTGTACCGGGCCAAATTGTACAGACAAAAGTTGGTCCTACATTTATTCCCGGTCAAGTTATATCCACAGAGGATGAGGGATCGCGTTTTGTGCCAGGTCAAGTTGTTGACACATCTGAAGGACCTAGATTTGTTCCTGGACGTGTGGTGGAATCTGGTGAATTAGGTGTTACCTTTGTGCCTGGTCAAATTGTTCAAACTGAAGAAGGACCAAGATTTGTGGCGCCTGATCTAACAGATACACCGGAAGGTGAAATGGAATTCTCTGTACAAGGATTTGAAGTAACACCCGAAGAATTAGCGTTACTGCGGCCATCTCATGTATATTACAATGGAACATCGCGATATCATGGCGAAACAAGTATTGACGCACGAATGTTGAGGCAGTTATCAGAAGCAGGAATGTCAATAGGAAGAAAATCCACTGCACATGTACCTAAGGTTGATGTGGATATCGATCCAACGGCTATCGCTCTAGAGCATGCACTTGTAATTGCTGAGAAACTTGGCTTGCGTGGTGATTCTGCAGTAAAAATGGCCCAGGTTGTATCTACGGTATCGCAGTTGGCGCACAACATTGTTAAGCAAAATCAGCTCAAAGACCAGTCGAGCATAGGTATAATTTATAATGGAAATGAATCATCTGTTTTGAGTGATGGTCACTCGCAGCAGAATGGTCATCACACAGAGATTGATTGGCTACATGAAGCAGTAAGAGCTGCAATTGCGACAGCAGTATTAGCTATAACAGAAGTTAATCATAAAAATGTTCACGAAAATGGTGATATTAATGCAAGTCAGTCATTTATTTTATCGTCGATTAGTGAAGCTTTTAATGTCGTTCTCAGACAAGGCACCACTCCTATCGATCAATCCGTTAATGAGGTACTTAAAATTCTTCTGGTACCTCATAATCGTACTGCTCTATGTCAAGGTGCAGTTATAGACTTATTAGAGTCTAGTAGCAATAAAATCGATATTTTGAAATCTACTATAGTAGGACAATGTCTAAAAAATGACGTTGTTTTGGATAGACTGTCTGCAGTGCTCGAAGATGAGCAGGGATGCGATTTATTAGGTTCAGCTTTTCGTACGGTTTCACAAGGCGATCCTGAATTAGTTACCAGGGTATTGGAAAAAGTGTCACAAGGATTTGATGGCGTTGTGTCCGAAACTGAAGCTGCCAAAACTGTTCATAAAGCGATTGTCGATGCAGTAAGAGAATCTAGTGAACTGCGCGTGCGAGCATTGCTGAATGATGATGGGAGCCATTTGAAAGAATTGGTTCTACAAGCCGTTGGATTAGCTAGAGCACTGGGGATGTCAACAATAGCAAGCAGTCTGCTTGCTGTACTTAGCGATGCGAAATCGATTCAAGCATTGGCTGGAGACAAATTAACTCTAGATATTTTGAAGAGATTGACAGTAATGCGAAAATTGGCTGAGGCTAGACCACAGTTTGTTTCAGCTCTGGGAGAGCTCATAAGCGATCCTGAGATGGCACATATGGATCCGCATCTACGGGCTTTGGTCCGAGAGAGCGCTGCGTTAATGATAGTCCCCGAAGAAGTATCATTACAGTCATCCGCGGATGTTCCAACTGCACTGCTTCATGCAGAAAATAGTTTAGCGATTGAAGAATTTCTTATGCGTAAATGTCATAAACCTTCAACGATTTTCATGATATTAAAGCAGGGCATACAAGCGGTAGTACCGCGGGAAGCTTCGCGTGCGGTTCTCACTGGACAAGTTGCTTATACGGTGTTAGATGAAGATGGAATCACTCGTTTTGAGCCTCTTCATGTTTTTAATGCATTGAAATTGAGTAAACCTAGTGCCCATCGATTTTCTATGTATGCATGTCATGTGGCTGCTGAAGAAGATTACGAATCGGACATGACTACGACTTTGACTAGAAACGCTTCCATTAATTCAGCAGATAGTTTCGATGGAGTTTTTAATGGCCGGCGCAGTTCATCTCAAGATTATAGTAGTAGCGGAATGACGATCGCTAGATCTGATAGAACATTGGAGAATTCTTTCAGCAGAGAAAATACACCATGTTTCAGAAAGCGCAGCTCTCTCTACCCTGAAAATAATTGCGAAAGGGTAAATGACTTCTCATTCTGTCTCATGAAATGCATACGAGTAGCGTACATAATCAGTGAGGGTTTCAACAATTGATGTTCATATTTTGGAATATGTTTTGTGATTTTTTTTTTTATTTTTCTGCCCTCAGGTTACCACGGAGAACTTTGTGGTAGTGAAGGACTACGTGTCAGATGAGGACGATGGCTTTTCAGTGAAAGTTGGTGACATTGTCGAAGCTATCGAGCATTCGGAAGATTCGTCCAAGTGAGATGTCAAGTTTTTTCACTTCACTTCCCGCTTTCGACTAATCGCTTGAGGGACACGCTGGTTTTATAGCTAATTAATTTTCCAACTCGAGAGTTAGTGTGAGGGCTACTTGCGTGGCGATAATCTTCCATGCTTTCTAAAAACTTTGATCACATATGGATCCGTTTCAAACCTCAATTTAGCGCTTGTCGATGTGGAAAAAAAAACAATGTGTATTCATACATATTGAAACGATATAACAAAAGTTTCAACTCGCGCAATAAGAAGCTCGTATGTACATGGTATGCAATGAGGAAATGAGACGAAATATGGTTGAAAATGCTGCAGCTTTACAATCCACAAGCAAATATTGAAAACTGTCTCCCACTCGCGCTATATGCTCCATATTTCAACATTGAAATCCCAAACTGAGAAGACATTCAGAATAAAATTATAGTGAGTTTATTTTCGGAGAATGCCAGTAAATGTTTGCGTCAAATGATTCATTTGAGGCCAAGCAAGGAAGAAAGCAAAAAAAGGTTTGAGAGCAAAAATTGAAGCAGGTGCTTTCATCAGCTTAGTGTTACTGCAATGCGCTTGAAATTTCATAGAAGATAATAATGAGAAGTCGTTGAAAGTTTGTGTCAACAACACATTTTATGTTTTGAAAAACGCGGGTAAATCACAAAAATTTTATTACCATGCCCAGAGATAGGGAGTGGGAACTTCTTTGTTTATTTTCTCAGTTGTATTTTTATACTCACTAGTAGTCACTTTCATTTATACTCTCCAGTCGCCCACACATTTCATATATAGAAAATTTCTCTCACTATGAGAACGAAAAATTTTTAACGCAAAAGCGAAACCTAATTGGAAATGTTCGATTCGATCATTATTTTGCTAATCGAAAATTTACAAACCTAACAAAATTATATTAATAACAAGTAATCTAAATCTAGAACTTGGGATAGTTCTTTGACCCCTGAAGCTTGAACTGCAGTACAGAATAACTTTTAGTGTTTCATGATTCTATTTTCGATGCACGCCATGAAACGCTGACAATTATTACTCTTATGTCAGTCGTGCTTTCATTTTTCATATGATGAGTGCAATTCGCATGAATCAGAATTAACACAAGGCGAATTTGAAGCATATACATAGTCAAGGCCTATGATATTTATAGAAGAATGTGGAGGCTTTAACTCACATGTACGCAGCTTTATAAAAAGAAGATAATTGCTGATGAGGTGAATGAAGAAGAAAAAATATTCTAGGAGAGCACGAATGGATCCGGATTTAGAAATTGGTGATGTTGGTGCACGTTTGGACAATTCTGCGGCGAAACACAAATTATCTATACGACCAAGAAGAACACATACGGATCCACGAGCGCGAGTAATCACTCGTTCAAATTCAGATTCAAATCTTCAGAGGTATGTAGTGAATGTAATGACACGAGTAGTAATATTGAATGCGGTGATAGAAACAAAAAATTACAAAATCAATTCTAACAACGATTCATGCCGTTGACCTGCAATTGTTGATTCATTTAAGTGAAAATAAATTTGCCGCACGCGCCGCAATATAATAGCCGATGTCGGCACGATGCCCAAGAATGTTTAACGAATAACTGCAGTAAGCAGTCGAAAAACAAGAATCAACAGTATACCATCTAGTATTTAATCACATGGCATCTGTATGAATGTTACACATAACTTGGCGACGTTGGCCACGAAATATAGATTGAGAAGAAAATTTTGAGAATTGTGGCTCTTTGAACCAGATGCATATGATGAAAAGGGAAACAAAAGTTGGGGATCAAGAAATGGCAATGAATGCTGAACCAAGAAGTGATGCAACTTTCATTCCATCCACAACCAGAGAGTACGAAAAACATCACGAAGATTCCATAGTGATTAAATATCGCTATTGGACCAAATACACAATCATGAATCCATTCAAAAATTATAAAAAAAAAATACATTATGACTAATATCCGCGTGATAGCTGAGCCTTACGGGTTCCTCTATTCTTGGAAACCTGCGTGATCGATGCGACGCCAGGCGATAGTCACAAGGAAAATCAGTTGAAGAGTATATCAAAACTAATTGTACCGAAAAGTCATATACATGTTGATGAGAATATTCTCATCTGACATTGGATTCTGGCTGAAAATAGATGAAAAATGAAAAAAATAATAATGAATTTTCCTAATATTCTTAAAGATATGAACGAAGTCGTATGTCAATTAGACGAAGAGTAGTGTCACAAACACATAGGGATTCAATCTTAGTGTCATGTTAAGTTAGTCATTAAAAAAAGCCTTGAGACGTTTGGAATTTTTTTCCGACCCATTTAAATATTGGTATAGTTTCTCAAAATAAATTTTAGTTGAGGTGAGGTTCAAGAGCACGTCACGGACGGAATGCAGAAATAGTATAGAGTGGAGAGTCGCGTGCTGCAGGCACTTTTGATTTTGGCAATGACAATGATACAAAATAGTCCAATGGGCCACAAATCATTTAACATCGACGGTGAAACAGAAAATATGTCGCAGTGAGAATTATGATAACATGCAAATTGAAGGAATATATAAAACTATAGGTAGAGTCGTTAAAATAGTGGAAATGGTAGGTAGGAAATAATACTTTTGTGCAATTCATTATAATGGGCCGTTTTTATTTAAATCGATATCGTAAATTAGTATTAATTGTCATCGAAAACTGAAAATTGAACGTTGCAATTGCGGTGATCATCTAGAACATGGTCTATTTTTGGTAATTTCATACAGCAATTATTTGACAGAACAAATCTAATAAACGTGATTAAACTTATTCAATTTCTACTATACCACTGGCATCTTTATCAATTAGTAATATTTCGTATTTTTGGAAACAGAGTGCGCGTGAGAAAAATTGATGGAAAGGAAGGATGGCTACCAATGTCGATACTCATGCAGACTGCTCTAAGCGAGGACAGTTCAACATTAACGAGTCAACATCGCCCAGAAGATTCGCAATATCGACGAGAGTATGATATAATGGAATTTACTTTGTATTTGATAGTATAGATATCGTCTGTGCATATTTCTGATGATTACCTTTATCTTTTAACAGAGCTGTGATAAAGGAATTAGTCGAGACTGAGGAAGAATTCGGGAGGGACCTTCAACAAGTTGTGGAACGTTACTTGAAGCCATTGGACAATCCTGAAGTACCTCGGATTGTACGAGATAACAAAGAAATAATTTTCACAAATCTGAAACAAATTGCGGATTTCCACAATACGTGAGTATTCAACATCCAACAGATTGATATTAATACAAGAAATAACAAAAATATTGCAACAAACCCAATGACAACGATGAACGATTCAAACACTACACAAAAATCAATTTTTCTCATGTACAAACACCTTGAATATCAATTTTCCATTCTGCAACACACAACACAAGAGTGAACATTTTCACGATTACAAATCGATATAGCTCTTTTATTCCTAGCTAATGAAACTCAAATTTTCGTAAGTGAAGGTGTGAAGTTTTTTTTGTGTTTGTGTATTAATTACTATCATGTTAAAAAAAAAACATCAACTATTTCTAATAATTTGTTGCCACGATTATTTAATCTTTTCATTTTTGCACAACGTTGGTTTTTATGACACCCCTGTTCAATATTTCAACGCATTTAGGATCATAGTTTCCTCATTTTCATTGTTGTAATTTATTTCTTACAATTGTCTTGTCATCCATGTTTGTCAGACTTTGAATTGAAATTGCATCTGAAAAAACAATGAAATTCTTGTAGACATGTCGGCCTCATGTCTACAAGCAATTGATCAATGACTCGGAAAAAAATTCCCACTTGTTCGGTGAATTTTGGCATGATATTAATTCCGGCCTTACTTAGATCGTTCGGCAGGGTATTAATCGAGGGTGTCAAATACTACGCGGATCAACCACGAATGCTTGGAAAAACATTTTTGAGGCTGGTGAGTTACGCATTCTCATCAATATTGCTTTAAAATACTCGTCTCGTCACGAGATGTATTAGAATTTACTAATAACTGTCTTCCATCTATGTTATTCAAGGAAAGAGATTTCGACAAACATGTGGCCTACTGCCGAGACGAACCCGCTGCTCAGGAATTCCTTCAGTTAAATGCTGAAGTTCGGGACTATTTTGAGGTGAATTTATGAATATGGTATTGCAATGATTAAGAATCCAATGAAACTCAGAATTATTTCAATCTAGGGATCGTCGATAAATTGAATCCCTCGACAGATAGTTTAACAACTTTCCTGGCGAGCTTTTTCGCAAGCTGTTAAAACAGAAATCTGTCCATATTGCTTACGCTGATAATCTAGAAAATATTAAAAGCTTCCATTGTGTCTTGAGATTCACAAGCAGTTTTGCGTTGTGTGGCTTACAAATTTTCATGACGAGTCGATGTTGAGAACAAGTAAAAGACTTCATGCCACGAAAATTAGTAACATTAACCTTCGTTAATCATCTGAATTATGGAAATGTCATAGCAATTTCGAAGATCACATGATTGATTCTCCTACGTTCTTACTGGATGCCATAGAATTCATTTCTAATCACCATGAACGATCTCTCACTTCATTTCTCGAATCAGTATCGGTTCCATTTCTTGTCTTCATTGCATGGTCTATTAGATGAGTGGAAAATTCAACAATTGCATAACGAAGAACGGCGGGCGGCCATCCAGAGCCAAAAATAGTTCTGTTTATTTTTAACATTTATACATCGTTCTATTACACTCCTACTCAATGCGTCGTTGGCATTTTGCGACATGAATAGTGAGGGAAGGAAGAAACAAAAAAAAGTTTAAGTTTGATCAAATAACCATATGAAAAAAAATTTCTGTGTCAAACAAAGGATATCATAAGCTTCATGTATATTGATGCTAAATCATTCAAATCCCATGCCTTTTCAAATCCATCGTAGAATTGTTTGGTAGTCTCCTGGAGGAATAGGAATTATTCCTAATGATGTTTATCATATTTGCGGCAGTACTCGAACCGAATTTCTGGAGCATGGTGTGACTATTTGTCGGGGTTAACAGTGCTCTTAATCGCCATCTCTCTTATTTTCCCCACGGTTGTTTGTGCGTGGTCAGTCTCTGGCGTCTTTGGCTAAGTATAGCCCCAAGCCGTATTGGTCTCATCGGACTTTTGCCGCTCCGAAACACTCTGTCATGCGTTGTGTGTGTTGAGATTTTGGTAAGCACTGTCGGACCGTTGATCCAGTCTGCGATCAGCATCGTACCTTCTTCGAACCGTTCAACAATATAAAGTCGAAATTTCTTGCATTCTTCAGGGGCTGACCTATAGCTCTCACCTAAGGTGGATGTGTGTTTGTGTGTTCGCTTGTGATAACGACGCATGTGACGTTTTGTCGCACCAGCGACCACATGGTCCGCGTGTCGTAGTTGTCGGTAAACTGCATTTCGGTATCATGTCTCCCCTGTCTCTTCATGAATGCCCACCATCCATTACTTTTGGGTCGTCAACTGGGTGTACGACGCGCGCCAAAAATAATGTCTATGCGACTCGCCAACACTTTCTCGTCTCAAGTTACATGCGAATTTGTTGGTGAATTAGTTAGCAACAATTCCTGATTAATCATTACATATCGAGCATGAATTTTTTTTGGAATTAATGAAACTTTCGCCAGTCAGATTGTAATAGAGTGGAAACCTCTATCCATCTATAGCTTGTGTGAATTACACTACTGGGGTATATTCCTTGTTCCACAACGTGCCGAAAAAGCCGCAAAGATTTTAACATATTTCAAGCTCATCGTTACTTCATACCGCTAATTGATCCGAAAAGCCATCTCGTAATGAAGAGTGAATTATGATGATCATGAAAAAAAACATGTGAGAAAAATAAATATTCATATTTGTTTAGGAGCAAAGCCACAACCTTGGAGACGACAAAAGTGTTTCGGAACACTTGAAGCTTCCGATACAACGCATCAACGACTACCAACTCCTACTCAAGGTAACATCACCCACCCACATGCGTCATCTTCATGAATTATAATTTGCCGAATATCAATGCGTAATATTAAGTTGTATCGAAAGAGCCAAATTTTTTACCTTCATTGCTTTATTTTATTGAATCGTAAACTTCATACACAAAGTTGCAAGAGCCACGTTGATTTGTAGGTTGATTTAACACGGCAACTTAGTCGATGAAGTCTTAATCTAACTTAATTAAAGCGGTCGGACATTTGACAAGTTTTGAAATTGTAAGAGAATGGTTTTGGACTTTTACCAAATAGAAATAATCATTCATTATCAAAGTTACCGAAAGAAAGATCCGACCAACGACAGGAATGTATATTTTTCTCCTCCATTCCGCGTCTTCCGATATTTTCCACTTTCCTTATGTTTATATTAATAGGGGAACCCATGGACGGTTCCATAGATAAATGAAATCCAACCAAAATGATCACATCAAGTATCTGGTAAATTTTCTGAGTGTAATTCGAAATAAAAATTCCTGCAGTACAATGTTGAGAGTGTGTAAACTTTTGAATGACTCACAAATATTATTTGATATTCATCTATATATCGTTTGAACCCACAATGAATGTGTTGGGACATAATTTGGAGAAATTTCTGACTCTGACCTATATTTTTATATTTAAAATGAACACGTTGACGATAAAAATAACTTGTGGTCATGTCCTTGCCATCACTTCTTTCCGTCTTCAAACCTTTTTCTCTTTTTTATTTTTTTCACTAAATATTTCAACACAGACACATTCATTCTTCAATATATGTTGTCCAATGAATTCTCGATGAGATGAAGAATTTCCACATACTATGCAAATTCCGATTGAATGAAAATCGAATAATTCTTATATCGCAATGAAGACACTTGTCAACGTAAAATCTCTCGTGTGCCGAAATGAGATATTCTATTTTTAGTTTTATTTTTCTATTTTTTTCACGCCATTCAAAATTCGTTACACGTTTATTTAAAGGAACGCGATGTAATACATTGTTCAATCATAACGTGAGTTTTTGTAATCATTATTATTTCACCGTGATGGAAAAAGACTGTGAAATTCCTGGCACTACTTTTTTTACTCCCCACATTCTCATAAGCTGATAATAAAAAAATCAGTAATTTATATGTTCCATTCAACGTAACAGCACATCAATTGTACAAGATCCCAGGGCCAAAACGACACCATTAATATCCAAAGTAAACATATGTACATGTAGTCTGTGATAAATACGAGTGGATGTTCCCATTTTCTCATGTGTATACATGTATATATATACACATGAGAACAAGTATATATATATATATATATACTTGTGAAAACGGGTGTGGGCGCCGTACGAATTTAGCGAGTCGAAAACAGGTCATCATTACAGATAATCCTGATATATTTCATTTTACTCATGTTTCTCATATCATAATATCTCAGAAGAATCACCGCTGATGTCATTCAAATTTCTTGTTGTTTTTCATATATTCGTTATTTATCCAATTCATAGGAGCTAGTGAAGTATTCGACCCGCTTAGGTGAAAACTGTGATGACCTTCAAAAAGCTCTGGAGTTGATGCTAGGAATCCCACACCGTGCAACTGACAATAAGTTTATAAGTAATATCGAGGGTTACAAAGGACACATTCATAAACTCGGTCGATTACTCACTCATGTAAGCATAATGGGCGAATATTTGTGTACTGTAGTTCAACTGTTTCGTATTAATTTATAATTTTTCTATGGTTTTCTCACATCAGGAATGGTTCACAGTGATTGATAAGGACGGGAAGAGCAAAGAGAGATATCTATTCCTTTTCAAAGCGAGAATACTCGTATGTAAAGTTAGACGAATCTCAGAAGACCGATCAGTTTTCGTGCTGAAAGACATTATACGCGTAAGTTCGAGCATGCATATTTCTGCTCTCATTCTCCTCTGAAATGGTCGTTTTGCAGCAAGATTTTCATTATTTCAGTTACCTGAAGTTGAAGTTAAAGATTATCCGAACGACCAACGTACCTTTGAATTACACAATCCAGGTGTTACCGGATATCCAATAACGTTGGTAGCGCATAAAGATCTCATAAAAGCATATTGGTTGAAAGAAATTCGGCAATATTCAAGTGACCTTGTAGCACTCGCCGAACATGCAGCTGATGATCTTCAATTGAGTGAAGAAAAAGAGATCAGCGACGACAATAAAACTCAAATAAAACTTGAAGGAGCCAAAATTATCGCACCGAAGCTTCAACGAGAGTTGACAGCAGTTGAATCCAAAAGCGAACAGGTTCCAAAACCCACCATCAAAGTTGAAATACCGAAGACTGAATCTGCTCAAGCATCATCGACAACACAAAAGGTTGCAGAGAAGAGACGAGAAAATCCGACAGAAAAACAGGAATTCGAAGCCAAAAAAGTTAAAGCTGCTGAAGTAACTGAAGAGATGTCAGGTCGATATTCTTCAAGTCAATTCACTGCCTCTTCGAAGGTCGTTGAAGGTAAATCGAATGTTCCATTGGATAATAGGGAGAGAATTGAGCAAATTTCAAAACATATTTTTCTAGTCTAGAATTATAATTTTATTCCGTATGTCACTATTTTCATTCTCTATATCAACTTGAGCCTGCTATAATAATCTCGTTCTAGTCTTTGTAATTGTCTCAGTTATTGTATTGCAGTAAACTGTAGTTTCAGCTAGTAGTTTCACATTTTCGCTATTATTTTCCACTAACACCTATAGAGTATTCATCGGTGTCCAGCACACGTAATGGCATTTCATCTTGCGTGGAGACTTCATCGTCGTCATTGGCACAAGCTGAACGACGAGCATCCTCATCTTTGTATAGTAGTGAAAAAATATCAGACTCATCGAGCACTTATGAGAGTGCTATAAGTGCCATCGGTAGCACCAACATCGCATCCGACACAAAAGTAGAAAAACTGACTTTAACTGCTACTGAAACTGGAAAACCAAAGTTTGTCAAGACAATAGAGGGGATTAGTGCTGAACGTGAGTATTTTCTCTTGCAATAATTTTCACTATTTTGGTGCATAATTATGATTTGTGGTAATTTTTTGAATTGACATCAACAACATTACGTCGTGTCGAGTCAAATGATATTTTCCTACTGTGTCAATTTTTCCCGAATTATATGTTAATAATTGTGTGAAGAAATTAAATGTATTTTATGTATTTTTTTCTTTTCGCCATCCAAAATCACATGGAAAACCCTATCAATCAATATAACAGTGCATTAGTAGCACCGTATAAGAACTCTTTTTCCTGTTCTAGCTATCCGCTCGAAACAGGCTATCGTTCACGTAATAGGTAATATGATGCAAACGTAGCTTGCTCGAATATTCAATCACCTTTTTTTTTAGAAGATACTGGCGAATATCAGTATGCTCTTCTATACTTTTGCTACCCTGGCTCCAGAAAGAAGGGCCCTATTTATTGAGGCCTGTAAATGTTGAAAGCTTGCTAAATATGCTTATGCAGTATCTCCATTTCCACATTTCAAATACTTCATACTATTTTCAATGCTTGAATGTATCTATTCCAATCGCAAATAGGACATAAAAACAAATTAAATACAAAATCTTCCATTACATTGGCATACCTAATACTTCATTCATTCGCAATGTGAAGCGTTATTCACATGCTGTGCAAAAAATATTGACCTTTTTTTTGTAATTTCCGATGATTGATATATTTTCACAGAAAATTGATCCGGGAAAGTTCTTCTTCACATAGATATGTATACATCATCCTCATTTTATCGAATACAGCTTGAACTTGTCGTCGACTCATCATATTCCTTCTTCTCATACTTCTTTTTCATACAGCTGGTATCGCACATCATACGGTATCAAATATTATGGTAACTAAATATATTGTTCCTTTTTTATGAATTCACAGCGGGAGAATGTGCAACATTCGAGTGCACTCTCGAATCAACTACGTCATCATGTCGTATGCATTGGTTCAAAGATAATAAGCCACTGGATGACAAACTAGCAGATCGAGTGAAAATCACATCAACCGAAAGATCTCATAAACTCGAAATCAAGAATGTTCTCGAGAGTGATTCAGGAATTTATACAGCACGGGCAGCCAATGGGGATGGAAATTCAACTTGTACAGCCCAACTCATCGTTCAAAATCGTAAATATTAATACTCCAAATGAGCCTTTCATTGCATAAATCACAATAGAAAAGGGAATGCAGCACATTCCGTTTTGTTAATAATTTTAGTTACCGCTGAAGAGCGCAAAGCAAAAGCGGAAGCGAAAGCGCCAGTTTTCCTGGTGAAATTGAAGGACACTGAACTTCTTGAAAACACATACCTTCGATTTATGATAAAAGTTAAAGGTGATCCTAATCCAGATGTGAAATTGTAAGTCAAATCTATCTAGACATAATATCAATTTGATTAATAATATACAGAATGCCAATAATCACCCAATGTTTCAATAATATAGCTTCAAAGATGGCGTTTTGATTGATTCAAAACATGAGCGCATAAAAATTGTTACTGAAAAGGCAGATAAAGGATTCTATGAACTAGTGATACCTGACATTCAGAAAAAAGATGCTGGAAAATATACTTGCACTGCAACTAATCAGTTTGGACAAACGTCGTGTGAGGCAACAATCAACGTTACCGACGAGAAGACACTATTTGCAGGACTACCCGAAGGAATTTTTGAGCCGGGATCGGAGGCACAATTCAAGTGGCTTCGCGATGGAAAACCATTCGACCCCGAAGAAAGGTTCAAAGTTCTCTTCCAAGATCAAGAAGATACATTAGCTCTTGTGTTCCAACATGTCAAACCAGAAGACGCTGGGCTGTATACATGTGTGGCGCAGACAAATACTGGTAATATCAGTTGTAGCGCAGAATTAACTGTGCAGGGTAATGTAAATCAATTGCTGAAAGAACCAGTGAAACCAAAACTTGGTAGTGAATCCAAACAGTCCGAAGTTAATGCTGGCGGTTCAGCGATGTTAGATCTGCAGGTAAAAGGTTTTCCCAAGCCTGATATTAAATGGAGTAAAGATGGTAAGGAAATTATTGCTGGCGGTAGAATTAAATATTTATGGGAGGATGAAGAGTCATTGTCGCTTGTTATCAAAAATGTGACTGTTGAAGACTCGGGTACATATACAATAAGAGCTAAAAACGAACTAGGAGAGGACACAACTTACATCGAATTGATTGTTAAATCGGCACCGAAAATAACGAAGAAAATGACCGACACGTTTTCATATATCGAAACAGACGCAAAAATGACTGTACAAATTCACGCTTCACCAGCACCTGATGTTAAATGGTATAAAGATGGACAATTAATCGAGGCATCTGATCGAATCGTTATAAACAAAGAAAACAATGATAACTATACATTGACGTTGAAGAGCTGTCGTTTGGATGATATTGGCTCTTTTTCAATAGTTGCGAAAAATGAAATTAGTCAAACATCGGAATTTTGGAATTTCGATGTGAAGTGTCCACCGAAAATAAAGAAAAGTTTAGGTGAATCGCGAATAGTGAATGAAGGCGATACTTTGACATTAAGAATTGAAGTTGAAACACCACCTGCACCGACAGTTCTATGGTATAAGGACACAGAAATCATCAAGGAAGATCATCGCATAAAAATCATCAGTGAAGGACAGACGCATATTCTTCAGATATCGGGAACCGTTGATATTGATGCAGCTGAATATAAAGCTGTAGTAACCAACAAAGACGGTACAACAGTTGATCAAGTTGGAATTGAGGTAAATTTCCATGGACACTTATTTTACAACTGTATCACCTTTTTTTCAATGTTGCAATATTACCACTATGAATTCATTCTCTTCATTACAGGTACGATCTGCACCAAGATTCAAAAAAGATATGATTGATGTTATTGCGCGAGATGGCGATAAGCAAGCAGAATTTACTGTTGAAGTTGGTGGTTATCCGCGACCAACACTGCAATGGTTTATCAATGATATTGAGATAAAAGAGGAAAAGACGGAATATTCCAGAACCCAGGAAGGCGATATTCATAAATTAATTATCAGCACCGTCAAAACTGAATATTCCGGTCGATACACTTGCAAATTGACGAACGAATATGGATCAACTGTTAGTAGTTCAAAATTAATCATCTACTGCAAACCAAAGATTATCAAGAAAATGACTGATCAAAAATTGAAAGAAGGAGAAACATTAAAACTTCAAGTACAAATATCAGGCACACCCGATCCCGACATCAAATGGTTCAAAGATGGTCAAGAGGTGTCCGCTGATGCGAGGGTGATAATTACTCGGGACAGTAAACGCAAAGAGAGTTATGATCTTACATTGAATCTTCTGAAAGGATCTGATGGTGGTGTATATGAAGTTCGTGCTGAGAACGAAATGGGTTCAGTCACATGCAAGAGCAAAATCATTGTGTTGAGTAAGTAACATTTGTATCGTGCAATAATGGACTTATAATCAATTTTCAATACTGCTCAGACAAATCATATCAAATCCTGTATTAACGGACTTCCATATCTTGTTTTTTTCACTACATGATTACGATTTGTGCAGTTTTGATTATTGATTTAATATTGAAAAGATCAATCGGAGCTTGATGCCAATATAGATGTTAACTTTCATCTCGCTTTTTGGCTATTCAAGTGAGTACAAAAATCCCAGGAATGGAATTACGAAATCGTGCAATAATATATCCCTGATTCATCACAGTCCACGAAACATGTGATCTGTGCTATTATTATTGTGAATGACCCTACCATTTATTGTTAATAATTTAATTGATGATTTGTATATGTATATGATATTCAAACGAATGATATTTCACAGCTAAAACAGAAATCGAGGCCGAAGAACTACTAAGCGGTCCTGAAGGTAAAAAGAAATAGAATCATGTTTTGTATTGCGATATATATGATAACATCGATAAGTTATGCAATGCTCGTTTGGTTTGTCAATGAATTTGGGCTATAGCTCATTGTGAGCGGGATAATACGTTTCCAAGGATTTTTTTCACGTCAATACACTCAGATAATATATTTTACTGTAAAAATATCAGGTGCAGATATATAACAATTAGTAGCAGTTGAAAATCGCGTGATCATAAAAATCCATCGTTGTCACATTATAGTGGCAAGTAACATGCAGCTTTGCTTAAGAATGCATACATAGTGTTGAGTCGTTATCTAATCAATAAATTCAGGTCATGGAACTCTGGAGAAAAAGAAAATCGAAGTGATCAAAGGAATAGACGGAGAGACTATAACAATCTCCGTAGCATCTACAACGGAACATGAAGCCACGGTGTCAGGTAATATTGTTAATCACACACTGGAAACAAAATAAAGCAGACATGTTTGATCCAATTTTTCTATTTTTTTCTCACAAACAACCTGACTAATTTCGTAACGGGAATTTGATGAACGAATGAACGAATGAAAAGAAAATTTTTAACGTATTTCACCCAAATTTTTTCAATTTTATTTTATTATTTTTATTTGCGCATTGTTAAGCCCATAATTATACATACGTCTACGATTTTAGTCAATCACTAAGATTAAATACTTTTGAACTACTGATAATGCAAAATAATTATGCCAAAGCACAAATTAATAATTGCAAAATAATAACATCTCTTCAGCCATCTCGCATCACTGTAGCTTCGTATCATCATTATGATAAATTATGAAATAATACAAGCTGGCCGTATAACTTTATCAAATAACCAAGTAATGAACGCATGTTACATACATGAAACGCTTGAGGAGTATATTAAATTTATTGAGGGACAGTTCAATAGAACAAGAGTGTGATAAATAAGTCCCCTTCGCAGGTCTTGACGAGCGACACACGATTAGCAAGATGAAGATAACAAAAGTAGAGTGTCAAGAAATTAGCTCAAATCAACCGAAAATTGAAGAAATAGCATCGTACAGTTATGCATATCATGAAGATAACAGTGAAAAACTGCCTAATGGCATGTTGATTGAAGAATATTCTGACGGCGACGGAAAGCCGCAGCATTTGTTGGTGAATAGAGGAGTGTCAATCGTGTCAATCTCGGATGATGAGTCAACAATGAAAGCCTTGTCACGAGATGCTAGTGCTGATGACATCCATTCCGCAGAAATCTCGTTAAAATCCAATGGAATTTTCAATGATTCATTAAATCATAATGACGGCAATATGATTGAAGATTATCTACCATATGGTCCGATGAGATGTACGGGAACTATAATTGAAGAATGTTCCATCAATGATGAATCATCTTTATCGGCAAAGAGTCCAATTATCGATAATGAATTCGGAATAAAGGCACAAAATGTAACCAGCGTGGAAAATAAACTCATGCGAGAAAACTCCAAACTCGAACAAACATTATACAATGAGGCAAACAAAATCGAGGTGATTGAACTTCAGAACTCAGGTATCCCACAAACTCCAGAGGTTCAAGAGAGCAAATATTCACGCCAGAGATCAAAAATGAATCGGGTCGATTCAACGGACTCTGCGAAAGAAATATTCACCAATGGCGATATATTGCCTCAAAATGCACTTCGAGCTTCGCTAATAAACGATGAGGACGATGAGGACATGGATGAGAAAACAAAATCACTATTGGATCGGATTAAACGCCAACGAAGTGTTCTTGAAGAAATTCTTGATAAACAAGCAATTAATGCTGAACATGAGAATGGTGGAATTGAAGGTAAGATTTGAACATCGAGAAAAAATATACACTTTCGACTGAAGTTCATCTGAAAATGCTTCAATCATCTATCAATGAATAAATTGTCTAATCAATTATTTACGCTAACTTTAAATATAAATCCTGCATGTTGTATGTAAAAATTATTGAACTTATGTATCGTACACACCAACTGCGGATGCTATTGATTTGTCTATTCATCATTGTCTGATCTGTTTGTTATACTCAGAATTCGATTGTCATTCATCACCAGGAATCATTTGCAATCCATTCACTTTAATTCACTCTTCATGCTTGTACACTTGTTATATCAAAATGCTTGCTTTGCATGCCATACAAAAATCAACGTTCCAGATGAAATTTCAACTAGTGTCGGGTAAAGTATGTACGGCATCCTCCAGAATTGGGGTGACGAATTAAATGCAGCTTCAACTTACACTTTTTTACGATTAAAATTTGCAAATGTTTTTTTTTTTCATTTTCAATATAGAGTCATTGTATTTATCACCATGAATTTTCTATTAGCTGCACCAGCGATTGTCAGCTCAGATTTTGAAGACCGCACAATCTATGCGACACAAAGTACATCATTTACAATACACGCGACGGGTTTGCCGAGACCCGATGCTAAGTGGTTCCGTGATGGCAAAGCTCTGCGCGCAGCGGATAAAGCAAAATCTGGACAAACCGGTGAAAAGCACACCCTTACAATTAATAAAGCGACTGAAGCGGAAACCGGCCTATATCAATTGGTGTTAACAAATAAACTTGGGACCACCAGTATCGATGCATTTCTAGAAGTTGGTCCAGAGTCTGAACTACGAGCTCCAAGATTCAAAGAGCCGCTTGGTAACATAAATGTAGAGTTAAATGCAACTGGTACATTTCAAACTGTTCTCACTGCTGAACCAATACCCGAAATCGTTTGGTACGTTCTTTATCTATCAGATGGCTTTATCTCATTATGATTTTCATAATTATGAATTAATACTAGGCTATATGAGGATGTCGAACTCCCACCTGAAGATGCACGATTCACTATGGGCAAAACGAATAAAAAAATTGAAGATGGTCTTCAAGAATGTACTTTTACTTTGGCAGTGGCCGATTGTTCTTTGGATGATGTCGGAAAATACACAATCAGTGCTGAAAATAAATGGGGTAAAGACAGTTGCAGTGTAAGTAACGGACTACAAGTAAAATAGTCAACTTCTGGGTAATTGACTTGATGAAAAAACTATATTTTAACATTTTTTTCTACACACCGTTATCCGTACAATAGGCGCGTCTAGATCTTCTTGTCCCACCAAAAATACTTGAATTCCGGGAGCTGAATGCAGCTGTCGAAGAATTGGGCAAATGGGAAGTGATAATTGAATCAAATCCAAAAGCTGAGCTTACATGGGAGAAGGACGGCGTAGTTCTAGATGACGAAAGTCGTTTTGCCACTGAAGATAATTTTGCAGAGATGAAGTATCGTCTCATTTTCAAATGTGTCGAATATGATGATGCAGGCATTTATAAAGTCATAGCAAAGAATTATCTGGGAGAAGATAGCGCTGAAGCGGAATTGATACCTTACAGTATGTATATGAATAATTTTTATTGATGCTTCATTTATGTATAATTATCGATTAACTTCTGCTCCATAGCTGAACCACCATCATTCGTCCAGATGTTGAGTAATGGTTCAGTCCGTCATGATGCCGCTATTCAGTTCAAAGTGGAAGCTATGGGTATTGCGCGGCCAAAAATAATGTGGTTATTAAATGGCGATGAAATTAAAAACGACGAGCGACATACAATTACAATAGTCATTGATGATCATGTCTTCAGTACATTGTCAATTGAACATTTTGATCCTACTGATGAAGGGGAACTCGTTTGTGTTGCTACAAATCGCGCTGGCAAGGCGAAAACTAACTGCAGTGTTTCAATGATACGTTTACCCCCGACTTTCGATCAACTTTTACCCAAATCCAAACAAATCGCGGAAGGAGAACCATTAGACCTTAGTATTGAGGTTGACGGCAGTCCATTCCCCAAAGTTGCATGGTTCAAAGATGGTGAACAAATTGTACCGGATAATCATGTTAAGATTGAAACTCAACCGAACGGTTCAACAAAACTTACAATCGATAGATGCACCCCTACTGATTGCGGTGCTTACAAATTGATTGCTAAAAATAATAATGGCGAAAATATTTCACAGTGTGCAGTTGCCGTCAAACGTAAGTGGAACATCCATTAAGATATTTGAAAAATGAGTAGAGAGCAGGGAGTTATTATTTTATGTACTACGAATTTTGTTTTGCAGCTAATCCAAGAAAGCCAACATTTTCAAAACCAATGGAAGATGTTCATCTTATCGTGGGCCAACCATTGAAACTTGAAGCTCAAGTTGTCGCCTTCCCGAGTCCTGAAGTTCAATGGTTCAAAGATGGCTTACCATTGAGACCATCACAAGAAATCGAATTCGTAAACGAACCTAATGGTTTGATGGGCTTATCAATCGTCAAAGCAAAAGCTGGCGATGCTGGAATATATTCACTCGTTGTATCGAATAAATTAGGTGAAATAACTGGTACTTCAACAGTTGAAGTTGAAGAAAAGGAGAAAAAACCAGGATTCCTTGCGACACTCCAACCAATAACAGTTGTTGAGGGCTTTCCGGCTAAAATGGAAGTTAAAATTGTGGGTAAACCTCCACCAATCGTCACATGGACTTACAACGGCGTGGAGATTGTGCCAGATGGCAAACACATAAAAATCACATCACAACCAGATGGAACACAAGCACTTCTTATTGACAAAGTTGTGGTGGACGATGCGGGTGAATATCAAGTGGTTGCAACAAACTCTAAGGGTGAAGAATCGTGCAAAGGGATTTTGAATGTCACTGGAAAAGGTAAATCTGATGAACCGGAAAAAAAACCATCCTTTTTGGGTCCATTGCGCGATATTAGTATTGAAGAAGGTGAACTGTTGACTTTCGGCGCGTCATTTGTTGGTAATCCATTGCCCGATGTTTTCTGGACAAAAGACGGTGAACCGATAGAACCGAACGATCGCATCTTATTCACATGCGATGGGAAGAAAATCGGATTAGAAATTAATCCGAGTACCGCAAAGGATGCTGGTGTTTATCGCTGTCAACTCGTGAACCCTTCGGGTGAAGAAACATCCAGCGCTATTGCAACTGTGCGAAAAATATTCCAGCGGCCTAATTTCACACATAAGTTCACAGACCTCCAACAAATACCTGGGCACGATGCGAAGTTTGCAGCTAGAATAACAGGGATCCCGAGACCTGACGTCGCATGGTATTATAATGATAAGCCAATACCCAAAGACAACGATAAATATAAAATTAAACGTGATGGAGATGCATACTGCCTGTATGTAAAGGATTGTACTCCGAATGATAATGGACGATACAGATGTCGCGCTGTAAATAAAGACGGTGAAACCTCCTGTGAGGCACTATTAACTGTTGTTGATAAAATGTAAGTATTCACAATGTGAGAGAATGCACAACTGTATCAGAACCTGAATTTATGAATAATCGATACTAAATAACCAGTAATTCATTGGCCCAAAACAGTGATAAACAACAAAAAGTTGAGCCGCCATCTTTCCTGAAGAGAATTGGCGATTGTGAAGTCTTCAAAGGTATGACAGCTAAATTTACTGCCTGTGCAACGGGTTATCCAGATCCTAGTTTCGAGTGGTATCGCAATGATGAGAGAATGTGGCCAACTGATCGAATCAAGATGGAAGAAGAAGGTAGTGGCTTATTACGTTTAACTCTTTTCAATGTTGACGAGCATGATGTTGGAAAATACAGTTTGAGAATTTATAATCCTCACGGAGAAGATATTTGTCATGCTGAGATGCGTTATGATAGTGAGTATTACTTATATAAATTAACTAATACCTCTGAATGAATAAATTGAAATAACCAATTAATATCCCTTCCAGCTTTGGAACTCCGCACAAAGAAACCGTTGGCCGACCAGTATTCAGAATTCGATAAATTCCGTAAGTCCGGAATACCACTGCCACTTGCTGACCGGCCAATAATCAGTCGAATGATGGATCGACATCTTACTTTATCGTGGAAACCTTCAATACCTATTGGGCCTCGCGTCCCCGTCACATATCTCGTGGAAATGTGTGAATTACCAGATGGCGATTGGTTCAGCGCACGATCAGGAATTCGGAGCTGTGTTTGTGACATTAGAAATTTGGAACCGTTCAGAGATTACAAATTCCGTATTCGTGTTGAAAATAAATACGGCATAAGTGATCCATCGCCATTTGCCCAAACATATCGATCTAAACTTATGCCGGATCCACCCAAATTCTACCCATATCTCCCACCGGGTATAGATTTCCGACCCGAGACAAGCCCATACTTCCCGAAGGACTTCGATATCGAGAGACCTCTACATGATGGTTATGCCCAGTCACCAAAGTTCTTGAGACAAGAGCACGATGCTCAATATGGTGTTAAAAATCATAACTGTAATCTATTCTGGTTCGTGTACGGCTATCCAAAACCAAAAATGACATATTACTTCAATAATGAATTAATCGAAACAGGCGGCCGCTATGATCAAAGTTACACCCGCAACGGGCAAGCGACCCTGTTCATAAATAAAATGCTCGAGAGAGATGTTGGGAATTATGAAGCCGTTGCTGTCAATGAGCACGGTGAAGCAAGACAACGTGTGAGACTAGAAATCGCAGAATATCCAACATTCATACAGAGGCCAGAGGAAAGTTATATTATGTTGAGGCGAAATGGACATATTCAAGCAAGAGTTATTGGTGTTCCATATCCAGAATTGAAATGGTATAAGGATTGGAAACCACTTGCACCCACAAGCAGAATAAAAATAGATTCCTTCGAACCTGATATTTCAGTTTTAACAATAAATGATGCCATCCTTAAAGATGAGGGATTGTATTCAATCAGTGCAAGAAATGTTGCGGGCTCAGTTTCATCGTCTGTGATGATACATATAGAGGAGAATGAACATGAATATGGATATAGAACTTATACACGCAATACTGATGTCAAAACAAAAACAAAACCATTCGATGATTTTTACGATCTCGGTGATGAGTTGGGACGAGGAACACAAGGCGTAAGTTACCATGCAGTTGAAAGATCATCTGGAAGAAATTATGCTGCTAAAGTAATGCATGGCCGGGGTGAATTGCGTCCCATAATGCTGAATGAAATGAATGCCATGAATCACTTGAATCATCGTAAATTACTTCGTATTCATGATGCATACGAAACAGATGGATCATTAACACTTGTTATTGAATTAGCTGGTGGCGGTGAACTGGTTGATAGTTTAACTAAGCAACCCTTCTATACCGAATCGGAGATAGCAGGATATATTCGACAAACATTGAAAGGATTGGAGTATATGCACAATGAAAGTTGGGCACATCTTGGCCTTACGCTTGGCGATCTAATGATATCGCATGCAGGCGGGGAGAATTTGAAAATTGGTGATTTTGGTCTTGCCAGACGTATTTCATATGGTAGATTGATGACTTTGGTCTATGGGATGCCGGAATATGTAGCACCAGAAGTTGTTAATGGCGATGGTGTCACTTACGCTGCTGATATGTGGTCATTAGGTATTATAACACATATATTACTGTCCGGTATATCACCATTTCGTGGTATGAATGATCGTGAAACTTTGACGAAAATCAAAAATGGAAATTGGGACTTTGATGAACGGTGGTGGTCCAATATATCGGATGATGCCAAAGATTTTATCCGGCATTTGTTGGTATACAATATTGATGATAGATTAGATGTAACAACGGCATTACGTCATCCATGGTTGAACTGTGCTGACAAGCCGCCAGCTGATCAATTCAAAATCCCATCAGAAAATCTGAAAAATTACTACAAACTATTTAGAGATTGGTATGGCAATGCTTCTTGTCGCAATTGGTATCGTAGACGTCGATTAAGCACTGCTTTTGAGCATCCATCGAAAATGGTTTATCCCCCTGGCGAACGATATACTCCAGAGCCAACTTTTGAAAGAAGCTTCACTCCACGTGATAAGCCCGAACCGCGATCATGGGAAAATAAAATTCCATCGCGTGAACCAATTGATACGGAGATCGGTCTAATCAAGAGCGAAAGTCATTACCAAAATGGTCCTGACACCTATCTGTTGCAACTCCGTGATACCGATTTTCCTGTACGTTTGCGTGAGTATATGAAAGTCGCACACAATCGTGGTTCAGGGTTTGCACGAATGTTCGATGATGATGGTTATGATTGGCGGACACCAATTATTCGTGAACGACGGCGGTTTACCGACGTTATGGACGAAGAAATTGATGATGAGCGGAAAGCAAGAATTAATAATTATGGTGCTGCGGATTGTCATACCATCAGACGTTTACGTCATGAACTTGGCACACGCTTGGATTCTTACGCTGAAGCCGAAGCTATGATGGAGACCAAAAAAGGAGGCAATTTACCATTCCTTCGTGAAAAACCGCAAATATTACAAATCCAAGCCGGAAAATGTGCACAACTCGTTTGTTTCGCTGTTGGTAACCCGAAACCAGTCATTCAGTGGTTTAAAAATGATTTAGTGATACAGGAGGGCAAAAGAATTAGTGTTATTGAAGATACACAAGGCAGATCAATTCTCAGTTTCAATCCAGCTCGTGAACACGATATTGGAATATATAAGGTCGTTGCACGAAATAAAGTTGGACAAACTGTGGCCCGAACACGAGTTGTATTAGCAACCGTACCTGGGCTTCCGCAAGCGCCGGAGGTGTGAAACCTATCCCATATTTTCACACTGTACACTCGTAATATTATTCTAAAATTGTTTTCTCTCTTCTCAGGTTTGTGGAGTGTCAGACACAGAAGTACTTCTCCGTTGGAAGCCACCGAAAGATGACGGCAATTCTGAAGTACTGTGCTACAATTTACAATACAAAGCCGGCGATGCCTTGGATTGGATTGACGCAGCAAGCAATATAGATCATGAATTTTTCCTTGTCAGCAATCTTCAACCGAACACAAGTTATCTTTTCCGCTTGGCAGTGCGCAATCGTATCGGATGGGGTGACAAAGGATTTGAAACAAATCTGATTCAAACAAAACCAGAAGGAGCTGCGAAAGTTCCTCTAAGTCGTGCGATGCGACATCTTCAGTACCTGACAGAATCAGGGCAGGAAATTATTTTGGACGAGGACAAACCGCAAATAAATTACGATCTTGAAGATGAACCAATTGAATGGACTATTGATTCACAATTCACGAATCGTTACACTTTCATATCAGAAGTCTGTAGGGGACAATTCTCAATGGTTGTCAAAGGAGCTGAGAAAGAAACAGACAAATTGGTTGTAGCGAAAATATTAGAAGCCGGTGCTGAACGTAAAGAGCTTGTTGGTGATGAATTCCAAGCATTAAGATCATTAAGACATGAGAGAATAGCAGTTCTAAATGCAGCTTACTGGGCTGCTGATTCACCTGTTGCTGTTTTTATCTTAGAGAAACTACAGGGTTCAGATGTGCTTACGTATCTGGCGAGTCGACCAGAGTACACTGAAAATTGTGTCGCGACAATTATCACTGAAGTGCTTGATGCATTACAATATCTCCATTGGCGCGGCTATTGTCATTTGGACATTCAACCGGACAATATTGTTATGGCATCACTTAGATCTGCCCATATCAAACTTGTTGATTTTGGTACAGCACATAAAGTATCGAAACTGGGTACAGAGTTACCGCAAAACCTGGGTCACCCGGAATATCGTGCCCCCGAAGTGCTGAATGAAGAGTTGTCATATCCACAAACTGATATTTGGAGCGTTGGTGTAATTACTTATGTATTACTATCAGGCGCATCGCCATTCAAAGGGAATGACGAACATGAAACACGACAAAATATCTCATTTGTCAGATACAGATTCGAATATTTATACAAAGAAATCAGTCAGGAAGCGACGCGATTCCTGATGTTACTCTTTAAAAGGACACCGAGGTAAACAGAAAAGAATTATTTTATGTCATATAATTGACAAACATGAAAAAAATATATTTCCATCTCTGATTTAATTTTTCCATAGCAAACGGCCAACAGCAGAGGAATGCCACGAACACAGATGGCTTTTGCCAACAGAATTCATGATCAAAAAACGTGAAAGAGCTTCATTCTCTGGTGGCAGATTGAAAACTTACGATGAAGAATATCACGGTGAAAAAGCCAAATTTGCATCAAAAAGTGATAGTTTGACGCAGGCATTTGGTAATTTACGTCAATTGAATAGATCGTACAGTACACAAGATGAACTTCTGACAACGATCGAAAATACCGAATGAGTTCTGATTTTTTCCAATACGTTATTTATTTATTTAAATCTTTATATTATCGCACCGATGGGTTTTAAAATGAATACGAATTTGATTTGTAAGAACACTGAATTCCGAAGAGAATGATATATATATATATATATATATACACACACACATATACGCAATTAAGGATTTCAACTTACCGAATTTGATTTCGCGCTTCCCCTTTTTTTTTGTTATTTCGTTTGCTAAACTCTTAACCATTTGTTTTATTCACAGATATATGTATGTGTTCATGAAATATTATTGACATAGACATCTAATTTTATGACAATGATATCAAGATCGCTTTGACGGTAATAAATGGCGATAAATTGAATAATGCAAATAAACAAAAGCATAAATTGAAGTTGTATAAATGTAGTTGAATATATGCGAATGGAGAAGGGTTCAAATAAATCGAGTTTGAAGAAAACAGGGGAAAATGAAACGTTCGAACACAAATTATTGACAAACCAATATTGCTAGAGCTACTATAAAATATTGTCTTTATTTACAAATGTGATTTGGGAATTGTAAACTTGCGAGGAAAAAGAAAAGAATGAAGCCAATGTATATATTCAAAGCTCTGAATGGCGTTGTTGTAATTTACATCATATGAGTCGGAAAAATTTAATAATAAAAAAAAACGATCAAACACATTTGGGGAGATAGACAAGAATAATTTTAACCAGCACAAAAAGACTAGTAAACATTTTGAATATAGATAATTGGCGCGACACAAGATATTGTTGTTCAAACGCAATTGTACAAAACCATAAATTGGTTTATTAAATAATTATATTGTACAATTCATTGCTTTGCGGTTTCTACTCGGCACACTGCTAATCATCTTTTTGCATATAGAATGACATATTCCTGCACTTTATTCCTAAAAGATTCTTTGTCTCTTAAGAATAAATCTGCTGCCTCTCTATTAAGAGGATCGTCAAAATTTAGAAGGTCCTATCGAAACAGGAACACAAAAACAGTGTTAAATTCGCTAGCCAACAAACAAGTAAGTATAAAAGGTAGTTTCGTTCTGTGCACTCACTGTAAATAGAGAGTTCAAACCCCATACGACGTCTTTGAGTTTTCGGGTAGGCGCCCATCCCATACCATCAATACTGCTCTGACGTAGTAATGATAAGCAAACATCACCGTCAATATTGATATTCGGATGCCAAAGTTTTGTTATACATTTCACTTTGGGTGGCTGGGGAAAAATTATCAATGAAAAGTAAGACATATTCTTTAATCGGTAATTCTGCATATCAATTTCAATAATAATTTTAGAGTGCATACTGTCATATTATACTCTTCGGGTATAACGATTTGGAAGAAAAAGTTTCCACCGAGCCAGTATCCCTCGTCAGGAATAATTGAGAGTGTGAATTCGTGCAATCTATGAGGATCATCAAAAGTAATCTGACATGTATTTGGGAGCGTTTGTTCCATTTCTTGAACCTTGAAACATGATAAGAAATCAGATGATTTCAATCCGAAAGCACGTTCAAAGAACAGCCTCATAGCCCTCTTCTCATAAGGAATGAGTTAGAAAGACATCAGGTAAATAATAAATAATATTACCTCTTTTACCAATAATTTATCGCGGATGGATACTCTTTTATTGTACTCTCGGGGTTTTGAATTTGAAACTTCACCGTCTTTTTTCAATTTTCCACGCAACGTAATCATGATGAATCAGGTTACGTTACAATCATGAATTTATACGTATGACAGTGTCGAAATATATGAATTTACCATACGCTGGACCAGAATACACTGTAATAAAGAGCAGACAAACAATTTGATAAAATGCATCAAAGTACTATCTACCTAACCTACAAATTTTCGTCATACAACAACTTGCATTCAATGAACAAAAATATTCATTCACATTGCACTCTTCTTTCTCCCTTGTGTAATCTTCATATAAATTCCAAATTTACTCACGATTAATAATTGTATTTATCTTAATTCGAGACTTGTGGTGAAGAATATTACAAAGTTTCTCATTTTGTCACTCTGTAATGCTATTAAGTGGGTGAATGTAATTCGCGTGAATTATTTGTGCAAATTGTTTGGGAAACATCAAAACTACGTCAACTGTCCATTGATCAATCGATTCGAAGTTATCAATAGTTATCCGAGAAATAAAATTACTGTTTCTCTTCCATGTTGTTATATGTTGATATATATTTTTTCTTGTACTCGGGAACTCGAGAGCATAGACGCAATAGAATGCGCTGTTGAGCCACACAAAACAACATTGCAACTGAATCAAAAGAATTTTCAGATTTAACCCATCTCAAGAATATCATAACGCCACCAACTACTCTCCAATCATTCATAATAAAAAAAATATTTACAGTGATACATTGACAGTATTTGTTATAAATAATTATGGGTGAAATTGAGTGGCCATGGCAATACAGTTTTCCACCGTTTTTCACGTAAGCTCCTATTTCAATTTGTCAAACAGGAATCATACTCACAATAAGAATTTCCTTATTATGAAGGGATTTTGTGGATAAAATCGAAATTCAGAAACTCAATAGTTGAAGGACAATTACGAATATCCAACTCCTTGAGTTATTTTTTGATTGCCAATGGATGAGTGATGTTTTGGAATTCCTTCTTTCAATTCATAATACCCACATTTTTCAATTTAGGTTATGTCCACAAGACATCATAATTTATTTAAATTACTAACATAAAGAGCATTCATTTATATGGAACTCTATTTTTTTCTCTTTTCATATTTTTAACATATTCATTGATAAAATGTGGTATTTTGCTGTGAATTTCAGACTACAACCACATGCGGAAACAAAAGAAAAACAAATTTCCACATGGAAAAATTTGGTATTGGAATATTATAAAATAACAAAGCAAGCGGTATTAGACGTAAGGGAGATCCATTCAATTCCGTTATTTAATAATGCTGCGATAAAAAGTAATTTTCTGGATACCACATATAACAAGATACATTGAATGCATAATCCAACTTTGTTTGTACATTTCAGGAAAATTACCGGCAGAAGTTGTTTTAATTATTTTAGAAAGTTTGGCCAAGTCTGGAAACGCATGTTCCTTAGATAAAACAAAACAGCGGTGGTTGATTTATTGGCATACATTAGAAGAATGGGGTGATATAATATATACTTGGGCGCAGAATAATGGATTCACTGGGACTGTGTGTACATTATTTGAGCTAGCTCAGGGTGATAATACTATTGATGAAGGTAAGTGAAACATTGTTCATTCTGAAATCCCTATCTGCCTTAGTCAGGAATAGGATGATCAATCATTTTTCTTTCATAGAATTCCACTGTATTGATAATGAAGTTCTCATTAGAGCATTGAGAACATTAGAATCACAAGGAAAAGCTGAATTGATTATACTCGATGATAATCAAGGTGTTAAGTTTTTTTGAAGTTATGAATGCAATTTTTCTGAAATGCGAACAACTCCGTAATTATGATCAGATCATATTCCATTATTATATACATGTATATTTTGTTTATACGTAAATGTTTTAGTCAACTCATAAGTGTACCACAGTGCATTAATGTATATATGTATTGATAAAAAGAACAAACTATCTCACTAATATGAGTTTATTCTCAAATATATAGGGATTATATTTTGGAATTTAATGTTCATCAATTACAACAATCATACAGTAATAATTACAGTGAAATTATAAAACAGGAAGAATTATTAGCACCTCAAGTTCAGCACTTATACATGGGATAATCTTAAATTTATCGCATTTGAATAGTTACGTAAAATAATTTCTAATATATTTATAAACAACAACAACATATTGGACCAAATCTACAGTCTTTATCTTGGATGAATTGAACATCGACAAAGGGGTGTTTTCATTATCATCTACAGCAGATGATCCTGCGAAAGTTAGGTAATCCGTAAATGATAAAACGATTAATTGAACACATTGTTATACATGATTGAGGAAATAACACCGCGCTGAATTCCAATTATTGCATTATTCTACGAGTGCACTTCGAAGAATATATATTCCTTTCAATTAACATTCTTATACTTATGCATGAACAGTATTCGTAATATCATGCTTGCATGAGTTTTTCACCACGTCATGTTAATCACCTTTCAGTTTGATTCGAACACACATAATTGATTAAATTTCCATGCACGTATGACGTCATAAATATGATTAAGAGATTGTCCCATTCATATGACAGTTAGACAACATAAATTCGATGTAGTCGATACAGTTGATACAGTTTCCAATTCTTGTTCTCTAGACAATGAATACCAGATCCAAAATTTTTCCTCTATGAGTCAATCATAATCACTTGTTAACCGTAACAAAATTCTATTGATGTATGGCAAGAGCTATATGAGTATTTTATATTTTATCATGATGAAACATATATATTTGCATGTTGTAAGTAGATGATGTCCACAATTTACGTAGATATAAGTCCTTTTCACGAGATTAAACACCCTATTAGATATAATAGCAGAGGAAGAATATGTTTCTCAGTTCATCCAAATGCCATAGGCTTTTATGCTTCGGCTTTGCTCAGATGTGCAAGTTCGACAGTCTCCTCTCGTTGCCCAGGACTCAATTCAAGTTCTCCTCTACTCATACGTTCAATAATGCAAGCGCCCAATGCATCGCACACAACATTTATTGTAGTTCGGAATCGATCCCTGTAAAAAACGTTGATCATTTGAGTCTGTCATTTAAACATCATCGGAGAAGAAATATTTGTATTCAAATCATTGATGAAATGAATCGAGCCGATGTTTCTTACAAAAGCCAATCAACTGCAAGAATCAATGTTACGTCTTCGGCGGGCAATCCAACAGTATCGAGTACCATCACCATGGTCACAAGTCCTGCTTGTGGTATACCAGCAGCACCAATACTCGCAGCTGTTGCCGTAATACTAATTCGCACAAAGCAAAATGAGATTGAAATACAAAGCCATAATTTTTCTTTGTATTAAATTTTTCAATGCTTTTTCTTCCAACGTACCTAACGCCAATCACTTTGCCTAGAGACATTTGGATTCCACGTACTTGAGCAATAAATATAGCTGCGATAGCTTCGTATAATGCTGTCCCATCCATATTAATTGTTGCGCCAATCGGAACTACAAATCGAGTTATTCTTGGATCCAATCCCATGTTATCGAGACATTGAAGAGTGATCGGAAGCGTCGCAGAACTGTGATGATGCATGAACAACATGTTGATATTTTTATGATGATTATAAATATATACGATTCATAACAAAACCATTATCTCACCTCGAAGCTGTTCCGAAAGCAGTAACAGCCACTTGACCCATCTGACTTAAGGCTTTAAATGGCAATTCTCGTGTGCAAACAAAATAAATGATAGACAAAGTACCGAAACCATGTATTGTCAAACCCAATATCACAGTCATGAAATACCATCCAAGAGAACCCACAACAGAACCAAAGTCTGTAATTTCTAACAATTTCGATGCAACAAGGAATGTAATACCTACAGGTGAGATCCTTAGTGAAACAAAAGAAGATTATAATGATATCTCTCGTATTTTGTTCTTTTTTCTGGGTAATATCTTTATATTATAGCATATTTCCTACCAGATGACCCAACTGGTGATGATCATCGTAGCTTCTGTTAATGAATTGAAAAAATCGAGGAGTGGCTTGGCTTGATCACCCATTTTCCCAATTGTAATACCCATGGTGATCCCAAATATTACGATACCAAGTGTATTCATACCGGATACATATTTGTGGTCGATATGCCAGTCGTGCATACTTTCGACTGGAAAAAAGTTCAAATTATTTTTCATATTATTATTCAATCAATGAATGTCATTATGACATACATAAATAGACATTTCACAATCGGTTCATGAGTGAAGAAATATGATGAATTCATACATATTTATCTCATTTTTTCTTCCTCATTTTGGCCTTGGTTTTTATCAAAAAAAGAATGGGAACAGAAGCTAGAGTAGCTGAATAGATAGAAATTGTGTCAGATAGTATCAGATAGTTAATGAATACTTACTCCCTGTAAGATTTTTCGGTTCGATTAACATAGTTTGATACTGCAACAGAATCGTAATATCAACATCAGATAAAAATCAGAAAAATTCACGAAAACATTTGAATCATTGTTAACGTAATGGATTATATATACATATATATCTATATACATGCATACTAGCATATCAGAAGACACGGTAGTGTTATCAAATTAGATGAGTAAGCGGTCAGAACAAAAAACGGTAATCGTTATCGAGGGTATTAGTCTAGATTTTTTTATCGTCTACCATGAATGGAATAAATGGGAATGAAATTATTGCATCAATGGAAACAAATAACTTACATTGGCCACACAGGCTTGGACTAAGTTGGCTGGGAAGACGTTTCTGCAAAATGATTGATAATTGTTGAAAATTGAATTGCAAAGGTGTTTTCATTTCTCTCATCTTATTCTTGAGGGATTGCTTTTACCTCAGTAAGTCTAAAAGTGTGTCAGTGGTAGTGACATTCCTCGATGGTACATAACTTTTGACAACAAATGCACTGGTATCTTTGACCACACCAGGACGAATGATAAGGACAAGAGTTATGCCCAAAATTACAGCACATATGGTTGTGGTTGCATAGTAATATATAGATCGCATTCCAATTTTTCCTACAATTATTTGAATACGTTAGTAAAATGCACAAGTATCAAAAATGATTGTTTCAAAAATATAAATGTCATACCAGATAGATTCAGGTCAAGACTACCGATAGCAGATACTATGCTCGAAAATATGAGTGGTAAAATGAGGGCTTTGAGCATCCGGAGGAAAAGATCACCCGGGAAATTGACATACATTATTTCTCGATCGGTCCATGGTGAAGATTTCGTCGCTTTGAGAATAAATCCAAGTGCAACACCAGCAAATACTCCCATCACTGTTAGCATTGTCAATAAATTTTCTGTCATACAGTTCTTCCATCGCTTAGGCCGTGCCATTTTGATGTTCTGGAATGATCTTAAAAATAAAATGATAAACGAAGGATATATAAATGAGAGACAAGTTTGTGGGAATCCAATATTTGACTTGCATCTTTACGTCAAATTTGTTTTTCATCTGCCAACAAAGAACCAACCGCATGCCATTTTGGGGTCTGCAGACCGTGCGAGTGAAATAGATTTTTTATGCTGGGCGTGACAATCGCGTTCCCAGTTGATGTGTGTACATAAAGAAGTCTATCAGCATATCTCAAAATTTATACTTTCGAATAAAATAAACCTGGATGGAATCGAACAAATCGTTCACACATTACAACACCCAAAATTCACATGTTCTTTCTGTTGTCTATACTCAAATATCCCTCCTCAATAATGTATCATTTTATCCAATGGCCCCGATGAAAAAATAAGTGGGTCACACAACACATTTTTGGGATATGTTATCAATGCGCACTTTTAACTCATCTTAAACCGTATGTAATTAATAAATTGTGATAATCGTTTGAGAAGAGCAATGAATCATACAATCATTCTTTCTCAATGTTTCTTTCCACACGAATATTTATTCATATACACATTTGATAGATTTCTTTATCATTTGATGTGATAACTAGTCATCAAACCACCGCATGATGAGGACGCGAGCATCAAAACAATCATTGTCTTTCTTTTCCATATCAATAATTTATCTGAATTATAATGTATATTTCCAGGGTTGTAATAATAATTTCGCATCATCATATCGATAGTTAGCATTTCGAATGTGCTATACGAAAGGAGAAAGAGATTAGTCACTGCTAGCGTCATGTATTCTACTATACACTAAAACTGTTTTTTTCGTCCATTATTGTGATTATGAATATTTCTTGTTACTCATCTGCATTGACTCTGAGGAAGGAAACATGATTGGCAAATGATTTTTTCCTCGTTGATATATTTCCCAAGTGAATCTATGTAGTGTTATGATGTAATAAGCGAAATTGCGAATTTTTATGACAATGAGATTTTTCTACTATCGATGGCTCCTATTATTGAATTGAAATAGGATAAATTTTCGAGAGTATATATATTGCAAAACATGTTCCGAACTCGATGATATTGCAGATAATTTGTCCTGAAGATATCGCCTCTTATTTGATTCATTGCATTGAGTAAAAAATCGTGACATTAACAATTGCTGCAAAGTAATAAAATGCAAGTGATTCCAATTGTTATCGCTCATTTGACGCAAAAATATAAAAAAATATGTGCTAAGTTCTGTTAACGTTAGAGTAAACATGTCTTGATGCGCTTGACGCTTCAAGTACTCTTCAACTATAATTCGAAGAATTATGTGCATCGAGTTAAATCTTGACGGGAGACAATGGCAAGCCTTCTATATCACTATATACCATACACTCCCGGCAGCGGAACGTGTAAAAAATTAATTGACTATAATGTTTTTCGTATCAGATACAACACAGTATCATATTTGCATGATAATATAGCCAGATTGAAAAATAATGTATACTCTAATAAACTATTCACGCACGTGCTGAGACATTGTTCAAAAATTCCTTGTACGTATGATTTCACATGTAGAATCTGAGAATGAAAGTTTATAATATCAATCCAAATCATTGACTTACCAATAAATAAAACTAGTAAATGTCCAAATATTTCAAACGAAATACGAAATGATTACTAATAAATTTGAATTGTTGAATTAATTGAACTAAGAGAAAAAAAAGGAATATGTAAGTTCGCCCGCGAACGAAAAAGGAGTGAAAAATCGAGAGTGGAGCAGGCGCGAGAACTCGCGATTGCGACTGGCGGTGTTGGCAGGTCTCGGTCTGGTTGAGAGTCAGGGGCTGCGGAATCTTCTGCGCCGCGTGGAAGTGGCAATGGCAAGTGTTATGTTCAAATCGGCTGAGGAGTGTATACCGGTACCATACACATGGGCGGGTGGGGAAATTCAAGATAGTACATACATTTATATTGGACGCGTGCGTTGCGTATTCATGAATTCAAACTGACGATTGAAAAATTATGTACACATAAGCGTCCATATAAAAATGCTTGATCGTAAGGCTCAAGGCAAGCCGGTGAAGTTCCGTGTATGTTTGCATGTCTGTCCAGGTAATGTTGATGACGAGCCACTTCCAATAGAGCAGAAAGAGTTCATCGATATGGCATTGATGGACTTATATTGCGCAGCATAACTCCAATAGCAGGCGGAGAATCCCAACCACGTGGGTTGACTACCAAATATATAGAGGATCAAATCACATATCTTGTGAATGGGATTATATCTGAATAACAGAGAAAAACAGGGAGGCCGTTAGTTTTGCTTTTATATGAATTTTTTTTATCAAGCCGAAGAGAACGTTTCATGTGTGGGATGTGTTTATTATAAAGCATATGTGTATAAGCTTGAATATTAAGTCAGCAATGATATAAATGTGTCGCAATCAACTAGATGCCTTAAAACGAACTGTATGGTACTAGCAAGCCCTAATTCAATTACGCAACCAATTGGGTCTACGCTTGAATATTTCATGCGTGCAATTCCATAATGTAATGTAGTTTATGTCATCTTTTTCTATGATTGTTCATTTTAGAAGCGTAGCTGAAATGGATTTGAGCATTAATGTACAGGAGTAATCTTTATACGTTATTTAGAATTCATTATCCATGTATAGAGTGATACCTTTTTAGGTGGAAGATGTATTGAGATCTATTCTTGAAGTAGACACAAAAAGTGCGTGTTCGTGTTTTCCAATTGTCCCCTCTCAGTTTTTCGATGCCTGATAATAAATGTTTGAGTTGCGAGTGATATAAGTGTATTGTAGAGACGGTCGGTCTGCGATTGTGACCAACGTTTAATTTATTTAACATTCGTGAAAATTACTGTGGGAATTGTATGATAAATTGGACACATACAAAAATATGTATTAAATTTAAAATTGTTAAATTAATTAGATTGAGGTCATTGTGGCGATGTTAATTGCTACAGTTTGATACTTTTTTCATTCACACTCGCTGAGTTGGCCTGCAAATGAATAATTATAAGAATATATATTCTGGCATCACGAATATGTTGTTTAGTTTTGTAATATTGTGATAGTTCTCTATTATCTGAATGCCATAAGAGAAAGATAATTATTTCGAAAACATAATACAAGGAGTTATTTTAGTAATATGTTCAATGTCACCATAAATAACCTTGACTTTAATTAGTTCCATCTGTATAATAAAGAAACTTCCGGCGTTGATGTTTGACTGCTATGAAAATTGTAAAATGAATACGTATATCATTTTCAGTTGTGTCAAAAAAATGACACATATTGCCTCGCCCGTTTTTACCCGAAATTAACTCGCAGGCTTACTAAATAAAGTGACATGGTATCTATTAGAGCACTCTTTCTTACTCTGTTCATTTGTGTGTGAATCTGTTATCAAAGTATTTAGATAAATTCTTCCGGGTAAATTGTTGAGCTCCCACAATCATCCATTCCAACTAAGAGGCATATGAATCATTGAAATTCGATAAATTTCAGCGAACGCCATATGTTACAAAGATATTCCAACAGAAAAATTCCTTTCCATGAAATAGTGAAAGGTAATCGATATTCATCCGTTGAATAGAATGATTTTTGACTTCGTTCCTGTTTTTAATAATAATGAAGTGCAAAAAAATCAGACAATGATTTATTATAAAAATCAAAAACAACTATGTTTATTGAGATTCTTCCCGTTGCTGCATTACATTAAATTTTTACGTAAAACATTATTGTTCCATTAAATTCAAAGGCACATTGGTAAATTCGATATCCGACGAAAACAAAAATGTTTTTAAATGAAATTTTATCTAAATCAATTACTTATTGAAAAAAAAAGTTATTTCTTACAAAAATATTTTGTGATAGTTTGATGATTGACTGTATGAATAGTGGTATATAAAATTGAAATACAGAGTCAACTCAAACCTTATTGTTATCATCATTATCAATCGGATGGAATAATACGCCGCAATATACATGTTAATCATTTACAAAAATCAATTACGATTAGATTGTTGGCGAATTGATGTATTTTGATTTCGTCTTGTGCAAACAACTATTATCACTAAAAGTGGGTTATAAGTAGACAATTTTCTAATGTTCAACTATAAACAAATATTTTTTTTCTTTCATATAGACAAAAAGAGGTATATCATGCAATCTTTATTAAATTATAACCCCACGTTGATTTTTCGATATTTTATCAGGACCTTATTTCATCAGTTAGTAAAAATGCCATAAATATATACAGAAATACCCCAGTGACATTTTTTTCAATAATGACGAATTGAAGTAAAATGAGATAAAGGGACATCGACTACTAGAAGAGCTCATACATCTTAGAAGTTATAATGAAAAAAAAGGAAATTTTTAATACGATGTGTAATATTTTATCGTTAACAAATTCTTAATTTAATGATAGATCCACTCAAAGTCTTTTGTTGTTACTGTAGGCATAGATGATCTAGACAAAAATATTACGATGTATCCATGACTGGATAATGGAGATATTATTCCTGTTAATACTTATCTAATGAGCTCTTCAAGAAAAAAAAAAAGAAAAAGAAAAAAGAAAGTTGACAATGATATTTGAGTGATGTTAATACATTTCAAGTTCAAATGTCTTGTTTGCACCACTGTGATTTATTTCTCCGGAGGTGGGCTCGTGATTTTTCTCTTGAATAAAAGAATATGCGGTTCTGCAAATAGAAAAAAAAGGAAAAAAAAAGAATAAAATATTCTCATCATTTTGATTTTTAATTAGAGTTTCTCACTTTTACTTATCAAACAAATGCAATGAAGAAATAGATCAAGTGTATAATGGAATATATGGATCAATTATGCTATCCAGAATTTGAAAATAAGACCAAAAATGAATAAACCGTACCTGGCTGATGAGTCATGTAATGTACCCAGCCTTTGCTCTGTGTTACGCCCAATTCTCTCCATTCCTGCTCTGACATCAGATGAGTCTTTGGCACCTTTTTTTCAAGCTCTTTCGGCAGAACAACATGTCTGAAAAAATCACCATCACTGTATGTTAGTTATTCATTCACTGTGAACTGTAAGTTTTATTGAACATTCAGAAATACGTATATTCTGACTCGCAATGAATATTGAAAATTCACACACTGCGCAAATTCAATCCAATATTTGTGAACATTGGCGAGATGTTCAGTTCATAAACACATATCTTCATTTGAAGAATTTTTGATTGTATTGAAGATTTTTCTGAGACTCAAAGAATATGAATACCATTATGATGGGGACTAATTTAATAGCATCGTGCCATACGTGTCTAATATTGTTTGAATGATGTATATTCGTATACGTTTACATTACGTTCTTCAATCTCATTGTGGGTTAGCAATGGTACATCCATTGTAACTACTATTTGTCTCATATTTATGATTACTATTATTTTCATTATTATCCAATTCAAATGTGTACATTCCACTGCAATATTTACATACACATTTGTCATTTTCTAGTTAATACAACTATTCTGGATTATTTATCCTTCTCATGATATCAAAGATGTAAATATGAACAAAGTTTTCATCTTCATTTTATTGTCAATTCAAAATTCCCGTGACGTAATACGTTATAATTTTGGATTGCAGATTGCCATCGCCATCAGACCGGTTACTTCAAGGGGACAGTGTAGAAAAAAGGAAAAGATAAGAAAAAAAAAGAAACGTGCACCAGACCGGCCATTTAAACAGAATATTCCAACGCATATACACAAAGAAAGTGGTCGAATATACGAGAAAGAGACCATAACCAATAAAACAAAAAGCAGAATAAGCTAGAATAGAAACGTATATTATACTGTCCACCAAGTTGATAATTCGAACCTATCTAACAATTATCAATAGTTTAATAATCACCAGAGGATATTATCTAAAGCAGAAATATACATTGAAGATGTTAACAAAGGCAACAGAATTACAATTAACCAAATTTCACTCACCTATACTCATATTGATCGTCGTAATATTTGTCAGAGTAATAAATATGTGGCGCCATTTTGTACCAATAATAAGAATTGGATCCAGTACAATGTCAATTAATTATATTCTTTAACTTCAATTGTCGAATATTAATTTTTGACTGTTGAAATGATGACGAATGTGCGCAATACGCAAAAAAATATTATCGTGCGTGAGTCGGCGTATGTATCTCCTCTGATTTTGAAAGTTAACGGATGACGGTAAGTGGTGGTCTGCCGATCCACTGCTGAAATTTATTAGCAACTAAATTCATAGTTTCATCACACTTTGATTGTTCATCACAGGATATTTGTTCAACCTCCGGTACACGAAAAAAAAAGTTCTATTGCATAATGAAATTATTATATATGATGGGTGTGATTCAAAATGGATTGTTAAATAAATAACAGTTCGTACACTGATCGATTCTTCATTTATTTCTCTACACACACCAAACTCGAATCAGCTGTGCCATCTAGTTTGAATTGTAGCGCCATTATTTAATTCATAAACATATTGAACTGAATTTCAATATGAAAACGTGAATTTACGTTGATGAAGATTAATTTGAGAGTATCGGATAGAAATTCCGAATTCTCATGAATGTGCAGAATGGAAGAAAATGTTCATTTATATTTGCTAACAAATGTTGGCGCCTTTGACTTCAAATATTAACGGATGTTAGGGAATTGTGGGGAGATAATAAACTGCCGGAATTTATCAGCAACTAAATTTCCATCCATACATTGACTAATATTCTTTACATTTTGTATCTATGAATTTTCTTTTTGCAGTGGAAGAGTATGGTGAGTTATATTATTGAACGATTATGAACGAACAAAAGAATTATATGTTCAAGCTAGAATGGAATTTGGTATTCGGTGCATAACGGTTTTTTCATTTATTTTCTTCTGTCGAACCGGAATTGACTATTATATTGGATGTGGACAGTGGCGCTGCTTCTCGGCCTTTTTGTGATGTTGGGAATCTGATTGCAGCGTAGCTATGGAGGGTAGAGGTACCTCTATCCTCCATAAGCGTAGCGCAATACACACAAATAGATTTTGAGGTTATGAAGACATTTAAGAATACATTTGTGCATCGTTGTAAGTGGTGTAATCATCTTCCTTCTTTCTTTTCGTTGTGTATCGTTATTAATTTGTGATTACTATGGAAAGACATTCGCATAAGGATGATTACAGTGATGCGAGAAGAAAAAATAGTAAAGATCGCAGAATTTACAATGGAAAATACAAAAGTAGAGATCATGGTGATGATAAAAGAGGGAAGGATAAAAATTCTCATGGATCGAAAACGGACAGAAGGTCATCAAGGAATCGGGGTGAGTCAAAAAAGAAATCGAAACATACAGAAACTTCAAGATCACCGAGTCGTAAGACAAGTTCAAAACGTAAAAGTCGAAAAAGGTAAGTTGGGACGAGAAACGGAGAGAGATTTTCAATTTGAAGATATTACGACGATTACTTTCTTATGATTTACTTTCATTGTGTAGGTCTTCATCCTCGTCGTCGTCGTTATCTTCCTCTTCATCGTCGTCTTCATGTTCATCAGCGTCTTCTGCTTCGTCAGGCAATTCGATAAAATTGTTGGAAAAATTGCAGAAACAACGGCAAAAACAAAGTGAAGAACGTAGAAGACTCAAGGAACTTGCTAAAGCAACTGAAACAGCAGAAGAAAAGAGGTTGCGACGTTTGAAAAAGAAGGAAGCGAAAGAACGTAAACGGAAAGAGAGAATGGGTTGGGACAATGATTATTTACATTATACTAATACCGACAATCCATTTGGTGATGGAAATTTATTATCAACTTTTGTATGGTCGAAAAAACTTGAGAAAGAGGGTTTACTCGGTGTCAGCAGAGAAGAACTTGAATTACGCAATAGACATAAGCAAGAGGAGAATAAACGCGAATTGGAAAAAGTCAAAAAGAGACGGCAAGAAAGGGAATTAGAGAGACAACAAAGAGAGGAGGAGATGAGTATGCTGCAGAGAGGCAAAGAAGCCGCACAACTTGAACAATGGTCGAGGCAGGAAGATCAATTCCATTTAGAGCAAGCGCGATTGAGATCACGTATAAGAATTCAAGATGGTCGGGCGAAACCCATCGATCTCCTTGCCAAATATATAAGTGCTGAGGAAGAAGTTGATGCTGTTGAAATGCATGAACCTTATACATACTTACGTGGATTACACGTGAAAGATCTGGAGGATTTAATTGAAGACATAAAAGTTTATAAGGAATTGGAGAGAGGGAAAAATTTGGACTATTGGAATGACATAACGGTCATTGTAGAGGATGAATTGCACAAATTGAGAAAACTAGAGCGGTCTGAATATGAAGTTGCTGTTGGTCGTCGTGAAGGAATTCATGAATCAGTTGCAAAAGATGTTACAGCAATATTCAAAGGAAAAACTGCAGCACAGTTGGAGTCATTGCAATTACAAATTGAGACAAAAATAACGGGCAAACCGGAAGGTGTTGATATTGGATATTGGGAGAGTTTATTGTCACAATTGAAGGCACACATGGCCAGAGCACGTCTGAGGGATCGTCATCAAGAGAATTTGAAGAAGAAATTGGAAGTGCTCATCGCTGAGCAAGGTGTTGCAAGGACCGAAAGTGAGGCTGATGCTTCTGAGGACCAAAGTGAGCTTCTGACTAAATCAGAGACACAAATCGAGCCTTCGACAAGTGTTCTACAAGAGAAAAATGATGAGCATCATTCTGAAGATGACGAGGAGAATACAAATGTCGCTGAGGAGTTATTGTCAGAATCATTCTGTGAATATGAATCGGCAGGATATTCACCAAAATATATGTCACTGTCACAACTTGAACCAGGTACAATTGTCACTCTTGAAGAGGATGACAATCAACGTCTGACGTATGCAAGAAATCAAGTATTGAAAACCGGTCGGAAAATTCAAAATGTAATGTCTGCTGAAGAGCACGCGATGCATAGAGAAGCACGTAAGAACATGGGTACAGATGAAGCACAGTTCAGTGTTGAATCGTCATTGGAGGCGCAAATATATCTATGGTCAGATAAATATAGGCCAAGAAAACCTCGATATTTCAATCGTGTCCATACTGGATTTGAATGGAATAAATATAATCAAACGCATTATGATATGGATAACCCACCACCGAAAATTGTTCAAGGATATAAATTCAATATTTTCTATCCGGATTTGATTGATAAAGGAACAACCCCCGAATATTTCTTGGTGAGTTGATGGAATTATCTCCATTCATATTGTTTATTTCATTCAATGTTCGTTAATTATTTCCTAAACTATTTCATTCATTTCATGAATTTTCTTCATTTCATTTCAGACGCCATGCAATGAAAATAAGGACTTCGCTATATTGAGATTTCACGCTGGGCCACCATATGAAGATATTGCCTTCAAAATAGTTAACAGAGAGTGGGAATATTCATATAAACGTGGTTTTAGATGTCAATTTCATAATAATATTTTCCAATTGTGGTTTCACTTTAAAAGATACAGGTACCGTAGATGAAAAAGTGTCAATAATTATATTGAATTGTACAGGAATATATGCCACATATTTGAATTAAGCAACTTAATATTATTTTGTTTATAACACGTGTATAATATTCTCGTAACAACTAACAGTTCAAACGACCAGAAAGTTTGTTTGTTAGTGTTAGAATTGATATAATTACTTCATCTCATGGAATTAGAATGTTTTACGAACGTACTTAATAGCAGGGTGTGAAAGTTATCAAACTGATGACATGATATCAGTACAACGATAACGTACCTTGCTGTCGTGTTACGTTTTATTTAATATTAGTATACTACACCAGTTGAATCGATTTTCTTAGTCATTCGTTCGTGTATTATATGCCACACACCATACAAATCAACCACATGTAGAAAGTAAACGTATATCGAACCAATGGCAAGGTAAACTCGGGGCTTTAGTATACAGCGATTCGCGTTGCTCAAAGGTTCCAGTTGTGGACGGTGAAATCTAACTCTGACATAATTTATATAGACCTCTTAATGTTAGTGCAAGATTCTGTTTTTCGCAATTGATAATTTTTTTGCAATTCACGCCATTATGTATTTCGTTACAACCGAAAATAATTCGTTCAATGATGAATGAACTATGCAAAGCAATTATAATGGATGATAAAAGACGAGCGATGTAAGAGACATAAAGATGAAGTTCAATTTAGTTTGAAAATTATCCAATGAAAAATTTTCTGAGCACTTTATGTGCTTTTGAAATCTTGTGTTTTTGATGAATACGGCGAAGGCATGTTCGCAATTTTTCTTACTGTAAATTTCATATGAAATTTGTTCGTCTGAACTACAATAAAAGAATAGATTGTATGTGACAGACTAATTTTAACCGCGAAATTTATGAATCGTGGAGTGGTAAAATGTGCGGTGCTAAACATATTCTTGGTATATGATACATCCATATTATTGATTAAATAATTGGAATATTAAACTCGACGTGGGGTTTCGAAGTCATACAGAAAAAGCCATACTTACAATACATTAGCGGCTGCAATGAAGTGGAAAACCGGAAAACCCTGCGCTGAGTTCTTGCCGGAAAAAACTTTTTTAATCATTAACGATAATCTAGAGTCATCAACAAGTAAGTAGAAAACAAGTTCTGCAATGAATATATTGGTGATTGTATAACTCCGTGATTGTAAAATATATATTGTAGAAAACCGATCGAAGCAATGGACGAAGTCAAAATCAGCGGCGGATACGGGAACGTGGCCTCCGAAAGTGAAGAAACTTTGTCTATACACAAATGATGATCGTCCAAAAACAGCAAATTTGGAAAAGCCAAGTGTATTGAATCCAAGTTTGGTGAATAAACTTGACATGTCATTGTTGAGAAAAGAAGTACTATCTGATTCCATGGCGCGTATTCAGCTGGGTGTGCAAGGAGTGAGTGGGGGTATGACCTCGAGTTATCGTCGCGGTGTACAGCAGACAATAGGCGACAAACGTAGCGCAACATTGAACGTTGTTGAGAGTAGAGTATTATACACGCGATACAAACGTCGTAGTTTTGATCATTTATCTATTGACCACCACATTACAAATCGAGATACGTCATTGGAATTGGTTGTCATGAGAAAGCAATTATCACCAAGTCCATCAATTAATTTGAATGATCGTCTTGCGAAAAAACGAAGTTTAGACTTGAAGAGATTGGACGATAATAATAATCAACATGGAAATGCTACAACTATTATCAGTACAAGCAAACTGATACCTTCATTGTCAACAATGAGAATGATCAAGTCATCTAGACCAGTCATTCCGGCAGAAATTGAAGTTTTCACAAATTCAATGATTGAATTGGCGCCTGAACCTTGCAAAACATGTGGACGCTCTGATCAACCAGAACGTTTTCATAGTCATCCTAAAGGAATTGCCCCGATGAAAAATGTCAGTAAAGATAGTGCTGGTCATATAGTGAAGGATGCAGAGAAAAAAATTGTACAGAAACCAGTTGCCTTAAATTTTCGTAGCGAAAAAAATAAAGTGAGAGATGAAAAAATTGATATGACGGCGGAAAAAATAAATGTGATATCGGCGAGGAAGCGTCCATCGTCAGTAAAAAAAGGTCCGAGAACCGTCACGTGCTACATCTGCGCTCGTGAATTTGGTACTGCAAGTTTCCCGATACACGAACCCAAGTGCATAGAGGTAAATTATCTAGTCCAATATTGTCGCACTGAAAAATTCGCTTCTTACCCATGCTTTCATAAACTACTTTGTTTTGTACATTTAGTCGATCGTATTCACCATTACTATATTATTTCAACCGTAAAATGAATCCCGCCCCGTTCAACGTGTTAGATCGATCGGAACAGGGTGACTCATACAAATAAATACCGTACCGTGACGTAATAACTGCAATTCGGATAATGATGTAGAGTAAAAACGGGGAAAAATTGATTGAACTGGCTATAGTCTTCGTCACTGAAAAGACGGTGTTTAGTGCCCGCCACTTTAATTCAGAAGGATTCTCCGTATTATCGCGTGAAATAATTGCTCTCTTTCGCGTGCACACAGAAATGGGAGAGAGAAAATGATGCTCTACCACCGTCGCAGCGGCGATCGGCCCCACAACGGCCGATTGTCTCCGCAGATGATCAAGGGTGGAACATGGTCGCTTGGGAACAATCACAAGTACGTTGATCAAATTCTTTACAGTCAATCCACTTCTTCTGTCATCATTTTGCGTAATATTCACATATATTCATGTACACAATTAATTGCATATGCAAATCGTGATGTAAATTTGTTGAGTACTGGCATGCGCATGTTCTTTAACCCACTTGTAATGCGCGCCAGCTAAATTTTGTCCTAAAATCCTAGAATTTCATTCGTTATTTTTACATTGCGTGTTCGAGAGTGCTGCAAACATTACTTTCCAATTATCACGAATGCGAAATCATTCTCACACGAAAATTTAGTGGCTGATAATCAGAATTTAATACCTACTCCGACCTTATTACGGAGCCATCATCAAGCTCATTGCAATAGGTATGAAATCTACTACATTATTATTTCTTGTATCGTTTTGGAGCGAATTAGGAGGACGGAAAGATGGTATGTAATGTCTATTTGAAGGATTGTGACAGTATGGGATTATTATTCAAACATTGATTGACACCGTTCTCCATTTGTCGAATCTGGCGACATCGATTATTTATCTATGCCACTTGAAAAGTGATCGATAAGAAACACTATAGATAACATTGGTGAACGATTATGATGCATGCATGATATATTAGCTGCGGTCGCGTATATCGATATTTCAATCGAGTAGTGACAAATACAATGATAATTTCATTTTGATTTCGATGACAATGTCAAGTATAATCAATATTCATTGTAACGGCGCTACGTTCTTATTGATGAATTATTGTCATTGGAAGAATATTTGTGTAGGTGTATTTGTTTGCATCAGTGATAATGGAATGCTCAATGTCAATCTAAACATTAATTCCATTTCTCATTTTGTGGAAAACTGTTTTTCAGATGCAGTTGGTGCCATGTTCGAAATGTGGTAGGACATTTTTGCCCAATCGTCTGATAATACATGAAAACACTTGCAAGGCTGTACCCAAAGTATTTATTCGATTATGTTTCATTCGTTTACATATGCATACACTGATTGAATTCATTGATATTGAGATTTTTCTTTTCAAAGTTGCTCACTCAGCAAAATTCTTCACCTCCAGAAAAATCCATTAAAGTGAAAGCTGGATTCGGTCATGCGAGCGCATCCGGAATTTCCTGTCAAATATGTGGTCGAATTTTCAGTACTAAAACCATCAGAATACATGAGCAACAATGTGTGAAGAAACGGAAAAGTGAGATTAATATATTATCCAATGAGGCGGCGGATAGAGTTTCACGCCCATTGACCAGTTCAAATCGAGTGAGTTTTCATTGCTAATTCACATGGTTTCAATTTAATAATGAGTAGCTGTGTGATGCTATGTGGATGATGTATCTTAATGTAAGGATAGAAATTATACAGATGCTCATTCTCCACAGGATTTGTCGAATAAACCTACCACAACCTGTTACATATGCGGTCGTGATTTCGGTTCGGCAAGTATTGATATTCATGAGCCTCAGTGTCTCAAGAAATGGCATATAGAAAATGCGAAACTACCTCCCAGTCAACGGAGAGCAGAACCACAGAAACCTGAAGTTATTTATAGAGGTTGGTTGGTGATTAAAATCTCAGAAATTATAATATAATACGCGCTTTGTGTGATTGAAAAACTAGTATTGAAAAACGTATAGATTCTTCAGATTGCATGTTGATTTCCGCGATAGCTGAACGAAGAAAAAAAATTTTGCAGTACCGTGACATGCCTTTTTTTATCTCACAAACACATCAAGTTTTGGCGTGAACTCTCGAAGAAAAGTTCAATGTACTCAGCAATCGATTTTCAGTGAGTTGGGCGAACCAGTGCTACATGTAAAATATACTGATAAATACCAAGAGGCGAAATAGATATGAGAATTGAATGGGTCAACTAAGAATGGATGACTCATCTCTGATTGCACATTTATGATTTTACATCGTCATGAGGATGTGGAATGCTCTGATGTTTCATCTTGTTTCTTTAGATGCACAATCAAGGGAAGGTAAAACAATCGATTGGTCCGCAACGAGTGAAGCTAGATGGCGAAGTCACCTGGGACAATTGGTCCCATGCAAAAATTGTAAAAGAACTTTCAACCCTGATCGTGTGTCAATTCATGAGCGCAATTGCAAGGGATCACGCTAGTTGTTGCAGGCATAGGTGACAATTTATCTAGGCGGAAACAATTTTTATCTCATCGTTCAAGACTAACACATGCACAATGTCTGTATCTTACAAACGTTTTTACAATGCATACAACTGGAAAATATCTCTACAAAGGTAATAAAGGAGAATAGTGTTTACGCGTGAATACACTGACGTTTCCATCGCAAATGATAAATAACGTGTGCGCTATATCTCCGCAGTTTGACTTACATCAATGTATACCAGAAATAAATATACGTTTAGCAATAATGCAAAATTATCGCGCCTCTGTCCAAATTTTACCAATTGACATTACATTCCTGTATTTTGTTAACTTCAGTTTTTACATTTGAAATATATTTCAACATATTGAACATCAATTTGAAGATCCAGCGCATCTGAGGATAAAACGATTAATACTATATTATACAATTTCATTGATGGAGATAACGATTCAGAAAAAGTTGCAAATATGCGATACACCATTTTAAACATTTAATAAATTCAATTACATGTATATATATTAGCACAGGTCATTGGGTAGTAATATTCAAAATGTGATGAAATACTAATAAATACTACAATTAGCACGATGGAGGTAAATCTCAAGTATCAAACGCATAACTAAATATAAAAGGAAGTTTCTTATGCGAGTATTGCAATTGAATTCATAGTCATGGTTCATGAATTGCCTGGCGTTATCCGCAACACATAAGTCAAATATTATTCATCAGTCAATGGCTTCGTTTTCAGAATGAACTGAAAGAACCTTTGTGTAGTGGAACGGATATTATCATCGTTACATAAGGGTTTCATTTCTTTCTTACAGAATGTGTACCTATTCTGAATCATAATTTTTGGGGATTCGTCGATTAGTATTTTTAGGTTTCATGGATAGTAAAATCCATCTGGTATTGTAGATTCATTTTTTCCGAAGGTTCGATTAATTTCTCTACATTATTATTCGATGTGTTACCTACCAAAATCAATTTTGTTTCTTCAATTTGATTGGTGTCATGGTGAATGTTCGTTTTAATGATTTCACGCTGCGTACCCAAAAGTTGATCGTTACTGGTACGCGAACTCTGCATGTAGCTTGAACGGGTAGTACCACTGCGTTGTCGCATTGTAGTACCGCTTCTAGACATAATTTAATATCCAGAATCAAACGTGTCCAATTTTAAAGGGTATATATTTCCAGTATGTGATAATGATATTTAGTATTTATGATTACTTTGAAGCTACATTCCTTCGGGTCTTTTTCGTAGGACATAAATGAAATGCTCCATAAATCAATGGATTCACTAAGCTGTTGCTCATACCGAAGAAGAATATGCTGTCTTGCAATTGGCGACTTAACTGTAAGTGCAGATAATTATTGAAAATTATTACCTCGCGTCGAATTGGATTGAGGAGTTATGTGATGTTCAATTTTTACCAAATCATCAGGGTTCATGAACATACAAATCATCATCAGTATATTATAAGGTGTCCACCAGAATACGAATGTCGCGATGATGACGATACTGATGCGAAGTGACTTGTTTTTAGCACGTTGCATCAGTCGCCTCCGATTCACGTTGCCAATTTCCTGATTCGTATAGTCGTAGTTAGTCAATTGGTTTCTGAATGAAATCGCATTACCTAGAACATTGCAGTTAAATTTATTCGTAAACGTAAACTGGTGAGAAAAATGATTAATTCGTGTACTATAAAGAGTTCCAGTAGAATCAACTTACGTGAGATAGTGATAACAGTGGACACGTAAGTGATTATGAAAGCGATGAGTGGTATAATGAATAAGATAAGAAGCGTAAGGGTTGTATACAATTGTTCTTGCCAGGCTGCTGTATAGAATCCATAAGTAACGCATTGCATGAATTCTTCAATAAATGGTCCTCGGGCAACACGAAATATGACGAACTGAAAGCGAGTAATTGAATATAGTTTCTATATGTGATGCCTTTGAGAGATTATTGTCATCATGTTATGTATGAACATAGATTGTTATAATTTCTTTGTGATGCTAATAGGTTGTATTCCCTAGAGTCATCCCTGAAGATTTGCCTCGATGGTATATGAAAAATGCTCCAGCGCTTTGAAGATTACCCGTATTAATCCGCAATATATTTTGTATATAATGCCAATCATATACAAAGTACAGGAATAAAAAAATTATGATTTTTATCAAAGTAGGCTACTTTCTTTTAATGAAAATGAAACATATGAGTAACACAGAAGATTCGGGTATCGTTATTTTGTTTTTCGGATATTTTTAAACATTAAAATGTCTATTAGGTTAAAAAAAAATATCTAAATTGCGTGGTAGATTGGGAATAATAAAGCGATCAAAGATAATGAAATAACATACAGGTAATGCTTTCAAGTAATTGCAATCCTTTTTCTATTCTGTCCATCAGGTTCAATTATTTTCTTTCTAATTTTCGAGTTTCAGGACTCCAGTTTAAATTGTCGTTTTCTGACCCGGTTGTCACCAAAAAAGAAAATATAAACGAGTGGAAAAATCATGGCGAAAAAACCCCCACGGACTCTTCTCCTCGCGTTGTCCGCAATAAAAAATTTGGAAGAGAGAAGGGGAGCAAGTCCAAGAGACATATTCTATTATATTTCTCGTTCATACAATATTCCTTTGAATATCGCAAAACGTCAGGTGAATAATATGTTGATTGGAATACAATCGAAAAAAATCGTTCTTCCTATTGTTTAATGTTATTCCAGATATCGACCTATTTTAATTTCATGTGTTGGACAGGTATTGCTCGCATTAAAACGTGGTTCAGCATGTGGAATTTTGAAAGAGTCGGGTGGCCGATACAGTTTGCCAACTGGTACGGAAAAAGAGTATATGGAATTAGCAAATCAAGAGCTTGGGCTTTTGGATTTGAATTGCAAAAAGCGACGTGAAGAACGACGCAAAAGAAAATTGCAGCGAGAGGGGAAACCAACTAGAGAGAACCCAATGAAAAGGCCCAGTGGTAGCCAGAGACCAAGTAGTGCGTCATGTATTCCTAAACCTAAGAAGTCAAGCCGTAGTAAAAGCCGAAATGGAAGTAAAAGTCGGCGGAAAGGTGCTCGTAGTGGCAGTCGTAGACGTGGACGAAGTCGTACTAAAAAAGCTTCCGTTGGCAGTATGAAAAGTCGAAGTGGTAGTAAAAAGGGCCGGAGCGGCAGCAGAAAAAGTCGAAGCAGTAGTAAGAAAAAACTGAGTCGTAGCAAGAAGAAAAGAAGCAGCAGTAGAAGAAGTCGAAGTGGAAGTAAAAAGAGTCGAAGTAGCAGTAAGGCAAGTCGAAGTGGCAGCAGAAAACGCGGTCTTAGTAAAAAAAGGGCTGGCAGTAAAAAAAGAGTGGTGAAGACGTTTGGTGGAAGTAAATATAGCTGTGCACCATACAGCCGATCATCTGCAATGTCTAAACGTGGAAGTAGCAAACGCCGGAGTAAAAGCCGAAGTATTTCACGCAAATCGAGCAGCCGTGGTAAAAGTAAACGACGGAGCAAAAGCCGAAGTGTCAGACGCAAATCAAACAGCCGTGGCAGAAAACGCAGCAAAAAACGTAGCAGAAAACGTAGTGGGAAACGAAGCAGGAAACGTAGTAGAAGTAAACGACGAAGTGGTAAACGTAAAGGTAGCCGTAAACGGAAAACAACCAAAAGACGAAGTAGAAGCAAACGAAGAAAGAGCAAACGACGTGGTAGTGTCAAACGCAAACTGAGTAGAAGAAGTGGCAGCCGTAAACGCAGTATGAGCAAGAAGTCGAAGCGTACAGGTAGGAGCACACGGAAAAGGAGTGCGTCCAAGAGGAAGGCTGGTGGTGAAAAAAGAATACGTCGAGACTGCTTTTGCGAAACAAATTCGTCTTCCACTCAAAAAAATTCAAAATCTCTTGGTAACAAACGTAAGAAAAAAATTGAGGGTAATAAACCAGCGAAAAATCCAGAAAATGGTGGTGGTAACAAGCCAGAGAGACCCAAAAAAGATGACTATTGTTCAATGGACTGGAGCAGTTTGGGAATAATGCACGACAATAAATTCGAGAGTAGTTGCAGTTGTATTTGAGTGCAAGCTTCTGCAATGCACATTAATATTTTCGGCTAATTTTTCTATGTACAATATTTCCTATAGAATTCTTTTTGGAACTGATGGCTTTACTCTGTAATATATACAAACGAATTCATAGAAATAATATTTTGCATGCTGTCTGTTATTTGGCATCGTTTGCTATTGAGCTGATATTTTCGCTTTGATCTCCATAGTGATTATGTGATGAGTGAATTTTTTATTATAGAATTGCAGAAATATCCACGCGCTTTGAGCTAAAAACTCGTTGAAAGCATTTAGTACATGGATGAACAAATCCATGAGGTTTTGAGTGATTTGGCTCAGAGCAATGGAATTTAGGATTGGACGAAAAATCATATATGAAAACCCAATCATACATGAAAGGCACAGAAAATTCCAGCCATATGCAGAAGGTTATTGTATATAATGTGGCCTATATCATGGAGTCTAATGAATTATCCAAGCAGAAGTAAGTCTTGGTCGGGAAATTCGTTTGGTCACTCAAGTACATTATTAGGTACCTGTTTATACGTTATGAAAACTGAAATGAATTGATCATTCTAGATCCATTGAGTTCGAACAAAATTAGTTCTATGCATTATTTCATGTCAAGATTTATATCAAGATTTTCTCTTCTGTCAATAGATGAATGTAAAACTTTTTCTCGGTATACAATTCTTTCTACAAAAAGTGAACCGGACAGTACATGATTTAATTGATCGCAGATCAGTATTTATTAATATAGAGAAGGGAATGCAATGATCACTGTTTTTATCATCAATGATAAAAATTTATTAACCTTCATTGACAACGGTAAACAGGAATGTAATGAGATATGTATAGGCACTTGTTGCACTATTTTCCTCGTTAGCAGAGGAAAAAATGGTTCCTCGAAAAAAAAAAGGAATAAAAACCGATGACTTCCTGATATTCTCCTAGCAAGATCGAGTTTTTTACTGGAATTATGATAGGTAGCAATTGTATTGGGCCTTGTATGTCGATTACGAATTTTTAAATACAAAGTCAGTTCACTGATCACACTTTTTTTCACACATTGTTATTTCATGAACGCAAAGTGTTAAGAAAGATATTTATCATGTACTTTTTGTTGGGTTACTGAGTCACACCATATTAACACAAAATCTTCATGAGCAAAACTATAAATATCTCAATTTTATCATTGAGTGATTGATATGCAGTTCGTCATCATGTGATAGGTCTCCGCGTGACCTTCATTGCTCGGCGATTTGATTCGAGTATTGTTGGACTTTGAGTGTTGATTCGATTTAAATATATTCAATCTGTCGCCGCGCATTTTATAAAGATGTATTTCAAGTTGATTGAGAAGTGGCTGCATTCTAAATTTACTCTCACCAATTAATTATATATATATATATATATATATATATGAACGATTTGGTTTTATTTTTTTGATTTCATTGGAACTATTCACTGATTAATGCCGCTTTCAAAATTATTATTATATTTGTGCTGTTGACGCAAAATTGTGTTGATTTCATCTGACTGAATTCCATTCGCAAATTTGAAAAGGTCAAGGAATTTTTTTTTCACGCTTAATGGAATCGATAATTTTTCCCTGTATTTTGTGTATGGAGATCGTGCTGTTAATAAAATCGAGTGACGTTCCGAAATCGATTCAGACTGCATGACATTAATCCATGTGACCCATTTATTCGATTCAAATGGCAACTTGAATTATGTATTCGTTAGTTATTCGGTTGTTTTTATCACACTGTCAAGTGTTTCGATGAATGCGACAAAGAGAATAAATTCTATTATTTGGGGGTGATATATATAAGTAGGAAGATGATCCTTTTGATTAAAATAGAGAAGATTAATCTCATAATTAGTCATTTCAAATATTTTGAGAAATACAAAACTTCTTTCAACAAGGCGGGAACAGAATAATTCAATTACATTGCGCATGACGTAAAAACAGATTATAAATGGGAATAACAATGGTATATTAAACCGGATTTGGTTCCTCCCATATATTTTTTCATTTCATAAAACAAATTGTCCGAGCATAGTCCAGTAAAATGAGCTCTGACATCAAAAATTGCAAGAATACTAAAACTACCAATGAAAAGTGTTCTCAGCTCACAACGAGTGTTGAGGAGAAAATGAACAAAAGAACAGTCCTTAAAATCATTGAATGTCAAATCGATGTAGAGGCTTTACTCGGAATTCCTTCTTAATATAACTTCGAATTTAATTCCTACCCTCTTCTATCAATTTCTTAAGACTAATGAGAGAAAAAAATTCACTCTCACCTGTGGAATGCTGATCAAAGATGAAATAATCCATACTGTAAATATCGATCCTGAACGCCGTTTAGCAGTATTGATACTTTTCATTGGATAGCGAATCGCCAGAAATCTATCGAATCCGATAAGTACCATGACAAATGTGCTCAGATAGAGACTAAACATCTGTAAATATTTGAATATCTTGCAAGTTATATTTCCCCATAACCAAGCAACAGTGTACGTCCACAATGCTTCACCAGCGATACAGAATACTGTGACAAGTAAATCAGCAATTGCAAGATGAAGAATGAGAGTGTGAATAGCGGAAACACTTTTACTCTTTCGACGATTCTTTCCAGCCGCCCAAATTGTGGCGGCATTAGCGATCAAACTGATTCCCGCCATTGTAATTAATACGATGGCCTTGATGTGTCTCGCATTCGTAAGTTTCGGTGCGTGCTCTAGAATAGTCGAATTCACCAGGGATCCATTGCAATATGTAGCATTCATGATGGCAATCATTTCGATAATCCCATAAATGTCACTAGTTGAATTTATCAAGCGGTCACCGAGCACTATTTGATAAGGATAATCTGGTACGAGAAGCTTCGAAAATCTAATAAATTTGAGTGTTTCACAAGTAAATGGAATTCAATTCTGAGAATCGAAACACAAAATTTTGAATTACTATCCATACTGCAGGAGCTACAGCACAAATGTCGATGTCTTGATCGGAATCGATAGTTTATCTGTTGATCTCTGCATAAGATTCTCACATGTGATTGTTTCATTCAATAGAAGAAATAATTCCAACCAATTCACTGTTTCCATCTAGTCCTAACGTGTTGTATTTATAGATTGAATGAGAATGCTTCGATGCATTACAGTTGGGAAGAAATAAAATAATCATTACAAACGATATTCTATTGTTATTATCTTTCTGGGAATAAAACACCTACGATTCAATCGGTGTCGCACTTACCAGCACACTGCGATCCATTTTCAAGCGAACACTGATCAAAATATTTTGTTGCTCAATGCGCATCCGTCGCGCGTTGTCGTCATCCAGTCTGACTTACCATGTATCTACTCTCCTGTGACATGTTGCCCATCCGTGTCGAACAACTCTCTTACGCAAATTTTTTTTTTTCACTTCCTCTTTTCATGGACTATGAGTTGATACGTATAGTTCCAGGAAATTCTCTCATATCCACGTTTGATGTTCAACGAAACAGTTTTCGGTCTCCAACCGGCTCTAACTTTCATTCATTACAGTATCGGAGATATCGAAAGAAACCGGATTAACCACAATTTTCACGTTATAAATATTCATATTTTGCGATAGAAATCGATTAGAAATATAACTCAGTTATATCTCATGGCTATCATTGCATTTCCATAAATTGGTAATGATAATTCAAGTACTTCGAAGACTTCAGACTTCTTCATTATTCTTCTATTCTACTTCGGGGCCACCCTTCAAAATACCCATTCTTGGTTGATACGAATAAATTGTTCTTTATATTTGTTATCCTCATATGATGCTAACCCTCTTATACAATCGGAAAACCTGACAGACCAACAACATAAAATGTTCTTTTTTATTTATCTTCAAGAAATATTTCATTTTCTAATGACATTTAACGACCAATATGAGAATGATGAATATTTCTTAATGAGTGGAAGCGTGATGGCAGTCTTATTATTGCAATCATTAATATTCCCATTTTTTTTGCTGTATTTATATAATCATGACGTATAAAATATTGAGGCCGACGGGAGTGACTATGCAGAGGCCGTCATAAATGAAATGTTTCTTCATCGATCGCTCTCAGTTGGGTTAATGATTAAGTGGATAAAATAGGAATCGGTCGGACACAATATCGATGGTAGCTGTGAAGGCAGAAAAATTATCGGTACAGAACAGTTTTTTTTCATTACTATTTATTTATTGATGGCAACGGGGAGATTATTTTTAACAATAAATGGTACGTATTACATTCGTAACGTTTATTGAGCCAATATGCATAAGAAAAAAGAAAACAACAGTTTATGATAAGCTGTGACAGAGTTTGCTTTTCAAATCGGTAATTCATCCGTAACTGTGAATGCATTAATTGAGAAAATTGAACATAGTTTCATCAGACAGATAATTATTAGATATTCATTTACACATTCCTTGATATTGTGATGATACATTTCAGGATTACAACAAATAGTTGTAATGGAGACCCTTTGAAGAGACCTGTTCTTTGTTCGAGTTACACTTGAGCAATACATTCCCTGTAACCATTTAGCGAAGTTGCTATATGTGCTTCCAATGTACATCCCAAACTATTTGAAGTTCATTTGAGTTTCCGGTTGCTCGCTTTTTTGAACTGATCTGGACATTTGAGAAACTGTTACTTGTCATTTCAATACATGAGTATAACTCAATACTGTTGTGTACATTTGGGTTGGAGGTATAAGCATTTCATTGTCCTGTATACAACAATGCAAATCTTCACAGCATTGATTGCCAATTAACATCTGATGATTAACACACATCGGACCTTGATTTATTATCATACCATCGGGTGTAACTGATCCAAACAAAGACTAGGTTGAAATTTTTAAGGACAAATTGGATAATATGTTATGGTCTCGGACTTTTGTGTGTAATGAAATATATTTTACTTTGATAGGAGTAAAAATCAATTTGCTTTCTGAAGATTCAAGTCGCATCCCGTGTAAGGGGAAGTGGGACATGGCATTTTCTTTCTCTTTGTAAGAATTCCATCGTGAAGAGCCATTTCGATAATTAATTTCTTTAATGACTAACATTTCTTTTAAAGAAAGACGAACTGGTGTGCGGCAGAATTTCCTTCTCTGTAATGATTCCAGATATTCATGAGAAAATAATAAATCCGCAAGTCGTTTCTCATCAAATATTGAATACATTGAGTTCATTGATTTTCGAAATTTATAACGGATGATGGGTTTCATCGTGATAAACTATACAAGACGTAAACCATTTGGACAAAATAAATTTTTTCTCGCTACAAAAATAATCTTCTATCACTATTACAATTCGTTATATCATACCCACCATCTTTGTGTTCAATTTGTAAAAGCGTACTTATATACCGCGTGTATCCGCACAAATGATAACATCTGTGCGGAAAATCATCTTATATTCTAACAATTTCCCCGACAAAATGTGATTTACGAGATAGGGTATACCTTTTTTCTCACCCTCTGCAGCTTATTTTTCTTGCCGTTGCGTTTGAATCTGAACGAACGATGGCTATCATTTCACAGTTATACCTCTTATATTAATTCTGAGATACATAATCTGAGTACCCAATAGCCAACGGCAATATTTTTTCCACAACGATTCAATTCATCATCGATTACATCATGGCAACTTTTTTTTCTTGCACTCAATATCTCGAAACATAGAGTGTATTATTGAAACAGTCAAGGATACCATCCCGATATCAAATAATACGCACAAGAAAAACTCGTGATGATGAGATACATATCAAATAATATATCAATGACTCACAGCGTATTGAAAATTTTTATTCATCGATTTCAATGTTGGCAATCGTCTCCCTCCGTCCTTCTAAACTTGCCAATTCTAGATGAAGCTCAAGCCCAACAATATATCGCATGTTTCAAGAACAAAAATAGAAAAAAAATCATAAACAAAATAAATAAATCTTGAAGAAGTTACGAATCAGCTTCCTTTCACAAGCCCACGTTTCACATATATAACATTATTTCTACATTTCCTTTCCCTTTTTTTATTTGCTTTTTTCATTCTGATGTTCATATGTTGCATTTTATTGTGAGGTATATTTGGCAGTGAAGCACTGTGTGGGATAAGGGCCCAATGCTGCGGTTGAAAATAGGCAAAGTGCAAAAGGGGTAAGGGTGTACATAAAGGGCGGAAATGCGCCCGCTCGCGGTGAGTTACATCGACTGTTCGACTAAAAAGCCCAAGCTCACACAGTATTGGCCCACTTTAAGCTTCTCTCTTCCATTCTCCTTTATATTTTCATTTTATTCTTGTTGAAGGCATGGTATAAGAGAGGGATGACTTCAATACTTATTCCGGACGATTGGCTGTTTGCTGTGTTCAATTGATTTCCAAGTGAGTGGGCCAATTTTGATATTTCTAGGTCGGTTCGTTTATATTTATTTTCTGGTTACGAATACTAGGACACACACATATATATATATGTATATATTTATACATTGAATCTGGAGGATAATGGAAAATTCAGAAAACTGAAAGGAATCACAGTGCAAGAAAAATGTTCGCAGTATGAATTTGACTTTTCCATAAATATTTGTTGCACTATATTTGTCTGTCACCCTTATATAATCTTGTGCTATAATTGAACGACCAGTGATTCCAAATTTAGAATGGTTTAAAGTTGGTCGACCGCATACCACTGTCCATATGTATAATAATTTGACGTGGTCCATTAGTAAAGAGGAAATGATAAATTGTCCTCTGTGTGTATGTGTACAAGTGGTTGCGTGACCGAGATGGTGCCATTTGTTCTATGATAAATATATTCATCAGATTAATGACCATGAGAACAATACACACGATAAGATACGAACAAATTCAGCATTAAATTCAGTAAAAATGTTAAAACAACGGTCAATTTTTTTCGGACTTTTAACTAAAAACTAGCAACAATAATGAAAGAATAGTCCGAATACTTCGGCTGAGAATAATGGAAATATTCTCACTATTTCCTCAGTTTGTAGACGGTGAGTTTGAAGTATTCGGTGGGTATTAATAAGTATGAATGATGGTGTTAAGATTCGGTTACAATCATGATCCCATTGATTCCCGATACAAAACAAACTAGAATTCGTGAGTAACTTTTATTATGGTTGAAAGTGGTTAATAGTACATTACCAATGAAACTAGAAATCTATTGTTACCAAGAGCAATACAATTCTCTTTTCATACAATTCAATATAATTACGAGTCGAATTTTCATATTCAATGACTTGTAATGAGAAAATATATTGGCTTTTCAGTAATGAACTGTTGATAATTATTAATCACCAATCATCAAGTGTTTGATGTTGTTAAACTGCAGTAACATTTAAAGGTGAAACTATAAGTGGCTATTAATATTCAATATCAAACAATAATAATCTCTGTGTGAGTATTTCTACGTAAACATTATCCATTTATCACATCTACCTCTCCGCACACTTTCATCGTGTATATAGTTGCACACTCTCCTTCGTATACATTTCCCGTAGCGAGGAAAGCAATTAATCGAATGGCCGCGTTGCGTGACGATACTTCAACGGGCAGACTTTAGGTCGATAGACTGACGTAATATATCCAATGGAAGTTGGCTAAATATTAGGCCAGAGGCAGGCATGCATACTATGTTTTCATTTGGTTCCCTTTCTTCTCATATAAATCTTCAAACCTATGCACAGAAATATTCTCTGTGAGTCATGAGATACAAGTATGGGTTAAGGAAGTTGATTTGGAATAGCGGAAAAGCAATAATGTTGAATAAAGTCACGTAGTTATTAATATTTTTGAGTTGTGTGCATATGAATAAAGACCACATGATTGTTTTCATCGAATTTTATTTAACACTACTGTATATTTATTTATATCTTGCGTGTTTACTCACTGACTCACTTGACATCCCACTCATGCGATTCCTGGATTTCTGCCTTGTCGTTCTCATTAATATTGGATGTTGTACAAATCTTTTATTCATGGATTCGATCTTTGTTGTTCTCACTTTGTGTTTTATTATTTAGGCGGAAATCTCCCAGTTTCGACAATAATACATATTGCACAGTGTCTTTACATGTTTCCGGTGCTTTGATATTCATGTAGAGACATGCAGGAAAGTAAACCATCTTCTGTATCGGTTTCAAGCGTAAAAAATTCTTTTAATATCTTCATATTTTGTTCTGTCACACCATTTTTTTTATACATACCTATTTTTCCGTCCTTTTGACAGATACTAACAATCTATTTGTGTTCATTGTGAACCACAAAAGTTGCAATCATTGATATGAGCCCGTAAATATGGACATGCAATGTTGTTTCTTTTCTCATTCCTACCATGTTGCGAGCCAAATATCAAATTTACTCTTTTCTCACCCATCCCATACATTGGTTGCAGACAAGACATGTTGGTAGAGTTCTATACCAAATTCTCTCTATTCGCTCTCTGTTGCGAACTAACACCTTTCAATCTTATCTGGGATCGGGGTGTTTTTCCCTGCATGGCGGGAGACGAATGACTAGTTTATTTTTACACGGTTCGTCCAAGGCAGCTAAACTCTTCCAACGAGCGATGTGAATGAAAAAAAAAAGTAACAAGAACTGATACCTACATGATTTATGTTTCTTCTTGTTTATAACGGATTTGAATGTTTTCTATTCCACATTTTTTCCCATCTATGAGAGAACTTAGTGAGAGCGAAGAATTTTTTGTCATTAATAAATGTAATGATCCAATTTGAGAATTGACATCCGAGTTAGATTAAAAAAAAAGTCAAATTCGTTTTATTCTCAAATGAACACGTGATAGACACGTCATTCCAATGTAAATTAAATAGTCCATTCCTCTTTATATATTTTTATTATCCGTTGATAACTTCAGTCACTGTATAAATGAATACTATATCGTCATCGATGTTTCACATCCAATCAATTTATTCATCTGACAAATATTAATAGTATGAACCCTCCCGATGATAGTCCATCAATGTTCTTAATATACTCTCGCAGAAGAGTAAGGAAAGTTGTATTCGAGGTAAAGAATATTTGAAGTGAAATATATGTTAAATATCCAATCTTCTTCAACTAGTTTCATATTTAATTCAAAATTCTCGTGTCAGTGAATCGGTTATGGTTACCGTAGAGATTATATATATATTGCTAAAAATTTTGATTTTTCTTCTAGCATCTATACATACATATGACAGCAGTGGTACTTGCGAATTCATGGGTCGCCGCATTTTCCATCTGGACTGCGGAAAGACGGTTGCCAAGGCGCCTCCCTATCCGGATACCTTTACATCAGTGGATGAATTTACCCGGTGCGGCATTGCTGACATGTCGTAGCTGTGTCCTGTGGGAAAAACACACTCCTGACTAGACTGTCGCAAACTCACAAAGTTGTGTGACATTTACATGCTATACATATAGAGTAAGACATTTCTGGCAAATGTTAAATCAAATACATGATCGTTTTACATTTTTGTCATTTTATTGTGATTGCAATGTATTTGCAGAATAATTGTGTCATCAATTATCTGTTGCATTGAAGTTGATTTTGCGTTTGCTCGAAATTCATGAGACTATCATTATATTATTAATGTTCTTCTGTTTTGGCTTTTGATTCGATGAGGATAATTAATTTATTGTTATAACAGTCATGTGAGTAATATTTGTGTTAACGGAATTATTATCATACGTCAGATATTAAATCGGTTCGGCATATGCTGATACTTCACACCATTCCCAGCGATGTCGAGTCAATTGCAGATTGAATCGAAATTTAGTGAACATTAAAGGCCGAGCAATTATCCGTATGTGAAATGTTCTCGAAGCGATTCTGGTACCATCAATTCGAAAGAAATGAAATCGAACCATGTTGAAATTCGAGAGAAAAAGGTGAATGATTGATAAATGTATCAGACAAAACATGGATTCAATATTTCACCTCTTCTCATCGTATTATTTTATTCACATGAAAAAATTGAAAATGTCTATGCACATATATTTTTCTGTCCACATTTCGACAATACTCTACGAGTAGAGACAGCGAGAAGGAGAGGAAGGTCGAAACCGAGGAAGAGACTTTTGAATTGAATTATATCAGAGAGTGGGTTGGGCTTATAAAATTTGTGCGGAAATGCTTCTTCTAGTTTCCGTTATCTCCCCATGAAGTGGCGCGAAATGCACAGAAAAATAGATCACGGAGAAGAGCGAGAGGACTAGTGTATTATGACAGTTGAGATTGTATGAGTGTGAACAAATACCAGCAGCACATGGAATAAAACGGAGTGGGGAAAAAAATTTACAGTATGAACAATAAATACGAAAGTACATACATACATACATACACACACGAGAGTATTTGTATTGGTGCCTCTCTGTGGCGACATGAACATTGCGCCTTATGGGTAGAAAGAATGAAGCAAGCACCTCTTGGAACTTTATCACCATTTCCATTGCCCATCTTTTTACTCTCATTCGTTTCCTGAACTTCTGTATCTTCGTTTAGTGTCATGAAAAAATTGAAACGGTTCGATCCAACCACATGCGACTATTTTCATCGAATAAAAATCGTAAGTTGTGCAAGGAGTTTTATATTTTTGAACGAATAAATAAAGGGAAGTTTCCAAATTTTTTCAATAGAATAAATGGCCTTATATTATAATTGTTGGATTGGCTATTCATTCTGCATCTTTCAAAGATTCATTCCTGAAAGTACATGGATATTTATTTCCGTTAGGTCTCATGCGTATCTGATTTTTTGGAATAACTGTCTATTTCGTAAAAAATCAATTTGTGTAAGCCACGTCAACATCTAATGAATCAGGCAGTTGGAATTGTGGGTGGCCAAACGCGTATAATTGGTTAGGCAATTAGATAGAATTGTATACATGGCGAAGTGAGAGAGAGAGCGCGAGAGAGTGGGAGAAGAGAGTTGATCCCGGGCATGCCAATTGGTTCTCACAGAAATTGGAACACCTTTGCATAATTATACACAATTATAAGTTCAATTATTGGCTGCATGGTATTAGTGGCCTCTCTGGCCTGTAAAAAATTTAATTAAAAACGCATTTCATTCATATCGAGCGAAAAAAAGTTACCACCAACTTCTATACAGTTGTATGTGGATTTTTTCCGAGCATTAGACTTTTTACTACTCATACAATCATTGACTTGATATGAATAAAAAGAGGAGAACGTGGATCGAAATTGAGTGAAATTCAAACTAAATTCATCCACTTTATCGTGGCGCATACTGGCACATTTTTTCTCGTCCTTAACTTTGATTAAACACTTCCTTGGTTTTCATGAACTTAAGCTCAGCATGGTAGAGAGTTTTAGGGTCAGCTTCTGGGGTTACTTAATTGAACGGCTGGAGTTGGATGATGATGGTGGTCACTCGAGAATTTCTGTCGCGTCTTTGTAAAACTTTTGGGACAAGAAATGGTGTACGGATAAAATCACATACAATTGAACGTTGCGATGACAAATTATTATATCATCAAAATGAGTGACTAATAATTCCCCATCTACTAATTTATTGCATCAAAAATAGATTTTGGAGTGTGATTAAATGAAAGTTGATTGCAGAGAAATGTACTATTTGGAGAAATTCCTGTGTGGTAGTTTCGATTTTCGTTAGATTTGAAGGTGAGGAACTGTCTTTGGGTGTTATAACTTACCATTCGGTCTGCGGATGACCAGACGGATTCTTCCTCACTATACTGCTGAAGCTCCCGATGTCCAATTTAACTTTCGGCGTTTGGATGTTTGGTGGTTAAAGAGCAAAATGGTTAGAGTACGGAGCGAGTTGGAAGATGCGGTCAACTAGTTCATCGATCTTCAGCTGCGATGAAATGATTCATTTCAGACTGATGATGATTAATGGTGGTGATTATTTTCATGAAAATCCTGGAGCCGATGCTGCATTTGAGAGATTGCGGAGAAATTTTTCAATTGAATTTAATTAAAAATGATTAGACAATTTATATTGGAAAGTTTTTATTTTATGAAATGTTTTATTTGAAACTGTAATTTAAATACAATTAGAGTTGAATTTAATTTCTATCAAATGGATTATTGAACTTGGGTATAAAATGTCAGAAGATGGGAATAAACTTTGTTATTGCATGATGCGTGTAAACGTGGATCATACCTTACATAGTACATTTTCTTCACGGCTTCTCATGTATAAAGTATGAAGTTATGGCAACTTTATAGAATATATCCTATTTCACAATACAATATAGATCTATCCAACGTAGAGCATGGCTTATTCATTGGAGAACAATTGATTTATGGGTAGGATACACTGAATTGATATGGGGTGCTTTTGATAACAGGGAAACTTTGGTGAGTTAACATATACAATGACAATTGCAATGAATATATAAATGCATGGTAGTTCGTTTGATATAACCTAATTTATTTTGTGAAGAAAATTCATCGTAGTGTTGTGGTGATACATAAAATTGATGTTTCATTATTTTATAACGGATTTTGGTAAAATTCTCTGTATGTAATGCAATCCGCGTATTAACTTTTATATGACAATCTTCGATGACCGATTTGACAGCAAACATTTTAAGAATTGATGATTATTTCTATATATATCGTGAATACTCATAGATATACGAATTTTTTTTCAAAATAATGGACTGCTGGAAATGATCATTGGGTATAATGTATTTTACAAAATTATACAAAGATAACTTGAACGTTTATGAATGAGGAGAATAAAAAATAACAATCGTGGAGTGAGACGGTCACCCGTGGTGTCTCATTGGTCCGCGATATAGCGCTTGGCACTTGTGAGTTTCGTTTATTCCCCGGGCGACATTATGCATATATATATACGTACGTTTGGAAATTTTAGTTTGTTTGTCTGTATAACAGGATTCTCTCAAGAGAACGCTGAGAACAAAAAAATCCGACGAAGATTGTTTGATACGAAAACTTTCCGGCTCGAGGAATAAATAAATCTATTTCTACTCTCATGGGATTTTATTTATTCATTCATTCATTCATTCATTCATTCATATTCTTTCAACGAAACTTTTGTGACTTCAATCAATTAAGTTTTGTTTTATTGGCGTACAAAAACTCGAATTCCAGCGAAGTTCCGGAATTTTTTGATCGCCACGATTGAAGATAAACTAATGAAAGAATGAGCACAGGCTGTATATAAATCAGACACTCGGGAATCGTTAATATTTTTTTCTTGCTCGATGTGTTCTCCTCTAATAATGTTGAAATAATAACGATTAGTTAGAATGAAGAAAAATACTGCAATAAATGGATTTGGGGGATTTGAGAGCTTTGTGTTCGTAGTGAAGCGTGGATAATATGAGTATTTGCTGAAATGCAATTTGTAATCCCACTAAATCCTATTGGATATTCGTTTGTTATCTCGACAAACGTGTTGACGTGAATATCTCCAACTGAAAATCGTAATGATCATTCTTTCGGAACTTTGATTAATTTCTGATGTGGCTAATTAACTTCACTGTGACGTTAAGTACCACCTCAAGTTTGATGAATACATTCGTCTGGTTAACATAAATAGTATTGACGACTTTGACGAATCGTATACATATACAAGTGCATTTATTTCATTTCAATTTGTATTCCATTCTTGATAATCACAGTACTTACTTATTACTTTTATTAAATCATTCGTTATAGTGGAGTCTGCAGACTCTAATTTTGCTTCAGTTATACAATTACCCGAAACCTTTTGTGCACGATTATGAATACTTGATGTAAACATCAACAGTAGAATGGATTATACAATTATGTGATTATTGCAGGTTATAATAAGATTATTAAATGTGTTAAATAGTAATGAAGTTATCATAATTCAAATTAACTCAAAGGCGAATTTCATCGCTACTCCTCCGACTGTTGGCTTTCAAACTTAACTATTAATTTGTTATATTTCAGTTTTGAAATTATTAATTCTAGATATCAATAGTTATTTTGTGTTCGATTAATAAATCATGTAAATAACAATTCTCGCAACATAAACTTCAGTGTCCTTGCGACTGTAATGGGCTAACATTGTCCCCAGTCGCACGGGAATTTACTCCAATTGCGTTTGGTTGATTTCTCAAGGGAGTGTGCATATACGAACTCTGTATGCGCGTGAAATTTTTTTTTTCGCGCTTCATCCCTCAGGCAAGTGAATAGCACGTGAACGATAAAACGTGTGATGGGCAGCTTTAAAGTTGGGAAAATTTTCTAAAGATAAATATTTCAGCAAGAATAGTATTTTCTTTTCACTGTTATTTATTTATCCATATACGTACACGTATCGCTCACATCATTGGTTAAGACCTGGAGGTTTAGTGGTTGCACTACGATGATAGGAAACGCGCAGAATGAGCTTCGATTTAACGACTGAGAAGGCTTTAGTGCATTGCTTAAATTGTGCTGCAGCAAGACCACCGACATATGGGGTTTTGCGGTGCCCATAATACCAACTCGAAAAAAGACTTCGAAACACGTATTTATACTGAGGATACAAAAATATTTCCAATAGAAACATTACCAACAGGATAATGGTTTGGATATATCTGATATTTCACTATATTCCAGAATTGCTTTAGAGTAATTGTGAAAACGATTGGTTTTCCATTTTATTGTGAAGCCTGCTTGACTCATTGCCATTTCAATTTGTTTTGTGAGGTGCGATAGTTTATGTGTATTGTAGCAAATTATATCAACGTTCAATTGAATATTGTGATTGAGCAGCGGAAAATGAACGGATGAAAATGTATTGTTGACTTCCCTTTTCCAAAATCCGATTTTTGTTTGGGTTGGAAGAGAGAATTTTTCATCTATATATCATCACTGAATGGTGAAAAAAAATAATGTTGAATATTTGAATGTGCTTCGTTATCAGAATATTTGATCTGATATTTTACGATTACGTATGATGGATAAAACTTTGGGAGAATAAGTCTCACTTCATGATGGAACATTAAGTAAATGTGGCTAGAATATTTAGAAGCCATTCGGCCAGTATTTTTACAAAAAATTTGTGCGATTCATATATGAGAGAAATGCATGAAATGACTGGTGAAGGAACAAAGAATCTTTGAAAGCATTTCCCCGTGAATTCGCGCGTTCTTATGTAGTCATTCGACGTTGCTAGCACGTGTTACGCCATGTTATACTACATCTACGTGCGCCACTCATTGTGACCACAAGCCACGTACGAAGCTTTCGATCCTCCAAAGTCTCGTACGACGATGAAATCCGTATTTTTATATGAAAGAATATCCACACGCGTGGATGAAGCCACAAACTAAAAATGCATTTTCTTCGTGTTCAACATATGCTTGAATGTCCGTTGTTTTTTCTTCGCTTTCCACCTTTTATATTCAATAAAAAAAAAATTATTGATTGACTCATTTGAATATAGAATTATGCTCGTAATGAACGAACTTCTCAACACTTGGAAACGTCACATTTTTCTGAATGAAAACATACAGAGAAGATATTGTAAAAAACGGGCTAGAAAAATTCATGAAAAGCACAAAGCCGATACATTTTTCGATCAGTTAATACGATTTTAATGGAAATCAACATCAAAAGGGTAAATCGTTTGAACACTCTTCTTCTCATGTTCGGATTTTCCCCATTCCCTTTCTCCTGTTTGTTTATCAATACCTAATCGGATTCAAATGAATACAGAGAAACGAATTGAACCTTCTTTTGGTTCTCAAAGTGAATCGTTTGGTGACGACGACTTATAGTCCAGTAAATCAACATTTATACGGAATTTAAATTGGATTCAATTTATTCGTTTATATATTAATATATTTATCAAATATATACCATGAAAAACATAGTAGACATTTTCCCTAATTTATTTTTGATTTCATACCATTATCCGTATACGGCCATGAAAATTTCATAAGGATGGTGCCAGTAGTATTTTCTCTCCTTCTCGTTTTCCCGTACTTTATTTCTCCACTTGTAACAATAAGACAAAAACCATTTCATACCCAACATTATTTTTAAAGTCAAGATGTACTATGAGTATGTCTCTTATATGTCTTGCGTCATATTTCATTGCCTAAGTACATACTAGCATAAAAAAAAACATAGAAGAATAAAATGAATAAATATAATAAAACAAAGAGTCAACGAGTATATGTATCTATTTTTTTCTGATGCCACAATAAAAACAGCAATTCACGCATCGCAATTGAAGTGAATGAGAGATCGCAGCTGCAGCGATTGAGACGAGTATGTCAACACCACTGTGTATTTATATATATTTTATACTTATGTGCATCATTGTACACATACTCAATATGTCGCGCCATGTTCACACCCTCAAGGTATTTGTTGTTGGAGATTTTCCGGAACAGAAACGGCAACGGTTTTCTGTACTAATTTTATCCTGAACAACAGGCGGGAATAGAATAGACTGGGTGTAAGAAATAGACAATGGCTTTTCCGCTATTCTTTTGTTCAGATGCGTCTATGATCTTGTCGGGTAATTTTGTTAGACGCACGATGAAAAGAATTGGCACAGTTCAATATTCGTTCCCACTGTTCTATTTTGCCGATTCTTCCAATTTAGATTTTTTATTTTTGTCATTGCTTTTCTTTCTTCTTACAGTTCTGTTGTTGAATCGTTTCGCAAGATATACTCTTTCTGTGTTTTTTCTTTAATTGTTCACTTATCAATGACTATGAGCATGTGTTTTTGAGTTCGTTGATCTATCCAAGGAAATATATGCTTGGAGAAGTGTATGTATGTACAGACCTTCAGTTAATCGTTGAAACTACTAAATAATTTGATGTGTTATACGTTGCCGGTCAAGTGATTGACGAACACGCGATATTGCGGAACTGGTTACCAACTCATCAAACACGAGTCACGTTTAATCTTCATGCTCACTAGTATTTTATAGATTGAAGACGCGACAGGGATAGTCATCCATGTGAGTGAGAGAGAGAGAGAGAAAAATTATTGTTATCATAAGTAACGAATGAACAAAGATTTGTGCGTGGAGAATGGATTTTGCTTTATAAGTTTGTGAATATGAGGTCAATCGTACATTTATCTAAGGTGAAACTTCTTCAAGATTTAATAGAAAGGAACTTTTGTTCACAAATGAAGTTTCAATTTAACTATAAAACGGATGAAGAGTCTGTTCCGGTGGGTTTGCATCGATTTTCTTTACAAATGGAGCATAGCAAAATGGTTTTAAGTAATTCATTCATGAAGTTTACTTCCTCTTTGTAACTTGACGGATGCTTTCGTCTTTGTTAAGTTGTTCGTCGTCATCATTTTTCTCCATTAACTATATTATGTATATAATTATATATATATGTATTCATAGGCAACAATACATATGGTTTAATACTTAACATTTTCATACTCGTAGACGGTCGACAAATGTCGTTCGAATGGACTGCGTAAGTCATTCGTCTCAACTTCTGAGTCATTTTTTCCCAAACTTTTCGTGCTTTCGTTTGGAAGTTGCAGTTTTACACTAACTTGAAAACTTTTGTACGAACTTTTGCTCAGTTTCGGGAGTAGGTAGTACCAGAGGAAGAGTCTAGACTCAAACATTGAGTCGATGCATCATGGTGAACCTGTTGGAATAGTTCAGTAAACTTCTGTCACATCGTGAATTTCCATTGATGACGTTGTTAATATATATTTCATTCGTTATCGATCATGTCTTCATTCATCCATTCAATTTCAAATTTTGTCAATTATATAAATCAAATTTCTGAGATGTAACAAAAACGGAATTCCATGAAATTAATTTTCCTTCATTCCTTTCCTAAAAAAAATTGAGTTTAGTCCTATATATTTGAAAATGAAATCGATCAAATGAAATTTTTTTCTAGACTTTTCGAAGGTGCAGACCGCTGAGGAGTCGGATATTCATCTATACAAAAAGTTCATGAATGCCCATAGTAATTTTCGCATTTTTGTTGAAGTTTATTGAGATTCATGGTCTTTCGAGATCCCTTACTAACCTGTTGGACCGGTCCAATCGTGGGTCGTGTTCAGCGCAAGTGGGTTAATGACGGTCTAATGGCGGTTGAAAGATCCATATGGTGAACTTTATGCTTTTACCTTACCATACATATACCTTTTAACCTGTCCCCACCTTCACTTCGTTTATACCCCAGCATTATACGTGTCTCACCCGTTACGCCATGAATAAAAATCATCACCTTTCTGTACAGTTTTGTCATATAAATAACGATGAGAGCTTTGGCATTTTGTAGAGGTCTCGAGTTCGTGTTCATGCAATTTATGATATTTCTATACTTTTAAAATATATATTGCTTCTCATGTACAGTTGCACCAGGGGAATGATGATCAGAGTATCGTAAATGATATGCACTAAGAGGAATAAATTTGAACGGTGGTATGAAAAGCATTATCTCCTTGAATTCTTCGTAGTAAAAATAAATAAATTGTAAGACGACCTGAAGGTTTTTTCTTTTCTTTGCGAAGGCATTTTTAATATCGCAAATATATTCGTGAATCATTGATTGAATTCGAGCATTCCGATCTACTTTATGCATGCCCTGATTCATTTTACGGCAAATTCATCGTGATTATGAAACAAAATAATGATACTCAAGTTACCATAATGAAATTTCGAAGCAACTAAAATTGATAATAGTATATGCAATCGAATAGGATAATACTCGACGAAATTGTGTTCACATTGATGTGAATATTGTGTGAATGCATATTGGTATAATGCCGAACTTGATTGTGTATAAATTTCGTACATATACTGATACACATATTTCTAATTTGTTGAGTGGCAGTGAAATTAATTCCGAAACTCAAATTCAACAACAATCTACCATTCAGTTATTTCTGTTCATTTCTCCATTTTCTATCGTACATATAACAGAATAACAATTTGTATTGAAAATCAGATGAAGGTAAGAGGAATCCTGCGCGGTTTAATTGCGAGTTTCGAAGTGCTAATCTACTCGCTCGTGCAACTTCAGATCCAAAATATACGATAAATGAAATAATAAAGTTGGTTGTGACGGTAGTAGGAGTCGTTGATTCGTCCTAATTAATGGGAAATAATTGTTTGCTATTTTGTCAACTGATCATCTGTGATGAATTGTGTAAACATTGAATAATTCAACTACGTGAAGTTTTTATTTCAGAGCTGTAAAAATTATTTCGCAACGAGTGATTAATTGTTTAGTTACAAATTAATTGCGTCACGTACACTGAATCATGTGCAGAAAGTTTTTCGACCAAGAACTGCGCGGTATAGCGTTAAAATGCTCGGGCCCGCATTAATTACACCATTATGTACGGTTTACAAGCTGCGTATATAGCGCTTACAGAACTAAAAGAGAGACACGACAGAGTTTTGCTTGCGGCGAAATCACAGCTAAAGTGCAGCCCTTGCGTTATCTAAGTTGAAGTCACTGAAAAGCATATTAATTATCGTTTCTTTGAAGAGGCAGAATTAAATCTGATGATGCTGCGAGAATAGAATGGAAAAATTGAGGATAAAGAATAGTCCAATTGTCAGATTAGTGCCACCAGGAACAATCTTCTTCTGTCTTTTGGAAATTTGACCGAATTCTCGTTTTTCTTTTAATTCTCGCTTTTATCGTTCTTGAATCAATTTAATTGAGTGGTCTATTTTGAGAATACATATAATTCTTTTTATATATCTGTATTCATGGAGATGATAATTCTTCTTGAGCAAAATTATGTGGATTGGATCACATTTTTGTGATAAAACTGTCTTGGAAGACGTCAATCTTAATTTTTCTTTTTTCTTGTAGAGCAATAGTTTATCAAGGTTGAGTCTGTATCTCACCAATGGATTATGGAATACGGAAGACTCGTCATTTCAGCTTTCTCAGTTAAATCATCTGTAACTTTTCTAGGAAGCTATCAATATTCATCATTATCAGCGTGATAAGTTTTAATGGTATAAGCGTTGAGAAGACGCTCTTGCACGGTGAGTGATTCTGTACCGTGCATCATATTATGAATTGTGGGTGAAATTCTTAAAAGCATCAAAAGTTGGTGCTAAAGTATTTGCAATATTGGTGTTGTACGAAGGAATTAAATTAGACGTGTAGTTCAGTGGTATAGTGAGAGATTGTCAGAGGATTTTTTGCGTAAAACTCATGATTTGCAAAATATTAATCTGGTCAATAAAATGTCATAGTTGCATATTTCCAGTTGAATTTATTTTCGTGCAATATTTACATTCCAATTATTATGAAATTATTCATGCAGATTATTTGTGGAATGGTTATGCACATCTGTTGTTACAGTAACATAATATTGTTTTCATAAATATTTTTCTTTACTTTTCCATCGTTTTTTTTTTTATTATCTGTTTTTTCATCATGGAATTGTTGACATGTACAATTTCAAATGTCACGTGTGGCTGATTTTCATATACGATTGAGTGATTGATGTGTGGGCGGACCTGTTGATATTTCAATATTCAATGATGATGAAAATGAAAAAAAAAGTAATCAATTGGTTCGCAACATGTTGGAATTGATTGAATTATAATATTTGAAAGTGCACACTATGCAGAAGATACTTTTCACAAAGTCTACAGTTACTTTTGTTTGCCATGTTTTTTCTTTTTTAATTCGTTTTATTCCTCTACATTATTTCAATGTCATACTACTATGAGACCATACACTCACGCATAGCTATCAAATAAAGATTTAGTGATGTCTATCAACAATATTGATGTTGGATTACTTTAATAACTAGTGAATTCATTAATAAACACATTGAAGTTTCATCGAACTTCAAGTATCGGTGAACCATCGCACATGGGACCACGCTGAGCATCGATCTCGATAGGCTATTTCGATAAGCTTCATCTCAATGAGCTTCTATGTGATTGCACGAAGCAAGTAATTAAGTGGGTGAGCATTAAAGCACCACGTTGGATCATGCATTTCACCATTGATGGTTTTTGATAGTGCCGATTCCCGAGCCACTTCAAGTTACCCAATATTCCAGAATAAAGGATGATAAATGTGTTCACATAATATCATATAGAATTTATTTGTTTTCCACTCCTTCTATTTTATCGTTACTGTTAATATGCGATATTCAATGGCATCATTCATTTGCACCGTGTTGTAATATGGATTAATGGTTATTGCACCTTATAATGTATGTGTCATACTTCGATGTGCATATAGCCATTGTTAATTTCAAAGCAATATGAAATGGATTCGGAATTCTCTCTCTGCTTGTACATTCCGAATATTTCCGCATCGAACAGTGAACAATTGAAATGACGGGATGGGAGCAACTGAAAATTAATTCAATCGACCCTTTTTCAATTCAACTCCACGCCCTGTAGCATCCACAAATAACGTTTCAGTGGTTCACTGCTATTTTTTTTTCGTTTCTGAAACGTCCTTGTCGAATGGGTGCGAAATACTAAAAAGATATAATTCATCGCGTGCGATCGAATCGAATGAAACTTTTGATTGATCGTAACAATATTATTGAGGTTTTTTTTTGCTGGTAAACCATTTCGCAAATCTTTCATACCCAATGATGTTTATTGCCAATATCCTGCTGTTGCATTGATTTGTGAATATTGCAACACATGAATTCGATACTTTTTTTATTCCCTCATAATTCGATTCAATGTTTCATTTTGATTGATTCTAAATTTTCGGATGAATTCGTGTGATGTGGGGAATACTGATACGATATGCTTCATACACTTACCGGATGTGCCACATCCCATGAACGTCTTTGAGTCAGTAGAATTCCTTGAAATGTTATGAGAGCTTTCTTCAGAGGCCCTTTATTCTTTGCCCTTTGCTTGTACTTCCTGATGGTTTCGAGGAAAAGAAGGAGAAAAATCCATCTGTATCCGGTCGGAAGACCGTTCTTATACTGACCATCATTTCTTTCTCATGTCCTTATTATTTCTATATGTCACGTTGGCAAATGGAAACATGAGAGAGGGAAGAAAAAAATTTGCTTTTGTCTGGTGCAACGATGGAATAAACGTAGAATAAAATGAAGAGAGAAAACGGAAAAAATTGATATCGATTTTGAGCGTTTACGGTACAATGATTTTCTCCTGTTTGACATTTCACCAACTTCTGCAGCTTCTAAAGATCAAAGATATTAGCGGATTTACTTTCATTCACCCTGAAATATTGACAATGGGATGGAGGAATGTGAGAAAAAGGAAAGGAGGCCATTGGTTTTATCTTTACTCAGTTTTCAATCCTTTTCTTTTCTCAAATCTATATACTATGAAATTGTTGGTTATACGATTTGGATATTTTCAGTCTATCAAAGATTCTGTGAATAATGAGAAGTACGAAAGAGAGATTAAACTTTTCTCGTCCTTCAAGCTTCTTCATTCTGAAAAGTGGAATAGTCAAGTAGTCATATTCATCTACGATCAATAAATACTTTATTACTCCGCATCATATCTTTTCTGTTGAAAACCATTTCGAAAATTGTGTCTTTAAAGCGATATACCCTTTTACAAATATAGTAGCAAAGCGGAGGAGCAACCAAAAAAAAAAAGAAGAAACTTTATTCAAATTATGCCAAATGCTGATGAGAAGAAAATGCATAAATGTAAACCACGTTATTACAATGTAGTATACGCTCTTGGAGAGTATTCGCTTCTCGACGGCGGCAGTGCCCTTGCAATTTTGCAGGACGAAAATTATTTCGCTATATATGACAATGTATATTTAATATTTAATATGATGGCGGTAGAGTTTCTGCTCCATTTTCGCGCTCCGGACGGTAGAATATTATGAATATTACTTACCACACTTTCCCACAATTCAAATCGTAATGTCGTAATGATTATTGTCAGATTTTTATGTTTTCCAAATGATTGTTATTTCGTTTTCTTTAGTTCTTTCCTAGTTGTTGCAGTGTATATTGATTTATTCTTCATCATTTTTATTCACTTTGTGAATTGTTCTGTGTAGCCAATATTTCCAAGTTAAGTACTTGCAAATGGCAGCAATAAACGTAGTATTGGACACGAGAGTACCCAAGCATGATTTGACCACTGGGAGTTGTGAATAAAGTTAGCATCCACTGCAGTACAGTGTGCTGAAACGTTGGAAAAACCTCTTTGATTTTATTTTATTACTATTGCTCACTGACTCGTCCTCTTTCACTTCCGGTCTGCGTACCTGAATTTATCGCTAGTGAAAATATTGAACGAACACCTGTTAGTTTCATGTGCCAGTCTAGCAGAACTTGGAAGACTTGGCACACAAGAAAGCCTCACAGGAAGCACAAGTTTTTGGTTACGACATTGCACTATGCGCCGTCTCTTATCACCATGTTTTCACGTTTTGAACGTATTTCCACACAAATCATTATTCAGCTAGTTTCACGGTGGATATTTCCTCTATATCAGCCCCAAAACTCTGATTCCGTATAATCATGCGAAGTTCTGTCAAAGACATCCGTTTGAAACCAAACTTTCCTGATCTTCATCTTCACGTTTCGTGTGATTTCATTCATAGAAGCTTGGACAGTGAATATTAGAGATCCTGATAGCTCACCGCATACTTCGATAGTTTCTTTCTTTTTCATTATGGAAAGGGTTGCACTGGAAAAAAAGTACTTCTGAATCGAGAAAATCATGTTTTTGGAATGCTGATAAAATATTTCGGTCGAGTACAGTCATCACATATGTCAGAAAATTTATTCCTCGATTCAATCAATATTATTTTGATAGTAATAAAAAATAATCCTTGTTTAAAGTCTGTGAATTTTCTTTTGATCAGAAGTAGTTTCTTAATCAGTGTTTCATGATTTTTTACAAATTTCTAAGTTTCATTTGAAATAAAAGCCAAAGTTGCGATCAAATGTGATATTTTAATTCTCTTCAATTAAATATTTTGGTTCCAAATCCACATTATTTGTTGTTTGTCTTATTTCTTTCTTTTTATATTTTTTTCTTTAATATATAATCATAAGAACAATTATTTCTCATTTTGCCTTAAATATTAATGTTCATTGAACTTGAACAATAAATTATTTACAATATGCATAATTCATTCGGGACGTTGAAGGAGTAATATTTTGATAAAATACGAAAGTAAGATTGAACGAAAATGCAGAATTTTTATATGGAATATATCATACACTTATAAAAATTATGTGCATCTCGTGACGACCATTATAGTGGATGTAGTATGAACACATCCTGGTGATTAAATCGTCACATGTTTACACACAGTTCACATGAATGCTCTCTTTATTCCTGTTACGTGAAGTCATAGATAACCTTGTCGGTTTATCCATGACTTTTATTCATTATTCTTTGTGGCTGACATCAGGCTCATATTCATGTGACAAGAGAAAAGAAATGATAATTTAAAAAAAAATGTTCATTCGTGCACAGACATATTCTCCTTTCTTGTTTTTGTTCCTTTTTCATTCTGCCAACGCCTGAATTGACAATTCTTCATCTCAGTACGAAGAGTAATTGCGACACAATGAAGCCGAGGAAAATGAGTAGAATGACATCTTTGTTATTTTGAACGTTTGCGGTACCATGATGAAGCTCTGCTAGACTTTCTCCTGAAACAAACAGGGGCCACTCAAACACCACTTTCATATTTAATTTTCGTTTATACACACAATTGTACTAGCCAATTATTCAAAATGAAACAGCGAGAAAAAATATTAGCGAAAATTACTGCGTGGTTCTCTTATGGGAAACTTTCGGTGTATTCATTTTCTATTCAGGGTTTGTCAAACTGATCTTATCTTATTGTTTTTTTTTTCATATCTACCATGATTTTCTATCAATTGGAAAAAAATTTATCAATAAATTCTTAAACTGTTACTTTATTCACTTGCAGATTGACTGTAAAAAGTGAGTACGAAGCTGAGATTACGCTTTAGCACATTTTTTATACTAAATGTAAATATATTCTATTAAAAAATATTAAGTATCATCTAGTATATTATTATTTCTTTACAACACTTCTATTGTTTTTCTGTTCTTCGTTTGCTTCGCGAATAAACTTACTCACCGTTCAACACGTGAACATGAACTGTTGCTGGCTGATCCGGCATTGTGGTGAGCGCACATGTGTAATTGCCACTGTCGGCTGGTCCAACTTTTGCAATGCTCAGCGTTGAATTTGCACCTACTTCCATCAGGTCGGTTTTTACACTGGAATCATGAGTATAATATGAATGAAGTTGAATAATTGAAACTGACATGGACACAATATATATGTCAATTGAAGAAAAAGAAGCCAAAGAGCGAAAGAGAGAAAAATAGGTGAATGAAAATGCAGAGAAAAATATCGCGGGAAAATTCAGAGTAGAAATCTTAATGGTATTCAAGTAGTTGAGTTATTGACTGATTTATACTGCAATAGATGTCGGATAAAAATAAAAATATATAGGAGAAAAAAAAACTACAAGAAAATGTAGGTTGGTTAACAAACGGCAAGCCACACTATAGGTTTACCCAAGCCGCACAGTTGGCTCAGCATTGCCTTCGTCGTTCAGAACTTTAATTGAAAAACTTTTTCTCACAATTTATCCATTCATTATCTACAAGTGGGTTATACGGTATACTATAGGATGGCCTATAGTTGTTGCTAAACCACCCACGATTTTCTCTTGGTGAATCACACATTAGAATGTTTCCTACAATTAAAAATTCCAAAGTTCTCTTATTTTTATTCTCTCGTTTTCTTCCCTCATTCAATCCAAGTTAGAAAACATCAGGGCCGATCGAGTTCTTGAATGCATGATGGAAGAAAAGCATTCGATATATGTTCAAATGGAAAATGTATTAGCTTATTTTTTGCCAGACAATTTTTCATGGGTTGATACTCAATATTAATTCATACGAATAGGCAGAGTAGAATTTCATAAAATATTTCAAATTGTAGTGTGTGCGCATGAATAGACAAAAATTATCACGACAGGTGTGAATTCCAATTGCGACACTATTTCGGATTTCGAATTCGTTTGATTATATTGATATTTAGTAATAACCATAGTTGGAAAATGGCTTCGGTTCATGAAAGGTTGAAATAATTCGATCACTGTGGTTTACCGTGTAGTAACGAACCGCATACAGTGAGTGTGGGCCACGTAGAGTGAGAAAATTATAACTATTATCTACTCGAGCTATCGATAGTTGGTGTATTGATTTTAGATACAATATACGACTTCACGTTGAATTTTTGAAAATAATATGGTATTGTATCAATTATTGTTATGCACTATTAACATTTGTATATAAATTTGTTTTTTTCCAATTAGCGCGAAGTAGAAAATGCATTGTTTGTTCTGACATGTATAAATATGTTTCAAAGACGCGTTGTCAAGTAAACGGAAAAAGCCATTTAACAGACAACGTTATAGAGTTTTGGAGTCGACCAATTACGCAAATTAGTACAGAAGACGATAGTTCGCGGAAATGAGATTTAGTATAAGAGTTAGTTGTTTTACTCTTCTTTTTTTTTCCTTTGTTCATTCTCGTTATTCTGCTTCATTCCTTTCGTTATTTTCTTTTTTTTCCACATTGCAATTTCTTGAATGCAAAAAACGTTCAAATGAATGATTCGATGCTCTTTTGCTTATAAAATTCCATGTTCACGAATATCTTATTCAGAATTTTATTTTCAAGTATTGATCAATTATTCATGTAACTGAATATTCTTCTTATCGAAAGTCAATTTATCATTCAATTTTTCGTGTGTTTGTTCACATTGATGGTTGAAAAAATCGTCGAAATGAATGGGTTGTAATGAGAGGCTAGGTGGAAGAAATAAAGCCATGGACGGTGAGCTGTAGACTGACATTGCGAAACCAAACGATCAAGGCAGTCCATTCTCAAGAAGAGAGACTCGTTAACGCTGCTACCTCTGCTGTTGACTAACACAACTTGATTTTCACTTCAAAGCTTCATCGTTGAGCAACAACAAAGACACACTCGACAACTACGTGATCATTCACTAAGATGGCATCCAACTATTTACACTTCGATGATGATGGATGCCCCATGAGAACTGTAAATTCACTCTTCAGATCTGTTCCTCAACTGGGAATAAAACGATGCAACTTAACCTGACGATGCATTCGTGAGATGTAATATATATATACGTATATAGAATGGGGGAATATTGCGGCATATCTTAGACAGAGTTGACAAAATAATCTGTGAGTTTTCGTTGTTTTGATGAGAAATAACTTTATTTCAATGCAATTTCAGTTCCATGAATTCAGGAAATTTTACAGAGTCTTTGAAGGTATTTTCAAATTCATATTCAAGATAATTGAATTGTTGCGCTATAAATTCGGAGGCCAATGAAATTTATTTGGACAACGAATGTATACAAGTTATACTTGTAGCATTATTTCCAGAATTTATATGCGGCTTTGGTGCGATAGTGCCATTGTTTTTTCCTCATGACCTCTTTCAACATGTTTGCTATATCAAAAAAGTAGAGTTAAATTTTTTTCAACATAACACCATTTTTGTTCTCGCGTGATATGAAATAATAGAGCCAATATTTCAAAGTTCTTCAAATAATTAAATGTGCAGAATGGGTTAGTGGCAATAATCATTGTGAGTGATAATTGGAATGCAGTGACAGATCATTAAACGTCAAAATATATGTAGATGCTCTTCCGATGAACCGAACGATTGATTAACAGAACGATGGTAATTGTGTAAACTCGAAAGTAAATATGCAATAAAACCCCCGTATACAAGCAATAAAAATGAGTGGAGTAGACTGGGGCGTTTGCTTAATGGATTCTGGTGGTCAAGTCTAGATAGACCATCCGAACCTATACGCGGGTAGTATTTGAGAAATGATTAAATACAATTGGGACCATAGCATGCGTAAAAGTTTAATGGAGGTCGATGCGGGCTTGTGCATACACTCAATTGTTCCACTTCTCTTCATCCTTTCTCCAAGCCCACATCAACATTCAGCTCACGATTGTCATTTTGTGGTACAGTCAGATTTTGCTTACCTAATTCCACCTCTAGTAGTGTCATAGTTCAGAGTTCTGTTTCCATGTAACCACTGGACAACACTGTATTGCATTTGCATTGCCATATGCCGTACTACACATAGAAGTTCAATCGTACTATCTGCCTCGTAGTATTTGTCTCTCAATGGCTCACCCATTGTGTCAATTATTTGGACAGAGGGTGCTGAAACAAATTTATCGAGTAAACTTAACTGCAAAAATCAACGATAAATTGCGTGGATATAAACAACATTGTCGCCTAAATAGAAAAAAAAAAAAAAATACATTTTTAACGAAATGGGAGGAGGAAGAAATATTAACTCTGATAATGCACATTCGATGAGGATCAAAATTGAAACATTGCCGGAGTGGTATTCGAAGAAAATCCCTTCAAGGGAAAAAAGAGTATATATATATAAGATTGGAAAGAGATGAGAGAGGGAAACGCGACGAGGATTCCCTGCCTGACTTTATACGGGGTGCTTTTCCTTCGTCGTGAGTATCTACCTTTTATTTTATTTTTCGTCTTCTTTTTTTGTCTTGCACTCCCGAAGGACCATCGTGTGATCCAGCGTCTATCCCGGTCGCAGGTGCATAAAGTTTCGCTGGCTTCTGAGTCACGTAAAACTTTCCTTGTCCCCCGACCAAGCTTTTTTCAAGTTGTGAGAAGAGATTGTATAGTTCTCTGTGGCACCGTCTTACCTTTTTATACAGCGATGGAATACTTTCGTCTTGTTGTGTATAAGCAGAGTCCAAGAGGGTTTCCTCACAATATTGATCCTCATTCGTTGAGTACGTGACGATGAATCATTAAGTTCTTTTTCTTTCTACGATAATTTTCACTTGAATTGATCGAAGAAAAACATTAACTTATTTTGCGATACTGAAAGATACGTCGAAGATTTTTCTAAATGTTCATATTCATCACGGCATATACTCATCATCATCGTTCTCCATCTCTCGACGTTGTCGTGGAAATGCCATAAAAATAACGACTCATAAATATGTAAGACGTGTTCTCGTGATCTCGCGTTCTTCAACGCTTTTCCTGTTCTTGCATTATTTCTTTTTACATTTCGCTTATTCTTTAACTCAGTCGAGAATGAGACTTGATTCTGGTGTCTTTGCAGAATGTTCAGCCTTTTGAATCTTGTCGGCATTGTATTATGGCTGGACTCGCACCCAATATATCTTTGAATATGAATATGAGGCATTGTTGGTACATTTCTTGCATACCATACCGGAAACTTCGACTCCAACTTTCTCATTTTATTATGTACTCTAACTGGATTAATTAAATACGATCTATATATACATTCTATACATACATCGAATGTTTAAAATGGATATAAAAGTGTGTTGAAGAGAAATAAACTGAGTCACAATGCGACGTTTGAGATTTCGTCGCGAATGGCCATAAACATTTTTCTATTGTGTGGATCAAAAGATTATCAAGTTTAATCCAAGATATAAAGATTTGAACATGCGGCTTTCATTATCTTGGCAAAGAAACAACATTGTACTAAGTTTCATCACGATTCGTGATTATTCTCCTCGACAACTGCGTTTCATTTCAAAACCATAAATTCACAAAATATTTCATCAATGAATTCATGAATATTTATGGTTACTCCAATTTTTTATCGTAACTTATTTTCTATTTACACATAATTCAGCATCTCAGATGTGCTACCACATGTATGTACATATTTGAATAATGGAAGCCCATTCCAATCAACATCGAATATCCATATCTCGTAATGATCAAACACGTAAAATAATGAAATGAATGATGACACTTTATACCATTGAAATTTAGACAAATTCTCATGTCGACTCACACTGAGAAGTATCTACTCCGGTACTATTTTTTCGATTTCATCGGAGATAAGTTCACTTGAATCAATATCGCCATCGGCAATATCCGACAAGGAATTTTAATGGTGTAAGATAAGAACGAATATATAAGAACTGTTTCTGTATTCATATAGTAGGCAGTTGAGATACGTATTCATTTCGTAACGACAAAATTCTTAACTCCCGTCGAGAATGCGTATCATTGTTACATCCGTTGTATTGCTCGTGCTGATTAGTTCAACTATACAAAAACCTAGAATAGGTAAAATCAATGTGATTTCATATAAATACTCTTTTGTTTTAATAGATGAACATTTTATTTCGCTAATGATAAAAATTATTTGCATTAGGTAGATTCTGTCCGGAAGCCAACCGAATGAAAGAAGAATTTGTAGATATGTGTATTGAAATATCCTGTAGGCGTAAAAAATTGTTAGCATCCAATTTCACAATTGCATGGGGAAGAGGGTTGCAGGGACTGCATGAACGATATCACAGAGTATATGCGTAAGTTACATCTGAACACTCATATCAATGAATTGTGCAAAATCAAAGAGTCTTGAATTGAAACATTATGTGTTCAGGTGTTATTCCACGTGCCCGCGTGGTTCTGTACCAATACCCACAGACCTGGAGGCTATGGCGCTTATGTACCCCATGTGCTGTAAATATCGTGTCTGTATAAACACAATCGACATTCTACAAATTCTCAATCCTAATGATTGATATATTACTGACTCATTAATGTTATAACTTAACTCGTGATTTTTAAGAAATTAATAACTAAATAGAAAGCAAATTAAGCTGTAGAAAATATTATCGATGATTTATTTTACACAGAATACTTTCAAATAAATATGGAAGCATCGTTAACAGTTTTAAACGCCAGGATTTCGCTTGCGTCCACATCTCTATATGCGGGTCGAATTCAAATGCAGAATCAGCTTTAATAGCTAATGGAGAGAGAGGATAAGCTCTGTTTCTTGTTCAGCTTGCGTGGCACATAGCAAATCCAATGGTTTATACCTAAGAGTGATCCCAGTGTCGTCCAAGTGCGCGTGTACCGTTCTGTTACTATCATTGCAATTGTATTACGATGCTGCAGTTGTCATGTTGACTGTTCTGTTGTTGTGATGGATCGCCCCTGACGATGTTGTGCTGTATCTGACGAAATTCAATTCATCGCTTGGAGTTGCCACGTATGATTAATATATCATGCAATTTATATGTTATTGCATTGAATATTGAAGAGTGTTGCACTTTGTATGAGTTCTTAGACGAGTTTCCGAGTTCCTATTCATCATTTCATTTTTAATGGGTGTGTGCATCTTTATTATTCACTCCCTGTTGCAAAGCATAATTTCTCATTGCGAGCTTCAGGTAATTCTGCACCGGCTTCCTCGTGTCATATAAACCGCGGGCTGCAATTATAAAATCTTCTAATATTCTCGTCTATTCTGTTCTACATCGTCATTCCATCTTTATTGCTTTCTTATTATTTCTTTTTCATCTCTTCATTTCATTTTGTTTAATTGGAAAATGCAAATTAGTTCATATATGGTTCGAGAGTGTGCTATAAAATACGCTTATAATTCTAATGTTATGATGAATTTTCGAACAATGATGAAAATATGATGACATTATTCGCAGTAGGTTTGTCATCAAAGTGTTTTGCGTTTTTTCTTGTGATCTTTTCCTCCCATCTCATCATTTCTTGGCTTTAAATTATTCGCAACAATACTAACGATTTGATTTCATATTTCACGTGTTTTTCGACTGATCGCTTATTCTAGACATCTTCATCCCCACTTATATATTTTGCCTGTATATCATAGTACCCAAACTATAGAATTATGTTCTTGTTAGTAGCATCCCTCCGGGTTAAATCCACTCAATCGAACACTTGGAATTAATTGCTGGATTTTCTGATGTCTCACTGTATGTTTCGGGCTGGGCGCAGCCTTTATTGATCCTCATTCATCCGATATAAATGCTTTATCTGCACCAGAAGACCCGGCAGCGAAACCATTACACGTGCATCGAGTTCTAATTTGTCTTACGATCGAGTTGTTCAATGAGATACTAAAGACATACAGTTTTAAATTCCTACATGTCTGGAGATGAATTAATTTTCCGTTTGATCTTTCAATCCATCTGGATATCAATAGAAATCAAACTCTGTATAATCACGGGTAATAAATATATTATCATGCATCTGAGCAAGTTCGTTCTGCCCTTCTTTTTTTGATTTAGATGACTTGGGAAACAAATTCACTTTGCTATTAACGGCGGTTAGCTCGTTACGACGACTGGTTGAATATTCAATTCACTTCTCTCTCAGTACGCTGTATCAGTTTGTCATCATAAATATTTGAAACGTGACATTATTTCGACCAGAAAGTGTTAATAATAATCGCTAAAATTCAATTTTTAATATGGAAATATCAAGCTTTGTTGTAAGAGAATGTGATTGTAATTCTGAATGATTTGAATTTATAGAATCCTCACATAACATTTGAAAATCCATTCATTTCTTTTCGAATTTTCTAGATCGCGTGGTGCATTCATCAATAAAGAATTGAGTCTTCAAACTTTCTCGATATTCAGATCATTATTCTTAGCATAAGCAAACTAGGTCGCTATCACTTTTCTTCAATTTCTCCTTTTTGCTTTCGGTCAATTCGATAACTCGTGAGTGCTTCAAATCAGCTAAAGTCGCCAGAAGACGTTTTTTTTCTTTCCATTACGAAGCGCAGTGCTAGTCAACGATTGCAGTGTCCTTGTCGATAACTTGGAGCCATCGATGAACTCCAAATTGAGATAATATGACAAAATGTGTATTAAAATTTTCCTTTCATGCCACATACTGAAGTATTTCTCCTCTTACTCTTTACTCCTGACTGGACTTTGCTTGTCAGCTTATTCATCCATTGATAAGGAGGCACCATTTTATTTACAGGATGATTGCTCGTTGAACTCATTTCAACCTCATCCTGGTTTCTGCACTTGACAGTATCTTCCAATCGTTGGTTTTTCTCCTATTTTTTTGTCCTATCATCATTCTCCGCACAGTCACAAGGAGATAAATTGAAATCGAATAAGTCACAACCAACGTGATATTGGAGTGTTATTGAGCCTACTTAATGATTGGTCTCATTTCTCTCAAGAATTAAAAGGTAATTAAAGAATAAGAATGGAGGATTAATGGAGCGATATGAAAAATCAATAACTTGAACAAGTATAACATTATTGGATCATCTGTTGTGTGTCATTCAATATAGAGCGAAGTTGAATTGGACTGAGTGACAACACAAGCAAGAGATAATTAATAATTACCATTGATGTGAAGGTTGACGAAGATTGTCATGGGCGGATGTGTGCTTATTTGACACTCGTACTGTCCTTCATCACTGCTGTTTACACTTCGTATTTTCAATCGCCAATTGTCGGGATACTGAAATTCGACAGCGTATCTTGAATCACCAGTATATGTTTGTTGACCATAAGTGAGAAGTGTCATTTTTTCACCGTCCTCGTGCCTTCGAACCCAGGAAACCTTTGAGCATAAGAAAAAAGAAGGATTGGAACACTTTTATTGATTGATGGTAACAATAGACCATTTTTTCAATATATCGTGCAATTACCCTGTTACATGGTCGTTAATGGTACAACGACAATTAGCGATAATCGGGTTGATCAGGGACAATCGATAAGAGGAGATGGAAGTACAGTTCTATACTCGCAAACGAACAAGCATACCCATTTATCCAGGGAACTGCAATTGGACCGTATGTGTTGTTCACTCGCGTACTTGAACAAGCGAGATACCGACACTACCTCTGTATGCATGAGTGGCTGTGAGCCAATGGACATTATCGCGTGAACAAAGAACGTATAGTAGGCGGTATACACGCTCGTCAATTTCGATTTCAATGCTTGCGCACGGCATTATTGAACGTGCAATTTAGTTGGGTCAATTTTACTTGCATGTATGTATACATTGTTATAAAATTTATCTAGAGATCCTTGAAAAATTTGTGTGACGAATTAAAGGGTATGTACAAATGTGTTATAAAATCATGAGATAAAAAAAATGTACTGAGATGGCTGGAGCTGCTTAATGAAAACGGATCCATATTTGATGTTAAATTTCATCCATTGTATTTTAAAATTTTATGCAATAGAATTTCTTTTGTGTGGTGTTTTTTTTATCAGAATGAATTTTCGCTAGTTTCAACGATGATACTTACTGTTTTGCCTTGTAATAATGATATTTTGCAGTCAAGTACAACAGTAGCGCCGGCTTGTGCTGTGACGTTTTGACTTTCGCCCTCAAAGTGAGGTCCTAGTCGATTATCCCGATGATGGTAATGTTTATTGAGCGTACTATGTATATCAAATATGTAATTCAACATTGGCGAGTCAGTTGGTATTGAACGTTTTGCAGCTGTCGTTGGTTTTGTGGTTCGAATCGTTGGTGTCGTTGATAATGGAACTGTAGTTGTTGATGAATCTGCAACTGCATAAAAATAAAATTTATGAGGATGAATACAGAAGATAGTATTCGATTTTTGATGTTTAAAGAGTCTGATGTAGATTCATTCTGACATTTTGTTGGCAAGTGCGTTGAGCTTGACTTTAACTTCTTGTGACAGCAACAGAATTTTCCATTATGAAAATATAGCAATATAGCTTGGTAGAATATTAGACAGTGTGCATATCAAATTTGTATTGGGTTGAACTCATTGCAAGATTATTACACATGAAGGATTCGCAGGATGTGCTGCAATACAAACGCGCGAGATGTCGTAGCTGATAAGCAGATATGTATAACATGTGACATTTTAACCCATCTTATAGTTGAGTGAAGTGAAGAAGGTTCTCTTATTCAAAATAATGTTCTCAGTGTTGCTAGAAATATACTGTAATCTTTGGAATGGGAGATGACAACACAATTTTTGATTACTTTTGAATAATACTCTCCCTATAATTAATATACCATTTTTTACATTAGTTGCATAACATCTATTCTCTCATTGCGTTTTCGTGAAAATCGTGTTTTTTTCATGAGCAAATATATTTTTTTTGAAAAGGACCATTGTTATATGAAGTAGTTTAAAAGGAAAATTCAATTCAAATTCAAAAGGATGTCTCAAGAACCATTGTTATTATAAACGGTGTAGGATCAATATGAAATTCACTTCAATCTGTTTTATTTTCCTTCTCATTCAAATTCGTTGAATAACCACTAACGAAAAATATATAAAATACTATTGAAAATTTGCTTGTTTTTATTTCATTTATAGTATTTTCATTCATAATTTATCGGTAAAAAAATATTTCTTGGTCTTGAAAGTTTCCCTATTAGCGCATCGAATCTAATTTCATCTGACTATTCTCTCATTTCAATAGAGATTCAAACGCCATAGTATTTACTGATCATTGTCTTTAGTGATTGGAATAACGAATGATATTCTACTGTCGAGACAAAAGCGGTGAACACGAAAGCGGAAAAAATCCGCGACTAAAGGCAAATCTCATTTCAACATCGTCTGCATTCAATATTGTGCTTTTTTACTGAATTTTAAGTCTTCTTTCATCTGTATGTTTTATATTTTTGTTCATTATAGATATTGAATATTATGTAACTCTGTATGCGATCAATACTTTGTTATTTATGGAAAGTGAAGTAAGTGATGTGATTTTATTTCTTCACTTTAATATTTTGGTATTGAATATTCAATCGATTCTTTTGCGTATATACCAAAAATATAATTACTGTATTCGAATTCGTAGGGGCCAAATGAAACTCAACGAACATTTTATATTCCGTTCCCAATATTGTAATGTGCAACAATTTCCGATATTGTGAGAAATAGAAAGAACTTTATATGTATAATATTTAATAAATGTGAATCACAGAATTTGTAAGCTCGTATTCGTAATTTCGTATTCGGGCGCAATCTCACAAAGTTTGAAGATAGTACGAGGGGATATAGAATAAGAGAAAAGAGTGTAGAACGGTTGAGACTATTTGGCTGACATCACCGAAGCTTTTTCACTGGTGCGACGCATCGACTGGTTGAGAGTGTGGCGGAGTGCGGCTAAACGAGAAACCATTTGCTGTGATTGCACATTCAACTCCATCGCACCGAGATTTCAATGTATTATTATTAAATTTGAATGGACATTGAAATTCTGTGCAATTATTTTGTGTAAGTTCAATTTTGTTCCGAAGCATATATTATAGTGGAATATAATTTTTAATTCTGAATGAAAGAAGGTAATTCATAATTTCTTTTTGGTATAAATTTAATCTGATTCTACTGCTACGCTATTTTGGAGTCCGAAATTTTTTCCAACCTCACCGACGTAATAGCGAGTGCTGAATATGAAGGGATAATATAGGAAGATTGAAGATAACGAGAGTTGAAGTAGTATATTTTAGCGATGAACGATGGGTAGGTGAAATATTTCACGAAATAAAAGATATGGGTTTTTCTTCCACGAGCTTAACTTGCACTCTATTCCACCCTTTTTTTCTTCTTTTATGATGTTTCTTGGTTATTATTCGCGGATGTTTATTTAGCGTTTGTGAGTCGGAATTTTTTCGCTATGAGAGAATCAGAAAAGAACTATGTGTGGATATTGATCATAAATGAAGGTTTGGAGTATATAAAAAAATTACAAGATCCGTTTTACGGAAAGAAAAGTTGCATGTTTGACATGAAGGAAAAAAATTGTATGTGAAAAGTTTTGCTTTTCCATTTTTCATTCTTTTCATTTCTATTTTTCAGTTCAGATGTAATACAAGTTCTTTATTCTCATCGTTCGTTAGTTCTTTTCTTTTTCGCGCTTTCGTTCCTACTTTGTTTCATTCCTTCCTCCGAGCATCGTCATCATTTTTTATTTTATTTTTGTTCCCTTGATACTCGTCCCAATTTTTTTTCCGCGTTGCACTAGGATGAAGGTAACTTATAAAAATTCTGGGAGTAACAGCAGAGATCGTGTCCCGGATTCCGATTCCCAAAACTCCGTGTTGGCCTCATGGTTTTCTTCGCCCATCTTTTGAGCAAGCAAAATATTATCATATTTATATTAGATCGCCTTCCGTGTCATTAATACTGCTACGACATTGAGTGCAAAATATATTACGATGATAACTGTATATCCCCAGTGTTTATATCTACTGATGTCGCCCGAATGCCTGCAAAGTTACCACTTTGTCATAGGGGCATTGTAAATGAACTTTTTATCTTCATCCCACTATTTTTTTACCATCAAATAATTGTGATTTGTTTTTAGTGTCGTCATTTCGCGTGCTCAACTGAGATTTCCTGTACATGTATCACTTTCATTGACGTAGGTTTCTAAACAGTTCAATACAACTCCAATTTTACTACCACTCGATACATTAAAGTTCAAACATAAGCCTTGAAGCACTTGTAATTCGGACGCGATAAATCAGAGTGAATTTGCCAGAGGCTTTTCATCATGCACTTTTTTTTTCATGTCGCTAAACCTACATTAACTGTAATTGACCCGTATTCAGTATACTCTGGAGTTTCAGGATTGATCGAGATCTCAGTGGCGATATGTGAAAGTTTATACTTTTTTTCTCTGTTTGGTAATTCTTACATGTTAGCACTTTGTTTTATGTGATTGCAGGTTCTCATATTTTAACTCTCGTATGTATGCATACATATATAGATTGACTGACGTAGAAAATGTGAAAAACCGACGATCTACCATCAGAAAGAACGAGCGAATTTATTGCATTGCTCTACCATTTCTCGAGAAAAATATTTCATAAGCCAAGGCAATTTCAACTTATATTGTGTGCGGTTCATGGAAGGTGGTTTCTTATTTTCCATACGAATTCGTGAAGCGTGACACTTCGTCAGTTGAGTACTATATTTGTTAAGGTTACAACGTTCTTGAAATAATAGTCGATATAAATTCACTCAGAGACCAATTTTGTAGAACCAATAAGTAAACAATTTATCCTTTATCAGTTCAATTCTAGAATTGCACACCAAAGACTTTAGATCAATGAAATTGAAGAATTTTATTCACTTCGTAATATGTGAATCTTATATTTTATTACATTGGCACTCCTGTTCTCAAGATTTATTCAAGTAAATTTAAATAGACTCGATTGGAGAAATCAGGTAAACGAAAAATGTTCTCAATTCAATGTTAGGAATTCAAATGATAAATTCAAGTTTGTAAACATTGATATACTGGTGTGATTGCTATTGAAATATCGGCAATAGTGATCGCATATGCAGTGAATCAATTAAGGACAGGATAAAATTCCCACATGTAAACCATTTTTGTTTGTTCCATACAGTTCCATACAGTTCCATACAGTAAGAGAATTGTTAATATGAGTTCCATTTGACTAAAATTTCGCAGAAAAGCAACTGTTTCGACAAATGCTCTGTCAGGTATGAAAAAAGGGCGTTCTCATTACGTATTTCATCAATTATCATATATTTATAAATATTTTTTTTCCTCTTCACGTGCAGGAGTTTGCGGTGAGTTGTGACTCGCGTTTATTTCTGTTTGGATCAAACTTATGCAACACAGATACAATACTGTATAATTTCCGTGGTGAGTATTCGCAGTGCAAATAACTTCAATTCAGCAATGCACAGTCCATTTTGATGTTTTATTCATGTTCATGTTCTCCCACTTCGTCAATTAAATTCAGTGGCCTGAATTGCATTGAATTTTACCTGGATATCATGTTGTTTTTACATACATATATTTATTCACATATTTACACAAGAAACATTAAATTCTGTTTCAATATTCTGCGTGTGGGTAATTTTACAATTTCATTATTGAAAATCAAATTGACTAAATATTATGGCAAGGCAATTAATCATGTAAGCATCAAATAGCAAAAATAATGTGACTCGTGGCTGGATGAGAAGAATGTCTATTATCAAGTAGACAGGATGCAGAAACTGGAAAGGTGAAAAAGTGTCCCGAAGGACAGTGAAGAGAGTATGAGATGAATTTGGGTACTCCTTGAACTGGCGTCCGTGTAATTCTATTCTTTCTTGGAGCCGTTCTGCCCCAATATAGGAAATATACTCGACTGAAGAACTGGCACAGAATGAGAAGAATTGACACGGCACGAGAAGAGGTAGAGAAAGGAGAGAGCATAGACGATGAGGGTGAGAAAGTGAGGATGTAATTTCCGTGCCAAGAGTCTTCCACAGATATCTCTCATCGACGGCGCATTGCACAATGGCACAATACATTTATTCATGGAAAACAGTATTGTGAGTTCTTAACTGGCATATTCATCAATCTTTGGCATATTTCTAGTTTTCTTGTGAAGGATTTAATGTTTCATATCAAGCATCCCCTTATCTTCACTTTTTAATCTACTATCCATTATAATTATTACTCATTCATCGTTCCATTCGTAACATGGAACTGTTCTTAATTTTTTTGTCATTTCGAATATGAGTTTCGATTCATAACTCTGATGGGAATCAAATTAATATATCTATGCAGATCAATGTGACATATCAAATCCGACTGTGTTGAAATATTGAATTAAAAGTTGATTGCATATAAGCAATTGAGTACAAAACTTCATTCAAATGATTTATTCAGGATTGTTCATCAGAGCTATCGATGTATATCCTCGTAACTGGTAACGATGGTTGCTTTTAATAGCCTTAATTAGAGTGCATCACTCGCAGCCAATCGAGATAATTATATTCAATTCGATGCGTTTGAAAAGCCAGAACATAGTCAACGAATGAGTTCTCGTTAAATGACCAACTAATATCAACAGCGGTAATGCGTAATTTTTCTGTGACAATAAGTTCCATTGCACAACAAAGTTGAGATGAACACCCATAACTTCAAATTAAAGTCGCGAAAAAAAATTGTGGGTAAATCTACTTAACTTCAAATAAAAACTATTGATGCCCTGATCGATGATTGAGTATCGCTTCTACTGATTGTCGTTTTCTCATTGCAATCCGCTGGACTATAATTGCCTTAATCTGTCGATTAGATTCCGCGATGTACGTAATCAAAATCAAAGTGGTATTGAGATATTAATTAAGAATGCATATCTGTATATCTCTATCCTCTAAACTGAAATCTAGCTCAAAATGCTGGTGTTCATGTGCACTTATCTTTGCCTCGTTTACATGCGTTATGCCAGAGAGTATAAGCGCCAAACCAGTTCGAGAGAGAGAATCTCATCTATATTTATCTCCCCACCCTAGTTTCATCTCTTCCGTCCCTTACAGTTGTCGTTTCTCGGCTGCTACCTGCATTGACTCAGTCTCGTGTGAATTCAACAAGTTCCACAGAACCAACTCACGATATCAACGGTTCTTTTTATGTCACCATGATACATGTCGTCAATTCATGTACCGTGTTCGATGCAGTCAAGCATTTTGTTTCTATTTTTTCTTGTCACAGAATGACACTTTCATTATCATTGACACATTTGTGATCAGAAAATTCATACACTACGGATTGCTTTTATTCTCTTTATACGTCTATTTTTTTTCTCTTTTTTCCGAATACAGCAAGAGTTGCAAAATATTATTTACAGCGAACACGAATAAGAATTTTTATAAATTACGATATTTCCTGGATTTTTAACGTAATTATTATTCGCACTGATGGTAATTCAATTGTGTTATTACTCAAACACATTTTAATACAACTCAATAACCAACCGAACAAAACAAAATTTAGTCGGTTTTAGTCCGTGTGGGTTTAAATATATGTTATCATTATCATTTTTGTATTTTCCGTGCATAATGAAAATACTTGCGGTGAGATATCCGAGCGCAGGCCTTGTATTAATGAGAATCTTGAGGGCTGTATAGCGTTAATATTGAACTCGAAGAATATTGGTTTTTTTTTCTGTGTTATCGATAAAATGTAGAGAGCAATTTCGGATATAGCGTAACTATGTGTACACAGTAGGAATCGCGCTTCAAAATTTCACCCATGGCATTGAACATTTTTGCCGTCCCAAATCTCGTGGGCGGTCGTAAAATTCCACTTGGTATATACGAGCGGGGTGCATGGTATATATAGTTGTATACAATTCTGAATAGTATATATTAAATATACAATATCTGACGCAGATGTTTATGGTTCGAGATGGTCTCGGTTGGGTCATCACATAGTACACGCGTCAGATATATCTCTCCATTCATGTTTCTTTTTTTTTTCTCGAGTAGATGTACTGATGGAGATTTATTTAGAAGTATCGATAGAAATATTCTGTGAATTGAAAATTGTTGGTGGACTAGCGGAGTGCGGTAAAATGTAATTGAGAGCTCGTGAATATAAATTTGATGAAACGACAAAATTCTTTCGAGAAATTAATCATGCATGAGTTGAGTGTATGTGTGTAGATAGGTAACAATAAAAACTGGATTCGATATGAATTGGGAATCGATGAATGGGGAATCAATGCATCACCATTCGAACAATATTATGCAGCTTTGAGTAATAACGGGATAAATTTGAAACTTCATCAATGTCATTTTTGTATTTGATTTCCATGAAAATGATGACACCCGATTTCCTTGTGAGTAATGATAGATTTCGAATTGAGGAAAGTTGTTGTATTGTCTTTATTGCGTCTTGTTCTGATATATAAATATTTGGTGTTGACGAAGGGTACCACAAATTTATTTTGATTGAGCTGCGAGTTAAGAGATATCACCTGCGATCCAATGACATATTCATAGCACCAGGAAGGCCAAAACATTTGATTAAAGTCGATCGATCAAATCACTGTATGTTGCAAAGCACTATAATAATAGTTATATACGAAGGAAAAATTATCTTTCTTCAAAACTTTTAATGCTGCAATTTTAATAATGAGAAGGATGAATTTTATTCCAAGCTTCATTTTCTTCTTTATTTTTTTTTTTCAATTTCATGCTTTTTCTTTTATCTATTCTTTTTAACTTTCTTTTCACACTGTTTTACGACATTGAAATGGATTTTTCTAAATTGTTAAGAGAAGTTAGATTTGTAGCTTCACCAAACGACTTGGCAACCTCGAGAGAATTTTCCTGTTTTTCTTCCTTCTGTCTTCCAATTCGTATATTGTCTCAATTCATCGAGAAGAAGTGGATGAATACAGGCAAGCGTGTACATATGTGTGTGTGTGTGTGTGTGCGTGCGTCAGTGTGGAGGGTCACTCTGATGTGCAAAAGCCTCAGCAATTCATATACGCAGGCTCTTTCAGAACGAAGCTGCCTTGTTCTGAATCGCTCCACGTTGAAGACATTAGTCAGAGAGTGGTGAAAATAAAAAATAAAATAAAATAACCGAATTGGCATGACTCCAGAGCTTTCGTCGGTGTAGTATTGTAGTACAGCAGATAAATTTATCACACACCACCGATCTGATGAATGCACACGAATTCTTGACGTTCTTCTGGACCTCTGTAATGGCTTATCATAAAAAAAAAACATATATTTGTACTTTTGTAGTTTTACTTCCGGTCCTGACTGTGTCGCTATTACATTTATGATGAAATATTCATAAAGCTGGCAGAGAAAGAAAAACCAGAGGAAAATAATAAAAATTAGTGGAATAATAAATAAAAAGGGGTGGAGTTGTGAAATTGACAGTTTCTTAAAATTGACTCCACTTCAGAGTTTTCAATTTTTCATTCTGCGAATTTGGAGCTATGTGTGACGTTATTATCGCTGTATGACCGTCTATACACAGTTTTGATCTGGGTTCGAATCTACACCCTTGTTGTTATATGCGTTAATTACTTCAAACACGCAAGCACACAAAGTGGCACACCCCTTTCGCTGAGAGTGACGATTCATATCTGTATGTATACATAAATAATGAATACAGGCCAAAATATGAAAAATATCATAAATATTTTTTATTTAATGTTACGGTTTGAGATGAGTTTATACGGTTTTTTATTCATGATGGAGTGTGAACAGTAATTATTAACAGAAAGTAGAAAATAAAATTTATGGGCAGCAATTAAAAGCTCTTGATACTCTTTTGTGTTTTATGTAGAGAATTTATTAACGCGATAATAAAGCCTGATGCTAAAAAAAATAAATTTATTATTCAATGATGGGCAATTGTCATGTGAGTTCTCATCAAGCATGTCATCTTAGAAAGATAAAATTTCACCTCGAGATTCGTCAATGTTTGAATGAGATATAGCATTTCTTCTTGAGCAAATTGAATTCATTCGAGCAGAACTATTTCTCCGAAATGAACAACAATGTATCAAATGTGAAAATACAAACGTTCAAATAATGTAAACTTCAAGTTTTCTGCATTGTGACGATAACAACTTGACGTAGCGTGCATATATATTCATATACATGAGGAATGGGTGTAGTCGTAGGTCACTTTATAGTTGCAAATTAACGTGTCTGCTATTCAGTAATATGGACCACGAATCTCGGAGTAAGAGTATGCGTGCGTAGGTGCGCGTGGACAAACGTTATTTGCATAACATTCCAAAGGGTGGAGAGTGTCTCGGACAGTTTCTGCAACCTAAAGATAAAGGCATAGAGACATTTATGTATTTGCCGATTTTGCGCATACAACCTATATGAATGTAATATAGGAACTCCATGCCCATAGTGTAATAAACTTGAGGGTATTAATCTTTTCCTCGGTTAATGGGTTGAATTTCAATCACTTTATGGTAGACTTATGCTACACATACCTCGATAACTAAATATTGAATGAGTTCTTAGTAGAGCCTCTGCTCCTATATGCAGAACTGATGTATAAAGTCTTGATTTATTTGTAATTGTATATATTCGTGTCTCAAAATGTAACGTGTGTGTGAATGTGTATAAACACAATTTGCATAAGCCTAAGTGATTTGTGCACCGAGATGAGATGAACTGACGAGAATATATATGGAAGTGTATGTGTAGGTGTGCAATATTTAGTATGGAAATACGCACCTGAATGAGATTGCGATGCTGACAGCAGTGCAAGGCAGCAGCACATTAGAAGTTGCTCACGCCACATGACTATGCTTAAAGACGGTTTATATTATCTAGCCCCATCCACGAGTTTGTGGCATTGTTCTATTCATCTGGAACATAATTTGATAGAATAAGCTTTGAATTATTGATGCGTAACTAATAATATTGTTAAAAATGACTAATTAATACATTCAAAAAATATACTCGCAGTAATAAACGTAAAGATTTTGTTGGCAGTAGGCTTTCTCAAGACCGTGTTGGCTTGAATTATTCACCACACCTGCCGCTAACATTTAACGATTCTACCATACTAAAACATGTGATCGTAATATTTACAAATCCCTCACGTGTCTCCATCAATTTCAACTTTCATCAGCATAAAACATACTCGCAGAATAATTCCTGGCTAACAACAAGAATGACTTTTATTTATAAAGAATTAACGAACGGAGAAAAATTCCAAATTATTTATGCCCTATGCAGTATTGAAAATTGACATCAAATGGTTATTTAATATTCTGGAATCTTAAGAATGGAAGGAGAAGAACAGTGAACAATTGAATTGATGAATTCCATGAAAGCAGAGTGCACACTACATGGACGCGTATTTAAGAGATACAAAATGATGATGTTTAGTGGTTAGTTCATGTCAGCATTACTAATTCCTTTCTTTTGTTTATGAACTATATTCTCTAAATTGATATAATTTGATTCATTGGGAGACACTGTACAAGTTGCATCAAACATTCGTCTAAAGGTTGAGTATATATACACAGTGCAAAGTACACTTTGCGTGTGTCATGGCACAGAGTCGTCTAAAGTAAATATTATAATATTCTGCACCGTAAATATGTATGCAGCAACCACCATGTAGTTTCTCACAGAAATTCATGACAAATACATGCTGCAGGATGCTTTTCCGTCCCGCCCTTATTTTCGCCAATCTCACTCTTCCTAACTCATATATATGTATATATATATACACATGTATATTTATAAAAGTGAACACCTACGGATAGATTCACACAACAGACCATTTTTTTTTTTTTTTGGTCCTGTGGTTATTCTATTTTTATTCACACTTTCATTGAATACTATTCATTCACTTCATTTTCTTTTTTTTTCTTGCTTCACAAGTGTAATAGTAAATCACTATATGAATACAAATAACTTCGTTTTGCAAGTTTAAATATTGAGATATTTCAAGCTTCATGTTGTACCATAATTTGTTTGTGCTAATTGTCCCTCTTCAATCTGAATATCATCCGGTGTTATTTATCTATTCAACTTCTGTGAAAATAAATATTTCACGTTAGTATGTCGTTTTGTTAATTTTATTTGAGTTAACAACTGGTTGATGGAAAAATATAATGTAATATAAAATGAGATATTAAATTCTTTCTCCGTTCTCTCTACAAAGTTTGTTTTTGAGATAACAGGTGAAAACCCGTCATATAGTTTACTCAGTTGGGGAAGTTTTTTTCAACGTAACTTTGTGCCATTATAACTTACGTTCACAGTGTTGCCACGGGCTTACTCTGAGAATCACGTAGAAAATGTCTTGCTATCATAAAATTATTCTATATTTCGCTTTCCAAGAAAAATAATGTGAAGTTCCTAATCGTTTGCACCCTCAAAATTTTTTTATCATCTTATTGGGAATTATTAACACGAATTTTTCAAGTTTTTTCACTTGCTTTCATTGTTCTATCGATAAATAAATTGACATATTATTTGCCATTGACCTGAGAAAGATTGCCGACGTTGTTTTTGGTTTTTCATTTTTTCCTGCCTTGATATTGATGGCATCATTACTGCAGTACGACGGGAGACCAATTTAGATATGTTCGTCGTCAGCGGCGCAGTCTGTTACAGAGCTTAGCGACTGTGCACTGGAATGCGGAGATTTTTTTTCCTCTTATTCATCCCACCGACTATAAAAAATATTTTTCCAACACTTACTCTAACAATATTGATTGATGTAATCACTTTCACTAGTCAAGCGACAAGTATTTCAATTCACAACAGCTGTAATACCTGCTAATTGAAAGATAAGAGCTGTGCGAAAAAAGAAAAATTTTATCTCTGCTATTATATTAATGTTTTTTTGTGCTCTCACGAGTGAATCTCATTCAGTACCCGTCTACTCTCTGTGCTGATATAAATTTCTTTCATCGTATCCATAGTCTATATATGTATATATACATATTTATATATTTCTTTTTGATTACCATTTCTTTGTTTTTGTGTGTGTGCAAAAAACTCTACAAATGTATCAGGACTCGTCTCATTATTTTCGGGTAACGCTCTTGACACGTACGATTAGCTGCTAGTCGGATCGTAAAATGGGCTCATTATTTTTTCATGCTGTTCTCTCTCGAGCGAATGACCCCTGACGAACGTGAAGCGTTGCCTGCATTGAATGAAAGTTGAGTCTGAAAGCTTCATGGCTATTTCTCATCGTGGTAACGTGTAGGCCACTTGACTGACCAGATGATTGCTTACGTGTTCTATATTTTTTATCTCATTATATTTACGATGTATTTTAGTTTCCATCATCAACATTTGTCATACATTATTTTTGATTATGTCCATTTCCCATATGAAACTAGGAAATGTTCTACATAAAATATAATTGTGTCACTCCCAAACTACCTGCGAACTTTTCACTCTCCAAAATCTCCAAATACGGGAAAGGAAACAAAAATTGATGCCGCTCGAAACATAATTTAATTTATTTATCCTTCAATGTCTGTTGAAAGGCTTTAATTTTCTCACATAATTCATTTTACATTTATTAATAGTTTGTTCACTCCACAGGCTTTTTGTGCAGTCCAGTGCCGTTGCGGAAGTTATCTTAGCTGCTAAATACGAAATCAGGAAAAGAAGAACATAGAGAGAAGAAGTAGGTAATAAAGAAACGGCAGAGAGTTGGAAAAAGTTGAAGCATGCGGAAGGAAAAAAAATGTAAAATATGAAATGAGAAAGATATTGTATATGACCACCACGGAAAAATTCATTTCTTCTTTATTATGGAAAACAGTAAAAGAGTAGAATAATTTAATTTCATGAGAGGAAATGTCAGATGAAAGAAAAAGAAACGATAAAATCAAATATCCCGGACAATAGATAAAAAATAAATCCTGTCTGACAACCAGTATTGTTTTCGAACGTGATGATTGCGAAAATGAGCTGATAGATGAAGATAATGTTGACAGTGAATGTTGGGGACCCATCGTGTCCGTAATGCTACACGGCATGATGATTCTTGTACGTTACAGGAAATAGTAGAGAGGTGTGAAGAAAGAGTAGAAAATTAGTTTTGGTATGTACAATCAAAACGAATGGCCAGTTTCAATGAACTTCGCATAATATTATTCACGAGATCTATATACTAGTACGTCGTATAACGACAACGCCAGATGTCGGCCCTTGGAACATTAATTTAACGACGTCAGTGGCACAAGAAATATCCAAATGCTGCATTAACACATTAATTATTACTCACTATCAGCTATGGCAGAGCTTTAATCAGGTGTTTGATAATACAGTAATTCGTTTCCATTCTCAACTGTGATTATAATTTTATGCGTATATTCATCACAAACATACTTCCATTGTGAATATATCAGCATGCACATCTCAATAGAACAATTTGAGTATTAACATGTTTATGTTGGAAATGTAATTGTCGTGTATACAGTTGTAGATTATATCAATGCGTCTTGAACATCGAAAGCATACCATCAATGCCTGGGATAATTTTACGCGTATCGCCCTTCATCAGAATTATTTCGATGCTTTGCATGAATCGCACAAAAAACATACCGATTTCAAGACTTGTGCAACAAACTCTATTGTCAATAATAATTGAACATGGATGAACTCCTGAATGAATTCTTTTTCTCTGTACATCAAGTTGTTCATCACATATGATCATGGCACTTGGTATATCATGATATCTGCCAGACGGGCATAGGCGTCTTGATGGCTCATTCAGTTGTGAAGATTCTTTGGCACAGTTCACTAGATCCATGGGCGTGGGTGAATCGATCGTCCCGACTCTCACCATTCAGCCTCATCTCTCTTCTACTCTCTTTTCTCCCCCTCTCACCCTCTATTCGTAACATTTCATAGCGGAACTTGCGGCGATTCCGTTGACGTACGTGTAAGTTTCTTTCTTTCTTTTCCCTGGTTGCTTCTTTTTTCTCGTCTTTTTTTTTTCCTCTTTTTTCTTCAACTCTGCCACAGCGTGATGTCCGTCAGTGATAAAGAAATGGCGTCCGGTTCATGTGTAAGTCGACGAAAGACTTTTGACCAGCTTTAAAAACTTTCTTTTGATGTTTTTATCGTCTGAAAAACATTGAGTATACACTTTTACATTCTCCAACGTTTGTCAAGGATAAATAATTTGAGCAAAGTTTATTTTCATTATTATTTGTTTTTCATTTAGTTTATATTTAACGAGTGAGAGAGTCGTTCATGAAACAAGAAATAATTTTAAATATGGCCTTGAGAATCTTCCGAGTGAGTTAACGCATACGGTAGAATGCGCTGGTGACGGTCGTAGCAATCCCTCAGGGATATATACATCGTGCTTGCATCACCACTTGCGTAATTGAAATTATTATGATTAAACTGTCCGCAATTTTTCGCACGTAGCTTTAATCTCCTTTTCGTTTTGCGGTGCATTAATTTGCGGTCATTAGACGGATGAGTAGAAGCGAGGACTCAGCTCTTCCTCTAACACACCATTTAAAGCATTTGACTCTACTGAGAAGACACCTGACAATAAATCGGATGTAAAATCTGGTAGACGTCTTCATTTAAAAATGGGTTGAATAACAAAAAATTTCCAAGAGAATCTGTATAAGAAAAAAAGATACTTTTCATTCAATTCATTCTCCATAGACCTGAATTATCCTCATCTTTTAATTATTGTCGAGAATTATTTTTTCAATCGGAAACGTCTACTGTAAAACTCGGCAATACACAACTTCAAAGAGTCGACAATATTATACTTGTCTTTATCCTAATAATGCCCGCAAGCAATTTGGATTCAATTTCTATCGGTCGTATTGTCATTTCATACAGACACAGTTAAATCTGATTAAATGGATGAAGTAAAGAGAAAGATAAAAACGCAATGAATGTGAAAAAAAAAGGTGATATCGAGTTAATAAGAAATTGTCGTCTGTAATTGAGATTTCACCGACATCGATTTTATCCAATGACAATCTGAGGGTGATACTTGATAAGAAATTGATCTAATTATATATGGCATAGTATAAATGGCTTGGAGTAAGAGTATATACTTCAAGGGTAGATAATCAACGAGAATGAATTATATGCAATTTCATAAATTATACACATATACATGTGGGAACGTTCCAAAATTGCTCGCAATTTTCCTCGAATTATGTACACGGAAAAGGCGGGTATGGGAAAAAAGTGTATGCTTGAATTAATGGAGGAAATAGTACAGTATAAACATAACACTTCAAAGTGTATTAGAGACCCACTGTAGTGGCTCCTCTATACAAAATTAGATACTACGCACGTTGTACCGTCTCGGGCCATGGAACTCTGAGATAAAGTGTAGATAATTGTTTTTGTCGCCACGTAGCAGTCAACTGTGTGTGTGTCTTTTTTTTTTAACTTACAACATCCCGAACCTCCATCCGAGGTTTCAAAGTATGAAAGGTGTTTCGTTTTATTCTGGTTGACGGCACCATCTGATTCGTATGAAACATAATCCTCGAATAATTCAATTGCTTCCTAGTACTTTTTGCTCTTAAGTGCTTATTATGCAACATTAATTATCATAAATTTACACAGATAGCCAGTGGTCATTGACAAGATTGATTTACGCCAATGGTATGAATGTGCAGCTACCATTGAATTAGGCACTCCTCCAAAAAACTACTTAATCCAAACGGTCGTGTGAGTTCAGTGTGGGTCAATTACTGTGTTGCGTCTGACTTTCTCATTTCCTAGCTCGTTGCTGATGTTGTGGTGATGCGTATTTTTCAATTTCTTTCGCTGCAATATTCTCATTTTTCTCTCCATTCACTGCTTATTGTTTGGGGCATCCATCCAAACCATTACACCATTTGACGTCATATATTTCTCTATTCAGAATGTTTCACAAAGATATAATACTTCACGGAAATAAAGCAAAGCTCCATCATCAGTAGATATGTAAGTCAACGACCTAATGGATTCTACCTTGTTTTAGCTTTCGTGTAATAATAATATTGAGCTCCTGACGTTAGGTGAGAAAATATCCTTTAATCTTTCTAATGATCAAATATTTATATTTGATAATGGAGCAAAGAGTAGTTGAGAAAGACAGGCAAAAAAAAGGGGGAACTGTAAAGAATGAACGAAAATGGAACTCTACAAATGCACACAGTGTATCAACCAACCAATCCTCTAGTTTACGAAATCCATTTCCGTTGAGTGCAGGATACTTTCAGCACTGTACAAACTTTTACGGCATCATTGATGGAAGATTTGATGTTTTTGTTTCAAGTCAAATGTTTATGTCGCATCGATTCAACACATATAAAGTAATCATAAAAATTGTAACTATCTGCAGGTGGAGAATTTTGAGTGATGACGATAAATTTTTATTTCTAGGACGACATTTTGATGGGAAATTTGACATCGTTGCATCATCCAATATAGAAGTTAACGTTGAACGTTTTTCTCGTATAGATATTCTTCGATGAGATTTTTTTTTCAATTTTTTTTTCAGGTTGTACTATTGTTTGGATGATATTAATATAAAATTTAATCATGAAAATTACTCGGAAAATTTCATTATTACATGATTTTATGGATAGTTTCTCATATCGTTAAGCCGAATTGCACTTTATTTTTTAGAACTAAGCAAACTCACAACTGTTCTGAGTGGAGCGCATTGAGGTGTACATATATATGATGTGACAATTCCTATCATCATCTGCGGGACCAGTTTTGAAGCAATTAACGAAGGATATCTCCAAAGTTCAGTTCTACGACGATATAAAACCTATCTCTATTTCATCTGCTCTCGAGAAACAGACGATTGTATTAAGTTTTCATCCAGCGCACACAATTCATTGCTACAATCTCACCTTGATCATGTTTAATATCCACAACTTTTCGCCGTGTATTCGGAAACATGATAAAAAAATTGTTGGTTCAGGTAGTGGGATCAAAATTGGGAAAAAACTTGAATATAAATAGATTCCCAGTATGAACAAATGATTGACGTGTGTGGATGTGTTATTCCGATGACGTGAGTGTTAATCTTCTATATATGGATTCGATAATTGCTGTTGTATATACAGCTGTCAATGCCAGCTCAAGGTAACATAATGACACATAATCGGTATAAATAGGGAAGTTTCACTAGAAATTATTAGTCCCGCTTTTGTTTCTCTCAATTCGTTACAAGTCTACTGCTTTGACCGTATTGACTGTGGTAATGAAAGTGTAGTTTTCAATTTGTATTGTAGGTAAGCACCTCAATTAATTCCCTGTTGTAGTTAGGCGAGAAGAGAACGTTGTAGGCGAAACTATTCCATCTCTAAGAAATATGAGAGTGAATCGTTTTATTTATCAGTGGGATTTTATGAGAGTTTGATTCTCATTCTGTTAATTGTCAAGTTATGCCCTAGTGAGAATTAGTTTATTCAGGATTATATTAAAGTTTTAAAGATTCGTGAAATTACTCTGTACGTTCGAAGTTAGATTGATGTGTCATCCCGGAAAATTCTTGACATGAGCATATTTGGAGAGCGAGAAATGTGGTCAGCATTTTGTTGTTCTCCTTTGGTTAAAATCATCTCATAGAATTGAGGGTATTGTCATGGAATTTCCGATACAAATATTGTTATAGAAATTACTCTATGTTAATTCAAAATTTACCGAGTCAATTGTGACTTTGTGAAATTTCCATGTCAAATTCGTTGAAAATCTTTGGTCTTATGAAATATTGTTAGATGGGTAAGTTGACTACAGCGCAACTAAAATTTGGTTGGCACACACACACACACACACATATACACACACCTTTGGCTTCTACAGCACACGGTCGTGATTCCAAGAGGTACGTAACACCGGATCCCAAGTCGTCCGGGGTAGCTGAACAAGCGGCGACATTGAGAAGAGAAACTGCGGAAGCATAGGATTCAAGTCACGTGTTGGCCAACCAATGCTGCTGCTCTCTATCCAAGCCCCGGAGCTATTTCACCCTCTATTCACGTGTTCCTGGTTTTCCACCACCAACTCACACATTCTCTTGTTTCCCTGTACCTCTTGCCCCCATTCCTTCATTCGCGTTCTAACATCCTCTCTCGCCCATTTCTCGTTCTCTCATTACCTTTGTTTCTACTATGTACGTTCGGACAATCTAATAGGATAAGAGGACTTTACCTTCACTACATAAAAGTGTTATAGTAGATTTGTGAAACTGGACTCGCACTTTTGTAATATCCAGCGAATTATTTATTCAAATCTCATGAAATTAATAGTTGCGTTCGGGTTCTTCTATCATTATAAAAAAAAAAGAGACTTTCATGGTTGTATTCATCGATGTTAATTTTCAGACAGTTTCTCGATCATATTCATGACAATTTATTTATCGTAGTGTCCTGCAAATGAACCTCTTCCGATTCCAATAAATTCTCTTTGCGGAAGCTTCGCGAGCACAGCTACGGCGTAATTTCCTCTGCTATGTGAAGATATCTCGGTAGACACTGGGAATTTACCGGAATTCAAATGAATGCTAATTGATGATGTTCTGTTACAAATAAATTTCAACAACGGACGTTGCGTATCTATATAAGGATAATTAAATTTTCCAATGAATAGATCGTTTGCCTCTTTATTTGATTTTTGATACTTTTTTTGCAGTTTCTTCAGCATAGAATATAAGTGACTTATTATTCATAACAGGAACCGCGAATTCACAGTTCCAGTACATGAATTCTCTTTCATTGATTGTTATTTCGAGATTCGGTAGTTATAATATAATTTTTGTGTCTGGATGAATTTCAACTCATATGAAAAAGTCTATTTTCTCATGTGTTTGTCGACTGTCGAAGCGTGTTCTTGTGCTCAATGAAAACATAAAATTTTCCCGAGTTATTTCGTTATGCTGTTCAAACTTTTCTTTGTTTCTGCCAATCCAGCCGTTTCGCGATGATATAATAACTTTCTCTCTTCACCGTTATTGTCTTTACGACAAAAGCGAAACTCAATAGTTTAATCTACCAAGAATTGCGACCCCAGTATTGTCTGACCTCCAGGGCAATCGCTCTTGGTGCTCGTCATCGTTTATCTTTGATCCCAAAACAGGTGAACTTTATTTATGAAAGAATGTTGGGAGACGATTCTTTAATAAGAACACGTAAACTCTCTATTGATTTATACATAATATTGACATAGTCATTGGTATGGTTCCGGAGATTTCATATAAGACCTTGAACATAGTTGCGTCTATCATTCTCGTAATGCACTTTTGAGCCAGCTGATATTCTGACTTTCGCCACTGCGATGATTAAATTCCCATTTGCTTCAACTGAATAACTCATTAGCTCAGTGAAGCGATTGATCTCGATTTGAATGTTTAATATCTGAGAGACAATGATCAAACAAAGTAGTAAGCGATAATATCACATCTCGTGTTTACATTAAGGAAAATTGTTCATTATAAATCGACTAGTTTTGCTGCTGTGAGTAAAGTGTTTCGAGGAAGCTCAGAGAATTTGCTAACAGCGTTCTAGTTTCTCATGGGACGCAGTTCCATTTACCTTGAGATTCGCGCATATGAAGTCGCTGTGTAAAGGCTGCATTAATGTTCACTATCCATGAGTATTATGCTCACAATTCGCAATTGAACTGTTTCTCTGTTGGAGAGGTTGAAAGATTATTGATATAGGATCGATTACATCCCGATTCTATTATATTTCCGCTTCATGTGATTAATTTAATAGTTGGCCTTTACATCTGACATTGTAAATATATGTTACACACTGTGAACAATTCAATTCTATTTTAATTCACAGTAAATTATAGTGCGAATACACACGTAAAGAGTTTTAAAAAAATCTACTCGATTTCCACTCGACAAGTATGTCGAACGTGCAGCTTGCAACCTTCATTGAATTCTTTTACTATGTGTTTTATTCGTGAACTCGAGTATATAGAAAGCAAGGGAAGAATTGAGATTACATAGCCGCTGGCGATTGGCGAGTGCTGGCTTTTATCGAACTTCATAGATTGTCTTTTCTCGTGGTTTTCACGTCAATTGTCTTATCGACGAGCCCGAACATCACCGCAAGTAACCAGATCAATTGAACACCTCCAATGATAAAATGAAGCAATAAAAAAAAAAATACAGAGATGAAAGAATGAAGACACGTTGATAGGAATACGAGTAAAGATGTGATGATGAAGATGAGAACAAAGGGATTCGCAATTTCACGTATTGTCATTGGAAACAAAATAAATTGCTACACAAAAGTACAATATGTATAGTCCATGGGATACATGAGATAACTTATTTAAATTACGACAAATGAATAATAGAAGATATCAAATACATTTCAATTCAAATTACATTACGAATAAATGGTAAATGAATGGAACTTCCATAGCCATGAATTGTTTCAAATATCCTAAATCTCCTGACATTTTGCTCGGCCAGTTAAGTCCCGAGATGTGACAAGTTGAAACTTCTAAGGGCAATATATTGTCTGGCATTATGAGGATTGTGAAATTGCAAGATATTTCGCACAGATGAAAATTCATCAGACGTTATTCACGTTAGTTTTCATGCAGATCAACTACATGAAGATTAATGTACGTTTTTTTTTTTCATCGATTGATACATCTAAGTGAGATATGAATGAAAAGTTGAGTGTCAAATTGAGCTGATGGCGTGTTCTTGAATAAATCACTTAACAAAGAAATTCTTGACAGCCCTAAACAAAGAATTATAAGTTGTTTCCAGTCTCACGTACCATAGCTGAATGGTAAATGGCAAGAATAATTTTATTTCTCTATCAATATCGCATCAGGAAGTCGTTAATTCAAATGGTTGAACACTTTTATGTATATATATATATATATATTGTGTACTAAGGAAAAAGATAAATGTTCAATTGGATACAAGTGTCGAAATTGTGTATTAAGAGACGCTGAACGATGAAGCTAAATATCAAATAGCCAAATTCAGATGCATTTTACTATCGCTCAATGACAAATTGTTCAGCAATATACTGGATATATAGAAATATATTTTAATATAACTGTCACGTCCAAACCGGGTTTGCGACGTTCCGGTGGCCCAGAAATGAAAATCATAAATTCGATTGATGAACGGGCGTTGGTTGATCAGTATAAAATCGAATCATAAGACCACGAGAAACCATTCCCAATGAGTCTAGCCATCACCTCTACGATATAACATTGTGCACATAACATTTGATGATAGTCATGGAAAAGCCAATGGGTTTTCAACAAGGATTCTATCCAAAATACGGTTCACTTCACGACAGATCGATTGTATGAACGACTGGAACCAATTGAGAAATTGGCTTTTTTCTCTCGCTTTTTTTTCCACGGTCACGGGCATTGTGATAAATCTACCTACCAATGAATTCCCGAGCGGTCACAATTTATTCACGTGAAAGAATTGTTTTATGAGGAAATCAAGCATTCAGATTTTTTCCACCATACAGATTCAATGACCTTTATGACGTTATATTACTTTCAACATCTTGTAGTTTCATAACTTTTGAATCTATTTTTTCGATTCATATGCAATAATTCTATTGAATAACAATTCGATTGGAATCAGAATCATACCTATATAAAGTAGAATAGTAGAAATTATTATTAGCTTTGAATAAGGGGCATAGAAATTTTTCACATTTATGAAGAGCTATTGAGTTATGCCATAATGAGTGGCGTCATCTCAAGGGTATATGAAAATTGTCTCTGAAGAAGTGCAGGGTAATACACGAATGTGGGTGTGACACATATAGACATCAAAATAATGGTGTCTCGCTGACACGACGGTGGAGAAATTCCCTATGGACCACCACACCACAATAATTATGTGACACAAAAGTCACGCACGTGGTAATTCCGTTTAATTACGAAAAACAGAGATAATTAATCCAAAAGCTGTCAGATGCGATAGTGCATGTTATATTTTTTTCTCTTTGTGCGCGTTTACGATCACCATAAATGTGAAAAAAGGAATTTCTATTTGTGGTCTATAAAAATATCCAGACCTATAGCGCGCGTTCTGTTTTAATTTGTAATTCAGGAAAGAAGATTGTGGCTTTTTACATTTTCCTTTTATATGAAATTGTCAATCGCGATACCCGAAAAAATTGTCTATTGGCGTGTCCATGCCGTATCTAAAGTGATTTACGATAAGTTACCTTACAACTCTACTCATTCATATTAATAAATTTTTAATCATCAACGAAGCCAACAATACCATATAAAAATTAATTCCGTAACTAAATTTAAAACGAAAATGAGTGACAAACACTTGACTTTTATAAATGTACGTGTGACACTTGGTTCTAATATTTCCATCATAATTCAACGTACTAGGTGGACGTGCTTTTTTCACAGTTTCCCCAACGTTTGTTATATACACATATATACATATACTAATTCGTGGCGTCTTGTTTCGCGTCTCAGCTCTTATTGTCTCGACTTCCACACCGTCACTAATTCTCGCCACTGTGCGATGAGGAACCAACAAAAGCGAAAAGGGAAGAGTGAAGAAAAAAATAAAGAAGAGGCGTCGAGGAGTCACACTGGAAACAAGTCTAGGTACTCATGCTAATTGAAACACGTCTCGGTTGATATTAGAAACGAGAAAATAAAAAATAAGAAGGAAGAAAAGAAGTGGAATTAAATAAACCACATAAATACAATAGGAAACTGTCTATTCAATTCTTTACCGAAATCCTATTTCCACATAAATGAAATAACACGTACAACAAGACACGACTTCATTCTATAAAAAATATCATCTGACTCTTTCCGTATACTGCTATATATTTAAATGTTTTCTCTCTACAGATAAAAATACTGGACTCACCAGAGTCGCGTCGACGCATCAACCGCATTATGGAAAACAGTATATATGGCGAAAACATATCTAGTAATGCATTCCGACGACGAAAGCCACGGGACATATATGCATAAATGTATTACGGTCGTGTTGTGTATATTCTCGCGATAGAGGAACAGCGACCAAGTAATATATAGATACCTTATATGCGTATACATAGATATAAGAGGAAAGTAGAAATATACGGCAAAATGTGTACATGGGAGGATGGAGAAATGACGAGGTTGTACACGAACATCAACGGAAAATTATACACACCGTGATGTCTGACGGGTTAGCTTGTTCGGCTTGGCGGTACTCCACCACTATCACCTATTATGCCGTGGTAGATTTTGTGGGTGCGTTGTTGACTCGAAACAACAGACGGTGGCCCTTGTATACTGTTAGCAGAGTTACAAACATCCTGAATGCCAGGATGTACGCACGTGCGTGAATGTACACGCCCACGTTTCGATGTTTCCTTCTCTATATTGAAATCTAGATGCGCATCGGATTTGCTACTCACACTCACGTGAACATTAGTAATTGTAAACATATACAAACAGAGTATATATATATATATTTGCATTTATACATTATGGAGGTTTTCAGGTTAAATATTTATCCGAAAATTAGTTAAGTGAATTTGAATGTGAATGTGGAATGCAAATTAGAGTTCACCAAACGACGGTGGAGATTGTTGGAAATAATAACACTGGAACCGGAATAGTGATGTGCGTCATGGAAAAGAATTTTTCGTTCTTTTGAATATTGTTGATGGTACAATAAATGAGAATTAATATTTATGATTATGTATAAACCGGACAATACTTTTCCTTTGGATTAATACAGGTGATGTGACGGCCTAGTACCAATCCCCATATCCCACATTTAGATATCAATCAAACGAGATTGTTTACTTCTCAGCATTAGGAAAATTCTTGAAATCAACACCAATACGAAAGAGGAAATCACCACAGCTGATTACACATATTTTTCTCGTGGTAGTTACTCATCCCGCCGACTTTTCCCACACATTTGATGATGTATTCAGACGCAGAATAATTTCCAACGCCACAATATTCACGATACATAATTATAAGAAATATCTTTTTCTCCAGTAGCACAATTCAGTTGTGAAAGATGTACATGCGCATTGTGCAATGATAAAGTATTATCATACTTAGTCACGTATGTCACATACGTCATACTTACATATATTAATACAACAACAGAACAATTAATTTAATCTGCCTTGAGTTACCATTTTTATTGTTGGCTATACACATATGCAAATGTAGCCTTGGAGCATTTTGTTTCTTAAAGCAAGAAATGGAATGCATGCAATGGATGGAACTGCTTTGATGGTCATCTCGACTGGCCATCGATATAATTGCACCATGAGTGAGAATATACAGAATGTATATTGGTGATACCAATGAGCATATTTCATTGATGACAGTCGGTATATTGGCAAATGCCTTCTCTCCAACGATCATCTCTTGCGCATTTAACGTCATTTTGGTATTTTGCAATATACCAACTACTATATTTGGTGAGACACTGAATGCAGGCGTCATAAATTTATTGATGATGCACCGAAGGCAATACCGTTTCAATTCTATATCAAACTTTCCATTTTAATATTTGAGTAAATTCGATACAGATTCTTTATCATTAGAATAAGCGAAGATTAACTAACGTAAAGAATAATTACAATTTTTCTTTGTGTTGTATTCGAATATAAATACACACATCACTGTTACATTATGGTGTGTTTACCATCAATGAAACATTATCGTGAACCGCATTTTCCCATGAGGCAATGTGTATACCAAGATGTCCCCTGGTGTGATCAGTCTCGAACAGTTATGCACGCATTACGCCGTAGCAAATGTATATATGCATTCACGTCCTGACAGATTCCACAATAACCTTATGAATTGTATATCGATATGTGTATGTATGTTTCCATGTTATGTAGCCGTCATCTGCACAGCACGTGTCACTAAAGCAGTTGTGTTAACATACAGAAATTATTGAGAAAAAATATTCATCACCATATAATTTGAATAATAAATTCATCAATAATATCCGAATTACTAAGTCTGAATGAATTATTGAAGTAGGTCGTACGATGTGAATGTAAATTTCATTCATCAATACTGAGAAAATAGAGGAGAGGATTGATGAAAAAAATGGGACAAAATGGTGAAATTAAATCTGGAATAGTTTAGAAACAATTATTTAAGTTGAATAAATGTACACGAATTGACGTCAATTTATAAATATATGTATATGCTTGTATATGTATTGTGAAATTCCTTGGGCCGAGGTATAAAATACAACTTGATTTCAAGTGAGCCGGTCAGAGTGAAGTGTGACTAGCAACTGAACGGACTGGATCACCTATGTGTACTTTCACGGTTGTGGCGAATATAAAAATATTGTACAGTACAAATCAGGAAGTTTTTGTGTAAAATTTTTCAACTAATTGCATTGGAGAAAAAAAAACCAAATGTATAAATTACATGTGAAGTTGATTGTAACAAGCATTGTTGCGTTCAATGTTTTTGTGGCGAATGCGCGACCAGCTACAGATACTGTATGGCATGACCATGACGGTCGCATTGAAACAGGTTTGTATGGACCGAATGATCATGTGGTTATATTGAATTCAACTAATTTGAAGGATACTATTTATGGAGATTCAAGTGCATGGCTAGTTGAATTTTATGCCAATTGGTGCCCACATTGTCAACGATTTGCGCCTGTTTGGAAAACATTCAGTCACAGTATAGATAGTAAGTATTTGTTTCCTATATCTACCTTTCTTATTCTAAGTAAATATACGATATCAGAGCAGCTGTCTTGAGCATGGAGAAAATTTCTTATGCTAAGAGAATAACAGAAATGATTTGCCAATGGAGAATGAAAATAAAGACTATTTCGAATCGTGTTGTGAGACTAATATTCATCACACTTATACGGTACATAATATCATTTTAGCAAGCTGTTCGCTCTCGGACATTCATCTATAATTCATTACGACATGACGAATAATGAATTACATCATCTATGTGGATTGTAATATGGGTGGTTGAATTCATTATTCAACAATATATTTTAGATATTATTGGTTTCGAATATCGTAAATGTTCAAACTTTCGAAAAGAAGAAGCACTGAAAAATTCAAACGCATGTTGCCATCTTTATTGCAATCCCTTATAATCAATATATCTGTGTAAACCATCCTAGTTTGGAGATGACATCAAGATTTGTATTATCATAACTCTTACAGTTTGTTTCCCTTCGTGTATTGTCTATGTAAACAGTTGACTTACTGACCTTGTCTTCGTATCCAACTTTTCTCGCGGAAATAACAGTCTCTTGATAAACATTCGGATAAAAAAATTATTTTTGAACGGGAAATAATTGATACACGATGAATGACAGAGTTAGTCAGCTCCGTTTCGACACCTCTAGATGGAATTTTTTTTTTGCTAAACCGAATATTTTTCCACAGATTGGAAAGATATTGTGAATGTCGGGGCATTCGATTGTGCCACAGTTAGCAACACACCAATCTGTCAAGAGTATAAGGTTAGAACTGTTCCTGCAATAAAATATTTCCCACCACACTCCGAACCGGGTGCATTAGGTGAACTCCTGAGTAAAAGTGAAATTGTTAAACTGCTCAGGCAGAAAATATTGACGACACTGGAGAATGATCGAGAACGGCGAAATGATATATCATGGCCAGAATTTGCATACTTGAAGTCAGTGATATCAGACATGATTTAATTTATTTTCAACTGAAACAAAACTTATTGATTATTGATATTTCCTAATTGTTCACAGGAAATTGGGATTGGAGAATCTATTCAACGATCTACCCGAACATATTAAATATTATTTTATATTATTTGAAGAACCTGAATCTTATTTAGGGCTCACAGCCATCCTTGATTTTCACGATGTATCACCAATTATGGTTCGTCGAATCTCATCAAATAATAACCAATTATCCCAAGCATTCAAAGTGGAAAAATTCCCAACGCTCATTGTAATTGATCGAGAAAATACTTCAAGTACTGTATCGCTATCTTCACCAACAAGAATAGGAGTATTCGATGCAATAAAGGATTTTCTGGATTCAAAAGGGATTCAAATCAATGTGACAAATGTAATCGATGATGATGAGATAATGCGAATTTACAAACCTAAAAGACTTTTGAATCGTCCTGCGGTAACACTGAAGGATGATGATATTCATCATGCAGATCTCGAAGCAGCGTTACAATATTCACTCAAACAAGAAATTGGACTGGCAAAAACTATCGATGGCGAAAAAATGAAAGCTTTGAAAAATTATCTAGAAGTATTGTCGGGCTATTTTCCAATGAAGTTCGGTCCTGCAGCTTTCCTTGATACTATTTACGGTAGAATAAAAAATAAAACATCAATCGATGGTGAAGAGTTTCACATGTTGGTAACGTCACCAAACATAAATTCGGATCACTGGCATGAATTAACATGGGTCGGTTGCAAGGGTAGTGAACCCCATAAACGAGGTTATACGTGTGGTCTTTGGACGATGTTCCATACTTTAACAGTAAGATATGCAATAGCCGCGGATGAAAATCGATCAAAAGAAGATACTGGAGCAAAAGTGATATTAGCAATGTATGGATATGCAAAACACTTCTTCGGATGTTCTCATTGCGCTGAGCATTTTGTTCATATGGCAGAAACTCGTAGAATAAATGATGTTAAAACTGCTGATGAAGCTGTGTTATGGCTATGGAAGGCACACAATGAAGTTAATGAGAGATTAGCTGGTGATGTTACTGAGGATCCCGAATACCCGAAGATGCAGTATCCAGCTAAAGAACATTGTTCTAAGTGCAAGAATGCAGATAATTCGTGGAATGAGTTAGAAGTATTGAAATATTTGAAACAAAAATATGGTGGCCCTAATATCAAAGATGATTTACCAACATCATCGTTGCAATAGTTATATAGCTATTGTGTAGAGAATGAGTATAAGGAATTGAGAGAAACTGAATATGACGTCAGGAGTACATGTAATCTCATTCCTCTGACTTGTGTAACACTTTTTCTTCCTCTTTTTTTTTTTTTCATGGCCGATATGACGTTGGTATTCTGTTGATAAAGTAGCAATGGAATTTTTTCGCACGTACTCTGAAAAAGGTGGAAGAATTTTTTACGGAATGTCAATAAAGAAGACATCACTTCATGACAATGAAACTGTGTGGGTATCCTGGTGAAAATGGTAACTCTTCGAACAACCAATGAGAAATTCCAAGGATTCCACAAATGTTTCTCATTATGATAGGGAACTCGAAACTATGAGAAGGAAAGGAAAATAACGTTTATTGATTCCATCGCTTTTTCATAGTTTCTACCTCGACTTTATTTTGAGATCCTTTTCTACTCACTCAATAATAAAAGTATTGAGATCTCCAAAATAAATATTGGCTTTGCCATGATCATAGATGACACTGATGTATTAATGTCTATACGTACTGTTAATTGCTAACATTTGAATAGAATAAAAGTACCGAGACGGCTTGTGTAAGTTGGCGAACATTTATTATTTTTTTTCTGTATTATCTCTATGCATTTTCTTAATTATGAAGAATTATAAATAGCATTTCTATGCTATTTCTGTGGGGCAATGCCTCCATTTTTATTAAATTAACGGAAGATATGAAGAACAGTCAATTTGGTTGATGACCCATTCGAATCGAAAAACAAAAATTCAGATCATGCAATGGGCTTCGAATAATTCTAGCTGCAATAACTATTTATCTCGTGGCAATGAATGATGTTGAGCTTGAATATCTTTTTGATTCTCTGTTAATTTGTGCCTATCCTGCATCTGGTTCGAATTCCTATTATGGAATATGCATTCGCATTTGAGCCATTGGAACCTATCTGTGAACATACCTCGTATCAATTTATCCATACAAATTTATATCTTTTGAGCCGTCAGCTTGGCAGCATTTCACATGAGCTGTGGGTGAAATTCACGTGTTCGTTAAATCTCAATTGAATTGAGCGGATTGCGCTAGTGGCATCATCACTACGTTCAACAAAATTGGCGCGAATTGAAATATATACGTAAAAGTGAATGTGAATGGTTGATTGCATGGAGTAACACTGCCAATTTCTATGCCCCTTTCAGTGCAATGGCAAATTTTCGATATTTATACCCACAGATATGAATGTAGGATACCACATGTGGAGCAAAATCACGTCTCTATTTATCGTAGCGAACAAAAGTATTTTAATAAAAGTTATCGTTTGGTTCCCTACTTCCATTGTGATTTGAAATAAATTCAACTTATCGTTGTATGTTTTCATCAGTTCCATAATTAAATTTCCAAACTCTGCACTCATATTATGATTTTTTATAATCATAATGTATTTTGCAGGGTAAATTTAATGATGAAACCAAATTCAGAGATATATGAAGTGAATTTGAACAAAATTTTAACAGTAATTGCCCATTTATTTTTGAGCATTTGTCTTTTTTGTACAACTACAGATCAATATGTCGCAGTTGATAATTCGCAAAGCATTACACACGCCTATATTACTCTGTATTCAAGTGCTTTTTCATGTGGTCTAAATGATACAAGAACCAGTAGTGATTAATTTTGACCTACTGTCCAATTATAATCTACTATAAATTGAATATATGATACTGGACAGGAGATATTATGTGTATGAACATATATACCTCAATATATGAACTTCGATAACGGGTGAGTAGAGTGCATACATATGTGCAGCTGGATTTAGTATGTTAATCGAATGTGTGCCTTCAACTATCAACAAGGTTCAATACTTTAGTCTTGGGGGAACAATTTGGGCACTCATTCACATGATAATAGGTTTTTTTTCTCCTAGCATCACCTCTGTTACTAGTTGGAAATAAAATGTTTTTTGGCTAATTATTCTAGTGAAATGTTTATAGTCTTCATGATATCGTAGATATTTCAATGATGAATTCGGCAGGGATTACAGATGCATGATAAAAGTACGTTTATATTTATTTTCGGCATAAAATTTACAACAGAAAATCGTATGTGTGAAAATATGTTTTTATCTACCATCACGAGAGAGTTATAAAGATTGTAATACACGATTAACTCCTGTGCCATCATCTGTTTTGGGTTTTACGTTCGAGTGAGACCCGATGACACGTCTGATATTCAGATCAGTGGTTTGGAAGTGTTGCTACATGTGGTGCTTTGGCATATTCGCGCGAGTAAGGTTCTCTCGCTTTATTTATGGCTTTTTGAGTCACTTTAGCCTTGGTTACTTCATCTACTGTGTCATTATCATCTTCTTCTGCTGCCTTTTATGTTGTTGTTTTTGATTGATTCTGAATCTGGTGGATTTATCGACATGATAAATCCACCAGATAAGAAAGTGAAGAGTTTAATCATAGGTATTTGCGTCCAATATAATTTGTTTGATCATGTTCCGCGAGTGACGATAGTACTATTTCATATACTGTATACCTCTATTATTTAAGGATTATTATGTGGAAAATATTTATGTGTACAACAGACAGGAGTTTGACTAATAAGCGAATCATATTTCAAGTTTTTTCTATAGTCGACCGATTAAAATTATACAAACACGGTATGAGAGAGATGGTGGAAATGGAATTTCCTCACATAATCGTTGTCATTCATGCAATTATTCAGATTTTCAGTCGACTGGTTTTTGCACTGTTCCCCCTCGCTGTTAATTCGCCCACCGAATATGTTTGAAGTGCATGAAGCGAAGCACTCGTGTCCTGACTATGTTATTCTGCGATATTTTATTCTCCTTTGTTGAAAAAGTGTTCCAGGTGGTAGTTATCCGACCAAAGTACAATGAATATGCGAAATTCGCTTGACATTACTTTCATCCAACACAGGGATTATAATGTTATTAATTTTTCCGAAACTATTTTTAATTACACGTCAAAAGTCAAAAAAATGTTTGGAGAATATTGCTCACTATATTTAAAATTAGGTAGACCTTTCGCTAGTTTTTCTACTATAAATGCTTGTGCATTGGAAATATTATATTTATACATGCATTCAATTCATTTAGAATGTATAGTCTATCATTAATTACTGAGAATGAAATGTAAAATTAACCAAATGTAAAACCTCACGAGAGTAAAATTAAAATATTCGCCCGATTATAATCAAGTGGGAGAAATTTATTCTCGCAATTTTATCATTTCATTCTCGGGGCAGTGATATATCCTCCCGCTCATCAAGTACATTTCTCATCCACAAATAGGACAGAATGTCATATTAAAAGGCATCTTTACGATTGGACACAATCGCCAGGGTAGAAAACATAGCGTAGCCTCGAGATGGAAATGCAGCAACGGTGATTTCTGCTAAAGTATACACAAATATTTCCGTTTGTACAAAGTGAATATGTGTGAACATATATTCTTGGTGTCTGTTCAATGAATTGGTGAGTGTATATATGACATTATATAAAGAATCTCATGCGATACGCGTATGAATGGAAATTTTTCATCGTAAAAAAGTTCTTGCTGTAAATTACCAACGGTTAAGATAACGTTCCGCCAGTAGCCGCGTGGTAAGTCATCTGCACCCTCCACTCTCCCTCGACCTATTCCACCATGTACTCTGTACATCATACCCGTCGTCCACGAAGTAACCATGCTCTATTTTATGCCACGAGACACTCCCACAATGTTGAAAGAATCGTTGAGATGAAGAGGTGTTGGCATAAACTCGTTTCTCTGGGCACCTTTCGCTATATTCTCGTTCTCTACCTCTTCACTGCATGAGAAAATATCAAAGATTTTTATTTTTTCTCATTCTTTGTCATAAGTTAAATGAAGTAATGAAGAACGCTGACGCTGTTCATTTCCTCACAAAATGTTTGTGTCTCAAGTAAAAAGAACGGTCGAACAGCACTGAGATTATATAGTTACAAATTTGTACAATTTTATACTGTTGAATAAATTAATTCGTGAATTAATTCAAACTGAGATAGAGAACGGAAAGTAAATTAAATTATGCCCTTTTTTCATTTGTTAGCAATTTAAAGTAATGATAATGCAAAAAAAGTATGAACATCTCAAATGTTATGACACGTTAAGGAGCAAAAAAGAGAGAGTTAGAATTGAAATGTGGTATATTGTTTTAAACAATTTTGGTGAAGTCATTTCTGTTGGTAAATTTCAAAGCCTCGTTGGAATTATGGGATTTAATTCTCTGGATCCCAGGAGCCTGTGGTACCTTCGAGTAAACACCACAACTATGTATGTATAGCTGGTTGAGAGTATATACATGAATATGTACACATGTATATGTACAGTTAGTGCAACAAATTGGCGCAGTGCGTTTGCGTTATGTCTGGTCATGAGAAAATATATCACAAATAGAGCAATCATTCTTCTATGCACATTACATATTTTTATGAGTATTCGCATATCGAAAATACAAATACAAATGAGTTCGATTGTACAGAATTTCACTTTGAAAATATTGATTATGATTGTGATACACGCTAAAGTGTTCAAGTTTTACGACAATTTAAATCTATGATGAGCCTAAAGAGAAGGTATATTTCGTGTTTCTTTATTCATATATGTAAGGAGTAGATATTAAATTTAATATATGGTTATTATTTAGATTGCATGGAAATTATGTTAGGACAGAAAATTAGCGATAGCCATGTATCAGAGTCGTGACCATGACACGTTGAATGTATGGATCGAACTGCTTACAGCTTACAGCTACAATTGTAGTAATTTGCGGGTGTGCACCACGTGGAACTCATTCGCTCGGTCCAACGTTTCCATGTATGACCACATATACATGTTTATATTTATGGTGTATAAATGTTTGACACATTTAGTTTTCATACTGGTTTTCTCTTTGATTTGCGATAAAGAAATGAATAATTAACAATATTTCATTCTTTGATTGATGTAATTATCAACTGGAGATTTGTAATGTGTTGTGTGAAAATGATGATCATTATAAATGAGCTTGGGGAATGAAAGCACAAAAAAATGTGGTGCACATTCCAACAGTCCTTTTTTTTGCTTTGAATCAATGAAACGTATATTTTTCGTCTTACTGCGAGACACGAAAGTTGTCTGCCATACAGTTTGATAGAAATGAACGATTGAAATTGAGATAAATTTCCGGGGAAGATAAGGACCAATGCGGGCGATCGATGTGGCGATATAGATATTGCCCACCTCCACAATAGTTGGTACTTTAAGCTGAGAAAACAGGGAGAAAACTATCATCCCATGCATTGAATTCTAAGGCAAGATCTATCAAAACTAACTGTAAGGTGTTATAAATAATATAATCACAATATAATACGATCTTGATGTTCAAACAATTTTTCTTATTTATCGGCAGCTCACTCGACAGAGAATAAACGGATTCATCTTGCTTATTACTTATAACACAAATAACTAATCATTCCAGGGATATGACTCGTCGCGTAAATACTCATACAACCAATGCAATACATACGTTTATATACATATCGTGCCTTGCACATAGACATACAAATCCACGGGATAAAAAATAAGCCTCAGGCCAGGAAATGCAACTATATCTTTCTGTATATCTCTTGCACTATATCAACACATATATATTCACATATATATATATAGGTATGTACAGTGTACATTGCCGGACGATGTTACACGTGAATATATCCGTGGCTCTGTACGTGCTTCTCACATCGATATACAGTGCAGCGAAGTAATGCTCTCACTGTGCATACCTCGAGCCTTTGCAAATTCTACCTGCGTACATTTTCCCGCCACAGGTTCACCTAACTGCACACTTGGTATACGTGTTATCGTACATTTATGTAAATGTTACAAAAACTCTCCCTCTTTGCATCCACCAGTCATTGAGAACAAACACATACTATCGCTATATTCTGCCGACGGGATTTTTATTTTCTATACTCTTTTTTAATTCTATATTTTTTTCATCTTCCACACACCGTTGTCAATGATATTTTTTTATGCAGACGCTAGACATTTTTCCTCTGTTATGCATTCACATTAATTCCAATTGAATTGATAACAGTGCTTGGAAGCGCTAAAATATTCCGACAGATACCTGGATACCTACTCCAACATCTATTTATTTACATAAAACTATCAATAATTATTTCATCTTAATGCTGTCTATTTAATAGTATGAATTTATACGAAGTTATACGCGTTACAATTCATCCTCACAGTATTTTAGTTCAAATGTGTTGTCGGTTTTTGATTCGGGTCAGTGAATACCCACGTGATGATGGTGTAGAATAGTTCGATTCTATATACATTCGCGGTGCACAACGAGGAGAGCGTTCGAAGAGATATTGTATTTCGCTATTTCTGTCTATCTATTTTTTCACTCCGATTCCATTTCGTATTTTTTTTTCCATTTTCTCTCTATTCATTGTTTTTTCATGTAACCTGTCATGGAATATTAACAATTCATAAGTTATATTTCGTGTAATTGTACTGTTTTATATATTTGTATATTAAATATTCAGCGTATTCCTCACCACTAATAATAATCCAATGACGAATAAAAATTAATCAGTTCATTACTGAATGCATGAGTAATAATGCAATATTATCCGGGAATTGAATGTGAATATTGGGCTTCCTATTATTCTCAGTACTTAAATTATATGGGATTGAATTAAATGGTGAGATCGTATCGCTCGCCCACACATCCAATTCTAGTTTTATATCAATGGGAAGTAAGGGATATATGTGAGAGTAGGTTGAATGAGGTACAGAAAATGTTGAGGACATAAATAAAGGGAGAGAATTGATTCGAATTTCTCAAGCGTCCATTTGGACGAGTGACTCAAGAGTCTTTTGCGCGTTCTCTATATATGATTTCAAGTGGAACTACTGCAGCAACCGTTGAGCACGACTGAAAGAGAAAAATCTCATTGAACATTTCCGCAACGTGTCAACCAGAGAAAAGTGCGTGGTGTGATAAAGTGTCCGGCATTTATTTTCATTCTATTTTATCTGTGTTATTTCTTTCATTTTTAATCTATTCATGCAATCATAATAAAAAAACCTTTGAGTGATTTATAGAGTAGAACCAAACATCCAAACGGAAGACACCCATCAATCTCTATGTACTGTTTCGCAAGTGGATGATTCAATATGATAAACTATTGCGAACAAATAAATAATGTCCATACATTTTTCTGTCTTTGAGGTTCAAATTAAATTTATATTTAAAATGATTGATTCTCAACGCGTGTTTATCTTCTATCCCATTAGGATAAGTCTTGCAAATACACTCTTTGATCCTTCGTTCCTTGTGGTAAAGGTCAAAAACCTGTACCAGATATATATCTTGGGCTACTTGCAAATACAATTTCCATATATATATATTCTCAGTGTAATTTCCCGGGAGAACGATGCAGTAGCAACGTTCTATACCTTCGATATTCCAGTGAGATGCTTTATCAAATGGCTACTTTCGAATTTTTGTTGAAAGATAGTGAAACAATTATGCAAATGACCTTTTGAATTAATTAACCTTTGGAGCCTATATGAGACTTTCTCTGCCAGAATAAACCGGTCGATTTCATATGAATTGCAAGATTATTCTGAATTCCATATATCCATTGTATATTCATTAAGTTTTGTTGATAAGAAAAAAAATCGAATCTCTTTTTTATTTATATGTGAAAATATGAATAAATGGGGAGAAACATTTGAGTTGTATTTGAAAGAGCCATGAATGAATCACTACTCTGGAAAAACTGTTATTACGAGTGTTCAGTATAAAAATAAATCGGAAAACGCTTGAGTGATTATTAATTCTTAATTATATATTGCACAAGTGGTTTCTCAATAGTGTATAATCCATTATACACACTCAACAAGCATTATCGAATGTGTGTACGTCAAGTATTTATATCAATTATCGAGTAATCTACCACAATATATACCCGAAGAGGGTACTTGTTGTTCAGATACAATTGAAATGGCAATACCGAGGAAGAAGCATCAAGGGTCGTAATTCAGTGTATTACACTCGAATATCGAGGTTGAAAATACGCAATGGTGGTGAGTTGTGAAGAAAATGAGTGTCATGTTGAATACCTCTCATTGTTCTACTGAATTACCTTGTTCTCTGATGGAATTAGTGTCACCAAAGGTTCAAGGTGTTATATGAGAAAATTTTAATAAACGTGATATCGAATTGTTCACATGGTGTAACTAACGAACACGCAAGATCCAACATTTATATATAGTCGAATATGAATTAATGAAACAGTGGAATTTAATTCGGGAATTTTAGATTTGGAAAAGTGTTGATCCATGTTGAATTCGATTCATCGATCAGATATTTCAAAGCTTTTAATTATTCCGCAATGTGATTCCGTTTGCAATAGAACACGAATACTTTGTGAATTTCATCGAAATACGACCGTGAGGAATTCCGATATTGGAAAGAAATTAGTTATAATTATTCAATTTCTCATATCTGTTATGTGATATTACTCATGATTGTATAAATTTCGAATCGAATAACCCTTTTGATTCTAGAAATAAAACAAATTGTGAATTCATTGCAATGAATAATTGCTAGATTGAAAGCGATACATAAGGTGAGATTGATCACACATGAATTTATTTGTACCTTTTTTTTTATCAATATTACTTTTAAATGTCCATCAATGGAATCCTGATCGGTGTAGGATAAATTGCTATACACTCCGAAAGTCATTTGTGGTGGAAAAAATTTTTATACCACAGTCATTTTCCCGAGTACAAAAATATTTCACAAAGAGAGCGAGACTATGAAAAAAAAAGAAATAAAATAGAACGAGGAAAAAATTTCGTGTCCCTACGGATCTGACACGAGTTTGTGTGCGGTATAAAACTTTGACTGTTTTTTTTTTCTCACCCATCCGATGTTGTGTTATACTTTCCTTCACCTTTTATTTTCGTTCGTATTTTCTCTCCTCTTTGCAACATTTACCTTATAGATGGATGGTGAAGTGTCATGATCCAAGGAAAAACATTAGCGAAAAAAATGCTGTCGAGATAAAAGGCAAAATGTGTGGATGTGTATATTCAGGCCATGAAATAAATTTATATATACGTACATCGTCATATGTAGTGTGTTGTGTGAACAAACATGATTAATATACGCAAGATGGAAAACTGGGAGAATCAGAATACATATACAAATGGTGCAAAACAGTTTACATTAATACAACAATGCTTCGTTGTTGTTATTTCTCTCTGCTTTTATTTTTTACCGTGAAAACAAAAAAAATTAGATTCCGGTTACCTCGTGCACGATAGTCGACTTTATATTTTTTTCTATTTATCCACGTAGTACATTCTATTTTTTTGCATTTCAATTCAGCGCACGTTTGTATCTATCATATGTATATATTCATATAAACTGCTTGCACAGAAACAAAAAAAACGTTATGCTCCGAAAAAATTATAGCTCGTAATGAATGTATTTCCAATAATTCAAATTTAGACAATTTCTGCTGATGCATAATATTTAATCCTTAAATATCATTTATAGTATTGGTGTTCATATTTCAATATAATATACTGATTTATGAAGTCGATTCCGCTATTATATTATCACAAATCAAATAATCTATAGTTGAATTAATTTCTCATCAAATATATCTTTGACAATTCAAAAGAGTGATATCCATTTAATTCCATCACTTATTCTACCACCAGCAATATAATTATTGACATATTTTTATTTTATTACGTCACAATAATACATTGAAAATACAAACTCACTCCCATATCGATTCAATTTATAAAATAACAGTGCTCGTTACAAAAATAACCGTACAAAATGATCATAAACATTTACGGCTGAACATTTATGAACTTTTACTACTTATTTCAAGTACATAAATATGCATTTATAGTCTTGCTCTTCAATTTTCCATTGCGATGATGATACGCTAACAATTTATATACACCCTCGAGAGTGTCAAACTAATGAAGAGATATTCAAGGGAGAACAAGTATTATCTTGTACAATGAACAAAGGGGGAGTTTATCTGATAAATCCATGTATTGATTTTATCCGTACCCATGTGATACCATTTTGCTTTTGCTTCTGACCTGAACTTCAATCGCTGTTTACGAACTAGATCAACGATTTGCATACTTTGTTCTAGTGTCTATCACCCAAGGGAGTATGCGAGAGAATCCACACGTTGGGCCAGTCTCGAGTGACATGCGCCATTCCCTAATTGCATTACTGAATCCTCTGTATACGTGTGTACTTTTCACTATCCTCCTACTCTGTTATAGTGTACTTTCTCACTCTTCTTTGTTAGTCATTATTACCTTCGTGCATATGTAAACGTATCATGTTCAGTCCATTCCATAAAGTTTCTTGTTTCGAGGATGCATATAAGCATCGAGATATGTCAAGACTGTTTCATCGATGTGAAATAAGTTCAATCAGTGCGAGGTAAATAGATGCATTCAACAGACGTACACAATGGTGAACAGCTGTTTATAGTAGTCAAGAAAGTGGAAAGAAGTTTCTTCGATAATTTCTTTCTGTAACAAAGCGAAAGTTATTCTCATGCATGAAAAAATATCGTAAGTGTCGACACATATTTTAATGTGCTATTTTTTTACAGAAGAAAAATTTTCAATATCGATATGAAACAATAGGAATATACGAAAAAAAAATATGTACATTTTATCGAGCATTTATAAAATCTGGAAATTTCGCCATCATTTTTTCCTATTTCTTCAATATAACTTTATCGAATTACACATTGGACTACGGCAGTGTGTCGTCTGGCGAGACATAACCATATCGCAAGCCGGGTCACAGATAAAATGTGTGTTAGCACAGAAAGAGAATATTAGAATGAAGGAGAGTGGCTGGATCGAGAGCCATTTAAGCATAGCGACCACCACAGCGTGAAACAGTATACATATATAAGTAAAGTAAAATGGCTATAAACATTGGTAGGTCCATAAGCTGTAGCACATGATATGGTTGAGGAGACCGCGAGTACGCGCAGCAATTTCGCGTTAAGTGAGTTCGCTATTTCGTGCACAGGCAACACATTCATATGAACTTTTCAAAAGCTCTTCAGAAGCTATTGCCTTTGTGGTGACATCTAATAACCAAACAAGTAAATATATTCACATATATATATACATTGAAAGTCTCATTGCGTATACACATTGATGTCTCCAATGTGGATACGAACACTGACATTTTATTCAACTGGTTATTATAACATTACTCCGACGGTTGAACTCTTAGCGATCGTACTGCTTCAATTATTTTTATTACTTCATTTATTTTTTAGTCGTCCAAGCAGTTATTCGCTATCGTGCCTTCATCTGGAACGGGTTAAATATCATGGGGAGACATAATTCTACATTTATTTCTCCAATCGTTATACAATGGGTAAAAGCACTATCTGGGAAAATATTTTATTCGAAATGTATCGATTTTTCATTTCTATTGAATATTATCAAAAATGGAATGTATTTAATTGTCACTAAAAATGTTAGAGCATTGAATAATAGATGGCTGGAAAGACTTTTGTGAGTTTATGATTTCCCTATTTCTTGTGCAGTTTGTAAAATTTACACTGCATCTTTTTTTTTTTCTTCAAATTTCATTAAATTCTGAATGACCCATTATGTTCAGGTATCCTTTATTAACCCAGTTTTCTTCTATATATTTTTACATGCCCAATATGAGCCGGAATAAGCTCAAGAATGCACACGTTGGTTACACATATACGCAAATATATATATATATATATATATATATAGGTATAAAAATATTACATACACATATCTGATGCTCAGCGATATTAAATACCTGATGAGAGCAGACAATGGATTATTCAGTAATACATGAAACCGGTGTACTGAGAGAAGAAAAAGGAAAAAGAAAAGGAATGAGGATGATTTATTACACATAAGATGAAGAACGATACGGAGTGGACTGGAAATATTTCGTTTTTTCATGTGTGTTTGACAGAAAATATTATCATCCATGAAAAAAAAAGGCGATGAGAAGTACAATAGAAGTTGTAGTTATTGAAAGAATGGTATCAACAACTGACTTATAATTATGTAAGTAAAAATGATTTTTTTGCTAATCTCAGGAGCTTGGGGGAGATGGGACAGAAACGGTAATGAGTCAGTATTGCGCTACGCTTCTTCGTTTCTATTTTCATATAAGATTAATATTCGGCGGAATGTTGTAGAGCTCAGACGGATATAATGAAGAAGGAAAATGGTTCTGCAATAAATATGTATTGCGAATGAATGTACGGTGACGGTATATCGCGTCGTCGAATATGTATATATTGTTGGGGTGCCCTCACGATCGCCCCGGCAGGTTATTGAAATACCATCACGAAGAAGGTATATTTAAGAAGCATATCGTTTTATGGAATTTCAATTTCGATTTCAAGTGCAAGTCATTTCACGACGTTATTATATCAATTCGTTCGACATTTATCACAGTATATTATTTTTTCATTAAAAGTACTGATAGTGAATATATATAACAGCCCATCACGAACGACGTTCGACGATACCGTGAAATAATTCATTCAATAATGGAACTGTGAATTAATTGGACTCGATCCCATAATTTCATTTGATATGAAAAATTTCCATCATGATATATACTGTATATTTTATTACCTGTCGCATTTTCCCATTTGACAAATGACTCGTTTTTTTTTTTTTTTTTGATAAAAGGACGAGTGGACTGACCTCGACATTTTTTCCCAATATTTCTTGTGTCATTATTTTTTATTTATGTTTTTTTTTCTCGGTGGTTGCACCGAAGAGGGAATCTTAATCACTCTGAAAAAAGAGAATTTTCACGGAAACTTCGCATACAGAGTCGCACGCCCACTTGGCGACGACTTTATACTATGGCGTGTCACTGAAAGCGTGCGGAGAAGAATGAAAGACATGTAAGAGAAAGAATGTAGAGACCGAAAAGAATGAGAGAAAGACGAGTGAATGAAGCACTTTCAGGAGTAACAAACAATGAGAGTAGCGAAGTTGAAGGAGATTTCACTGTCTATATATACAATGCGTTAGAGGTTTCATACTTGAAAAATGTTTGAAGAAACTTTCAAGTCTCATTCTTGCCTTCACTTTCATTCCATTCTTATTTCAACTTCAAAGCCCCAAAAATATCAAATTAATTAAGTTTTGACAACAAAATATAATTTAGTAATGCTTCTACCATTGATAAAGTGTTTGGTATATCAATCTTACTCTCGAGACACATAATCTCATGATCTGCGTGAATATTTTCATAAAATGAAACATCCATGGGAGAAATTCTCAATCAGAACATCCAGACGCGTTCGAGTATGGGTGCTACCCACAAGATATACAGGAGAGGGAGACGGTGAATTGGGAGTGAGAGACACCGGACGAGAGACCGGGGGCGAATAAGGGGAGCTGTAGGTTCATCCACCTATTTCTGCATAACGTATCACATCGAGATACAATCAGGATTTGACGTCACCGGGGGCACTCCACATATAGGACCTAGGTGAGCTCTGTGCTCGGTAGGCAGCTCTGACGACACTCCAGGGGATGTATCGAGAACATACTTGCATATAGCTTCTCTCCCAGTATATCCTCCCACAACCGTCACTATATATTCCCATGTGAATAGTAAGATGCATGACCCGTTTACTCTCGTTGCTGGACAAATCGTCATTGCATCAATTTGAATTTCATCGTTCATACGTGGCCCGACTGCAATTCGTCTGCACGAGATTTAAGCGTTAATAGTTGATAATATCTGCCGTGAAACGTTTATGGCCCTTTCATTGCTGTTTTCCAAGTCATTGATGTTCTCGATATATCTAGAACGAGACTTCAATAATATTTCCAGAGTCAAGTTGAAGAGAAGAGAATGATTACAAAGTTTGAGGATGAAGAGAAAGCACACAATAGAAGAAAATTTTCGGAATAACGTAACAGAATTGTACTTTTAAAATACGTGACTTACTTGATAAGAAATAAAAATACGTATGCATCAACACTGTTTTATGAACTGAAGAAGGAAATATTGAAGTTCGGGAAGTTCCGAATTTCTATTTCTAACGTCACAACAATTAATCTTAAAAGTAATTTCACTTATGACTTCAACTTTGACTGACGTGACTAACAAGACACTTCAAATGCATTGTCACCACATTTCAGCACTTGACAAGTACAAATATCCAATATAAACTGAAACGAAATTTCAACATACAGCATAATCCTTCCATTCATTATATTTTCAATTCGCCACGCCATTTCTTCATTTTTTTTTTCTTCACAGTAACATATTCGTCAACAATATTGCTTCTAAAAAATAATTGTCAAATAAATCACCAACTGCCAACAAAAAGCACCATCATCAGTTATCATTGATTCTGGATTTCTCTACATTTCTCATAGATTAGAAATTCAAATTGTGTTTATGTATTTTCCCACAATATACAAACATATTAATTACTCTCGGACAGACTAGTGTTTAACTTTCAACCACAACTTAGCCTCGGACGGGCGTTGTTGTCGTGTAGAGACGGTGAGTTTACGTCTTTGCCCACCTTACCGTTACCACCTTAACTGCACTATATGTACCCTAAGATTTATTACAGCGCCTTCTGTCACGGGACAACGTAGTATTGCACCAATGCAGATATGGTACAGTCAAGCTAAGTAATTAGGTGAAGATCCAACGAAAGCACAGTGCGGTTATAATTTTCGCAAGCAACCAAGTGAACATACAGATATCAAGTTTGGTTTATATTTATTTTGCGTCTTGCCATCGTATCTACTCATATAGTATGTTGTAAGGACTCTTAATTTTACATTAATATATTACATTTAATGAAAGACAATGCATTATATGGAGCTTGACATTAATGCAACATTCAATGGCTGAATGCATCGCTCGCGTTAGTGTGATTAGACTGAGTTTTCAATGCACGCACATGAATTAATGAGCGTGGCGCTTAGCAATCGATCACGTACCTGTCTACACTGACAATACTCGTGACTGCAATGTTCTCTGATGCGCCATGGAATTAATATAAATATAATGAAATGGCTGGATATATTTATGGTTGTAAATATATTCAATGGATAATTATGAATTATTACGTGAAGTATGGGATTATTTCAGTGTTATCCGTGTGAAATATGAATTCAGGGGTGGTTTGTATGTGCATGGGACAGAGTTTTCACACAGGACGTCATCTTCCATCTTTTTTCCGGAGAATTAATAGATACTGGAGGAAGAAATCATTAATCTACTGGTTTTATGTGCTTCATCAGTGTTTTTTTTGTATATGTGCAGAATGTAATGAGTGCAATGTTATATTTCGTCTTTGAAATTGAAGAATTCTTTTCGGCTATTTCATCACTAGAATCAAGATTTTCTTCAACGTCGGTTCAGCAAGTACTCCCAAGTAGTTTCTGTTGAATTCTAGAAAAATTTGTTGTACGATATTGACTTGAATTTTGTGTTAAAAATATTCGCGCGAGGTTTATGATATGAAATTGGATTTGGAATACAAATTAGATATTGAAGTTTCGAGACTACGCTGCATATGAAACTATTGAAATTGAATCTTTCATTGTTCAATCTTATGGAAAACCTTGAAAATTCACATATAAATTTATTTTCATTCAAGTGAATCATGAGTTTTTCTTTACAAAATGTGTATATATGAATAGGGTGGATTTTATCGAATGAATTAATAACATGAAGAATAGAATAATTTACTAATGAAAAACGTGATTATTCATTTTCCGCTGGGATGCTTTGGATCTCCAATTTCTTTATCGATTCGCAATTATTCTATGTCATGTATATATATTTAAATAGAAGCTCACTAACAACAATATCGTAAAAGATGACTTGTAATCGCTCAACTTCCCCAGGGATATTTGTCTCCTGCCATTCTCCCTACATGTGAATATAAATTACGAAAATATTTATATTCATTGTAGCAAAAATGTAATTTTAGTATAAAGTGAGCTGAAATGATAGGAAACCATTTGTGCTGGAATTGGAACATTAATATGATTGCTCCATAAGCTTCAGGCAAATCAAAATGGAATTTAATCGAGTATGCGAACAGTGCTTGTATCCATGTACAAAACAACCACTCACATACAGTTTGATAGCCTTTTTCTTTATTTTATTTTCGACTGTTGTTCGAATTTTCACTTCTCATTCTATTTTCTCCTGCTATATCCAGCCATTTTCAATTTTCCGCTTTCATACTTATCTTGATAATATTGAAAGTTTCCATTCTTCGTCAGGATGCCACGTGTAACAATGAGGTATCATATATACAGAAGTTTCATGGTTTGCTTCAAGCAACCCAATTACTTTGAATGTTTCACTTGTCTTCTGTTACCATATTCGGCCTATCCAAACTGAAGGCGCTTCTATTTCATCCCTTTACATTTCGCAAATATATTGTGACCTGCAGCCACATGGCGTCGCACTGGTGCCACCAAGTGGAGGATTGAAATCCACTTTCTGCATCGTAGTCATTCGTCGTTTGCAATTTTCCTACACCATTCGGTTCGTTGTCCAAATTCCTCCTCTCCTTTATTATTCTGTTCACTTTTACATTCTTCATTGTATCGTGCCAGCCACTACCGAAATTGACTTGTGACACTAATAAAGTGATGTTGGTCGTTGTACAAGTCTTTATGGAACATAATATGAATACTGAGGTAATGATATATATTGAAATCAGACATGGAATATAGACACACTTCAATCATTTTTCGATGCTAATTGCACTGATTGTTAATTGGCAATAAAATTCATCAATTCCTCCAATGAAAATAGGTAAAACTCGAATGGAATATGGAGTTGTAGTATCTTTTTTTTCTATGACGTCTCTATATGAATTTCAATATCCTTTAATTTCATGTAAATTCGTTGATTTTGATGGAAAAACAGTTTAAATAAATGTCATCTTTCTTCTTCCTTCTTCTTCTTCTTCTTCTCCTTCACTTCACTCTATTGTATGCAAATAAATCTGACTTCCATTCATATTTACCATTGCAGAACAGTATGAATTTTCATCTGCAATGTATATATGTCATCTCATTCTCTTGCTTCCACTATATATTCTATATTCGTACATGCACTCCCGCCCTTTGACTGCGCATCAAGAGGCTTTTCTATTCATTTCATATTTTCTACATTGACCTAGGTCCCCAACTCTTCACTCAATAATTTCGACTGTCAGCAGAAATCCAGATTAAATTTTTCATGACTCCATTTGAATATCGCATATGTGGCTTGAGGCAATTTGATCCGTTTGTAATTATTCTTTACCATAACGTTTAAGATAATGGTAATCACTTCTATGTTCATGAAAAAGAAGGAATATTTCAAAAACATTTTAATATTTTGAGTCGAATTGGTTCGATAGTCTTTTGATACAACAATCATATCGGTTTCAGCATAAATTTCATTTTAATTACTTGTCATCACTTATTTCAATCTAAAACTTGAATGACTATTCAACTTCAGATTTTTTCGAAAAAGTACGCCTACTCCGTATCAAATAAAATAAGTGAAAGAAAAGTTCTCACAATTATGACTGATCCAACTATTTCACTACAATGAGCAATTTCAAATCTAATTCAGAATACATGAAATGTCTACCACAGCCATTTCTCTGCGTATAAGTAAGCACAATCAATGTATATACAGAATGATTTGGATAACGTTGTTTTATTAACAAAACCGGTGCAAAATTTGCGACCAGAAAATATTGCTCCGTTTATAGAAGTAATAAAATGATATAGTAAAAAAAGAACATTCATAATCGCCGAAGACTGATCGTCAATTTTATTTGTCTGACATTTATATATAATGGAATTGTATATGAAAAATAAGATATTTCCAAATACGCACACATATTTTTTTTTTTTACTTTTCTTCGGTAGAACATATGTCGGACCATGACTTATTATCCAGCGTCTGTCATTGGACACACTCGCTGTGTGTCTCTCAGCTCGTTCGTTTTTCCGTGCCAGAGTCGCAACAGAGTCGGCCATTTGTTGGTCCCGCTGTGTCACATTTTATCCTCCAATGGCAGATCGTAAACTATGCCAGTTTCTTTGGAATTACGCCAAAGGTCGCGTAAGATAGTCGAGGACTTAACGAACAACGAATGAAATCCACATCTATAAATATATTTCAATAAGGGCACACAGAAAACTCTCTCGAATACAAATCTTGCTCTTTCAGTATTGTGACGCACATTATTTGATTTTAAAATCTTGAAAGACGATTATGTTACAATGATACAAAGTACTTCAGTAGACGTCAAGGAAAAATTCTTTCCGAAAACATCTAGAATGTTTTACAAATGGAAGAGAGAAATGTGAAGGTGCAGTACGACAAGTTTATACACAATTGAAACGAAATTTCTACCCTATTCAAGGCTTGTATCACGTGCTCATAATATATTGTTCTATTCTCTGCTTTTTCTTACATAGTTTCTACGTTTTCACGAACACTCTCCGAAATAATAGGTCGTTGCTAAACTGTACAGTCATTGTTTTTCCTTTTCTTTTCTTCCCCTCTTCTACTACCGCTCCGATATATACCACTAACAATAATTGCTGCGCGTTTCGAAAATATCTTTCTCCACTACGTATTTTTTTTCCTGCTACTGAGCTTGCAAAGTTGGAAAGAAGTCTTGTATGCTCCGACTAATGGCGTGAACGTGGTTTCCTTCTCCTCGACAAAATATTACAGAAGCTTATTTTTTATTGTCGTTAGGAGAAAAAAAAGTGCGTCAGAAAAAGAAAATAAAAATCAACTCACAATATGATGCGATTTATTGATATGCATTTGTTGTTTCTTTGTTCTTCATTTCAGTTTATCTGATGAATATTAAAAGTGTCCACGATGCACGATACAATCTTAGACTTCCATTAATTGGAGTTTTACTTCGTTAGTAGTAGTCATAAAAGAACATTGCGATTAATTCGAAGCTAAAAGTGTAGTTACACATACATATGTATATACAAAAAACCATTGTGACTGGCAATTTGCACGGCATTCACCAACGATAATATCATTTTTATAATATCGCCATATCGTTAGTAGCGTTTGTAGTAGCCATACCATATCGTCACCACTATCCAACTTTGAATGGTGCCAAATGTCTTGTATAATTAATATAAATGGTAGCTAGACGTCGTTTCGAAAACAATTAAGTTGTTAGGAAATTGAATATATAGGTCAGAGCATATATACATATATATATGCATGAAAGAATCAATTTTTCGCCATCCTATATTACTATATATACTGGATCACCAAACAGTTGACCATTTTTTTCTTCAAGTATCGCTTCTACGAGTGGAAAAACAAAATTATGAAAGAAAAGCTATGCCAAATTTTGACTGAATTAACCGATGCTCAAGTACAATGCACCATCATAAAGCTTCAGTGAATTTCTCTTTCGCAATCTTGAACATGATATATTTAGTAGCCTTAACATTATCCAAGATATTGACTAAGATAGTTTGAACTTGGTTCAGATTTTCTACCCGTATTCTTTGAGCGTGCGTCGTGGCTATGATTTGTTGAAACGATCAGTGCTTTTTGGGCTACACAATCAAACATAAAAGCAAAGTAATATTTATAATAGAAAACAGTAAATATTTTTATAGATATTACTATTTTTTATGATTATTCTTTCTAATGTAGGCTCTAATACGATACGCAACAGCAGCAGATATGATCAACTAGAAAATCGATGAAGATCCAGAACAGACTTCCACAGTTAACAAACGTAGCTATAGTCAGCTCAGGTTTCCTATGGAAAAACAAAAACTACAAAAGAATTTATATATATGCACGTACGTAGAAAAAGCTTTTCATCGCAAACGATCAAAGCGCAACGGAGAATTGAAATATTACCGCGGTAGAAACTAACGCCGAAACGATTTGGCGAATTGCCAAGCTCTGACTATACTGGCTACGCCCATGTGCAGTACGAGTTAATGGTACTGTAGTATTGCTGTACTAGCGAAAAATAATAAATTTATTCTCTATGATTGCATATAAAATTCATTCTATTTGTTCCTTCATGAAAGTATTGTGGCTATGCAAAAGTTGGTATCAGCACTTAAATATCATAGAAGTAAGTTCAACATTTTTAAATTAAAAAAATCTATTAAACTGATCTGCGCAAAATTAGTAGAAATTTAATTTTTCCTCCCCATTCCAAGTGGTGCGTTTATTCAGCGAAGAAAACAAAGAGAATGGAGAAAAGAACCTTGAAGGGAAATAATGGAATTTTATATAAAAAAAATGTTCACTAATCTCAAATATAGACATTTGAGAAATTCAATTATGATAAGAAAAGTACAATGCAACATGAATTGAAGTATTTTATGACCGCTACGTAAAAATCATTGAGAAAAGTTCCTCAAATCCAATTGCAGATATGACTGTTGCCGGATATAACGTCACGGAGAAGTTACCTTCGCCTGAATAGCTTCCAGAATGCTGCAAAAACTTTTCCTCTCACCGTAGTACAACAAAGTTTAAAGCCTGTATATGTACATGGTCAAAATTTTTTTCTTTCCCTGCGAAACCCTTCCTCATTGCGAAATATGCACAAACGAAGATTTTATGTTTATTTCAATTAACAACTTTTCATTCCTTTCTCTCTCTTCGAAAGTAGGAAGAGACGGAAACAATGCTATATTTGACAATACCCTGCAACATCATGTGTTAATAAATCCAAAATTTATCACAAAACATGCAACGCCACGAAATGAAATCATGGCATTGTGTTCCCTGACGAAATGCATTTTCAATTATTTACTAATTAATTCCCGCATATATGAAGTGGAATTTGATATTGCTTTACGAAGCTTTTATTTATAACATGATATTCGCTGCAACATGACTGAAGCATAAAATGCTGTAGTGCGTATATTTATTTTCATTTATACATATTCACATTCACATAATATCGAGAAGATTTGATTGCGTTCAGTGATGATGCTTTCATTGCAGATTGTTATACCATGACGAAATGAAAAGTTCTTGTTAAAATGGATAAATTTGCGAGAACAAGAATGGGATTTGCCACGCTTGTGGATGAGAATTAGCGTGTGTGTCCAAACATATGCGCAATAGATCTGCGATTATTTTTATTTCTATTGTATTCCGAACAAATATGCACCAGCACGTCTATCTGGCATTTCATTATTAATTACCTGACCCTATACAAAGTGCAAAAAAATTCAAAATGGAAGGGAAGAGACAATAATAGTAATAATGATAATAATAATAATAATAATAATGAATAATGAATAAACAAACAATAAAAAAAATTGCATGTTACAAGTGCCGAATGCCAATATTCGAATCGGGGCGTATGAGGCAAAACACAAAGGGATATGTAATAGGATAAAAAGAGGAAGTGGGAGTGTGAGAGAATGTGTACAGCAAAAAGATCCACTGAAAATGAATTTCGTAGATTGGTCAACGTGAGTGTCCCCAATTCCAGATCATCCCCTCATATGGTTGTTAAATACTGAAATGGATGCAAAAGAATGGGAGAAAAAAAAATTATCCGTGCTTTTGATCAAATATTCAAATCAGTTTTATTTCTACACGAATAATTTTGATATAAAAATTCATTGTTTATAAATTTCTTCACCATTTAAGTCTCACACTTAAGTTTCAGGAATCAATTGAGGATGACAAATTTTGAAACGACTCAGTGGTGACTATTGTCATGGAATTGATAAAGAAATAGGAATCAAAATCGAAATCTATTTGCAGAGTCAGATGAATAAATATTTCATTAATTTTGTCCTTGGGCAAATTCTTTTCGGAATGTCTGTTCAAGCTTTTACCACTGATTGGTCAGCTACTGCGACTGGACAACAATAATTTTGATTCATCTGAATCTACCCAGAAACTTTTTAGTGATTTGAATTTTAAAACCAATCTGTGGTTGATCGATAACTATTGGTGCAGAAGAAGCATGTGTCGAATGGAATAAAAAAAAACCATCGATTGATTTGAATTATTACCTCCTCATACCGAAGCATTAGAGATCCATAGAAATTGTATCTCATTGCGTTCAATATTGCGCAGTTCCAATGTATAGAACATGAAAATCACTTCAAATACGAAGGATAAATGTTGCTGGGCGTGATCGAGATTCTACTGGCACGTAGTCAGGCAACGGAGGCATTGACGTATGGAGCTCTTTTCTATTGCTCGTGATGCCATAAATGTCAGACGATTTTTCGCATATATATATGTATATGTGTACATACCCATGCATGTACATGTATTAGCAAGAAAAAGTGGGCATGCAGGCCAACCACTAGTCAGCACTATGACGTGACCCCATTTTTATTCACCTTGCAAATGCACTCGTTCATACAGCTCATACATGTTCATGTATATACATATATACAACTATCTCATTAATACTTTAATAACCCCATCAAGTCAATCATAATACTGTTAGATTTTTCAAGTAGATTAATTCTCCGTTGGTTTATTGCCAGTCAATTTATGCAAGGAATAAACAATAAATGATGAGTGCAATTCTTTCTCTCAAGTTCTTCATACATTTCATTGAGTTTTTCATTCGTAACTATAACAATTGCTACTGCGGTCATCAGACAATCGAGAATAATTTTTCTCATAATTTCGTTCGGTCAAGTGTCAGATTTATCTTTTGAATATAATGAGGAACAAGGATCTTGTACGTTGTTTTTTTCCATAAATACAAATGTTGATGCGCGCTCACTGTATATTGTATATGACCATGACAACTTTAGAGAATCATGAATTTGTTAAATGGTCATGACGATTATTTAGGACGGAAGTTTTGATGATTAGAGCTTGTAATGTTACCGTGTCGGAAAATTCCTTAGAACTTCATAGTTATCTACTCCAAAGGTTTTATCGCCTTTTGTTGACACGACTCTGTGCAGTACGGCTATACGGATGTTCAGAGAGCCGAAAATATGGAGAGAAATGAAAAACGTGAAAGAAGAAAGTGGCGGGAAAAAATAGGGGAAAAAAAATGTGGAGTAAAAAAGCGGGCAAAAAGGAATAAAAAAATAGGAAAAGCGATGGGTGTTGCCGCGAGGCGAACGTTGTGTGGGATTTATTCCCATCAACGGCGACACCATTGAACGAGATATGAGGTAGCACTGTATAGAGAGCAGTATAATCATAAAATGGTTTCGTCCATATATACTGTGCATAGTACATAACGCATCCTCAAAGTCTAACACAATCTCTTCATGCAAATATACTGTATTGCATTGTTTAAATAAAAAAAAAGTATTAGCTGAAAACACAAGCTGTATAAAAATTCTATAGACTGTATAAAAATGAACGACGTAATGGAATATCGGTTGACGAGTAGTATTGACATGACCAACTAGGTCGTTTAAGTGTGTTTTTATATTTTTTTTCCTCGGTCACGTCGTCGGTGGGAAAATGGAAGGGTGTATGTTGTTGGAATATGGTCGAAGAATAAAGAGAACATGAATGCGGGTTTAAGATATTCACCGGCTAACTTTGTGATGCTCTCTTAAAACTTTGGGCAAGATGTTTAAGGCAGCAAAGGTTTTAGTACATTTTTATTATTGTGGAAACCAAATTCGCACCCTGTTCTGTTTTAAAAATATGCTATAGAAATAAGACTTACAGCAGTAAGAGCAGCATTTGTTTATATTTGATTAATTTGGAATTATTCCTGAGACATCCGATCTCGATGATGATTCAATGGTTAATTATAAAAAAGATGTAAGACATGAAGTGCCAAAACAAAAAGATAATGAAAGATGTTGCCCAAACCAGGAAAGATGTCATATCTAGACGAGTTGAGTACCAGCACTTGTATAAACGAGGTCATTTGTAAATGCGCTTGGTATGGGAATTGTCGGCCAATTCTTGCCCTCTTCTCATTCTCACTGTCTTCCCTTCTACCCTTCTCGTCTTAGTTGAACAAGCCGGAAGGATGTGCGACTGTTGCAGGGATAACCGAGAACTTGCAGTGATTGCCGTCGTTCTCATGGAATTGCTCGAGGGTTATATATATATATATAGTTACGCGCGTATCTACTCAAACATTGTAATCTACGACAGTAATTTTACGCGAACCCACGAGTACTTGAGACTTTGCCCTTATTTTCAGCAATCTGATGAGCTCATTGCCCGCCTTATTATTTTCCCCATAATTTCGTCATGAATGTAAAATATGTCTTGTGATTGATTTGATTCATGTATCATAGAAAATGCAACGGTAGTCTCCGTGATGTGAAATATTTTTGTCGTTCATCGTGTCTGCTACCGGAGTTCGTTGAAACTATGCGCAAGCACGCGGGTATGCTATTCAGTTTTTGTGTCGTCGTCTCAGCATTGCTTCAAATTATGAAACTATTTTATAAGAGAGCTATGCAGTAGTAGGATCTATGACGGATTTTTAACTCCACTTAGTAAACATTTATATTGGCAGGTAAGTACAGTGTGCTTTATAAAATCGCTCCAGCATACTTTGAATAAAACTTCTGTTGTCGTTGATACAATTGTGCGAATATATTGATGGAACCGATAGCAGTTGAGATAGATATTATTTTATCTGCGTCACACTTGTTCTGTTATACAATTTACTCTTCGATAAAATGTCTTGGAAGTTTTGACATGAACTTTTCTTAATTTAAACCTTGGAACAACACTAAAAGATTTCTCTTCCAAAATAGTGCCACTTTTTATATCCTTATCTTACTTATCATCAACGTATCATTAGGGCACTAGCCACCACTATGATCGGATTTTTTTGTATACCGCTCAAGGTTAATCTTAGATTAATTGAACATTGTTGAAGAATCTGAAACTTCTGCGAAAGCTTCTATCACACAAATTTCAACTTGTTTCTCTTACATAGGTAACGCCTCGAAACTATGTCACATACTTAATCACCTGAATTATTCTAACTCGGCTTGCAAAACATGTTCAACATACAGCGAACAATGAGAGTATGAAACCAATGGCGTGATCAACTATTTACAACAAACTAAACTAATTTAAATTAGAATCATAAAAAAAAAATTAACTTAATGAAATTTTCAAATTTCACAAAATTCATGTACAGTTAGTAATTTTAAATTACGGAATAGTAGCACTGCATAATCACAGACACTTCCAACACTTTGCTGAGAATATCTGATTGAACATTGTATAATATGTGTATAATGGTCGATACATGAATCGGAATGCACATTCAAGTATCTACTACGGCTGGTGTGGAAAAAATACCATTATCTGTCCATGAATAACAATTTGTTGAATAGAAAAATATATTTAAATATGCATCGAAGAATATCCATTTGACATATACATAGAAAACGAGTGAATATATATACATTTCACATAGAGTGAAATGTCTTGCATCCATTTTCGACCAAGGTTTTTCTAACTCTGTTGGCATGGCGCCGAGAATAAAACATTTTGATTCCACATGGAAAAGTATACCATGATGCTCATACATATATACTATACATAAATATAACCAAAGCTCAGAAATTTGTCTATTCACTGGAGGAAACAGATCTGGCTAGTAGCCAACCATTGTGTAGATGACGTAGAGTCGTTATCGTACGTTATTTCCCATAAAATTACGTGGGAAAACTTGTTCAGAAGTGCAGCCATTAGGCTTCGGTTATCTCGTTTGACTTGTATACTCGGACGTCATTGCTATTTAAACTCCTAATAATTATTCGTATTTATAACAAACACCGTTTCACATGATCTATTAAAACAGTTTAAATCAGATTCGCTTGTTATCCTAAGAATATTCTATATTTTCTTGATCCATTCACACACAAATTCAAATGAATAGACACATGGATAAATTTAGTTGTTACACTCCTATTCACCATAACCACTTGCTGCTGTGTACACATTTTAATGTATGAAACCACTATATCCATTCATTTATCTATTTATGTTATTTTGTATACATCATGCAAACATCGAATTGTATGTCCATTTTCATTGGCCTCAATGTATCCCAGATGCTTAAAAAATATCTCATGCATGCGGCCGCAATTTCTATATACCTATCAATGTGTGTTTTCCACTTTTACCAAGCTACCAACATGGAGACGAGTCTGTTGAGGGGAGAATATTGTATGAGACGGTGAATGGCTGGAGGGTGAACTCTCGAGGGCGTGGAATAGGGGCGAGCAATTCGTGAATGAGTTTGTTGCCCTCGAAGAAGTATACGATGTGCGCGAAACCACTATTGTATGTGGTTTGTGTGAGGTTGTGTATTTTATTCGTGTCAATGGTTTGCCTATACAATAATCCATTAATCCTGATTCAACTCAATTCAATTATTGAGAGAATTAGTGTATTACTTTCTAGAACAATTATAAGTTACAATATGAGCTATTAAATACTGATATCTTATTTAGAGTTTGACAAGCATAAACCGTCTTCTCTAATTCCAGTCTTATCATGCCATTATGTATAATAACGATGTGATGAAGAATCTCGTTTGGAATGTTGATGCGACAGCGAGGGTCGAAGGGCAGGGAAAATTTTGCCTCAAACTTTTAAATAGCTCGTTGGGTCTTTCCGGCAGAATCACCACTTTTCTGACTAGTATGTCCGGAGACAAGGTTCTTATACCATTTATCTTTTATAATAGATCATGTCAACTTCTCTGATATCGCATTCTATTATTGTAGAGCAACGATATTTCTAATTAATCATGAAGGCTATTCAAAATTTCATTTATTATTGACATTGGAATTCATGTATGGAGAAATTATTCAAATAAAAATACGGAAAATTTATGATCCTCAAATGTGAATTTTGAAATACTTGCCCTTTGCTGAGTACAATTTTGTGAAAGATTGGATTACTCTATGATTTAATTGCCATCGAATCTGCCTATTGTGATATATCCATTATTAATATATGAACAAGCTTATACTTATCTTTTATTTTACCCTTGAAATTTCTAGGAGATGAATGAAAATGTGACGTACTAGTACAATATCATGCCAAACTCATGGAAGGTAGAGTATTATCGTAACAAGAGATAATTTTGTAGCATGTACGAGTCATGGATTATGAGAAAACAAATTTGTGAGTTTGTTTTGTTGAGCGGTTAAGCTTCACTGTAAAAAAGTGCCATAGAGAGCTATATATCCATTGTGTAACACAGGCTATTCCAAACAAAACTTACGAAACTACGTCTTTAGTGTTATAAGTGACTCTTGCCAATGGCACAACATACATCACGATAGTCTGTAAATCAATTAGTCAAGTACAACCATCTAAGAAACTCTTGGCAGAATGGTCTTGTTTCATAGTTGACACTTGTACTGAAAATGACCAGTGTCACATCAAATGTCGTAATGAAAAGTTCATTGGTAAATGAAAGACTTTGTCTATTTTTTATTCTTTTGCCATAAAAATGTTCAAATGTATATTCCTCTTACTGAATGAATGGAATTTATATGGTATTCTGTCTGTCATTCTCCGCATATAAAGGTACGGTACGATAAGTCTTCGGAGAGCTGATAGATGTTTTATGTTCAGCACGTGTTGGTGTAACAGGCCATTGTTTACACTCTACTGTAGTGAAATATCTGAAAGAAACGCGATCAGGAAAATCATGGAGCCAAAGATCCAAGAAAATGGCTTGTGAATTTTAGTAGTGTGGACTTTGTGCACGAGTGAAAGTGCTGTATTTTTCACGCGCAAGTTTTTCGCACGTCTTATTCCACCCACGGGACGATAACTACTTGAGAATACATTTCCACATATCTTATCATTTTCAAACTGTCTTTATTTCATTCGTATACATATCAATACATTTAGTATAAACACCATTTTCTTTACTTTAGATAGTGCCAACTTCTTACGAGGATGTCTCTGTGGATAAATGGAAGATTGAAATTGAATGTTAATATAATTATTACACCCCACTAGATTAATAAGGTTCTCGTATCTTTGTTTCAATTTTAATCATGGCGTGACTATTGTTTCATTGTTTTGAGTGATAAACTGATGTTGGAGAACGTACGTTCACTGTGCAACATTTACATCTATATATGAAATGTAGAAGCGAATGAAAATTATGATGCTACAGAAGTCAATGAAGAGAAAAGGGTGAGAAAAAACAGAGGGTTTGAAATTATTTGAAAAGATGAAACGTGAAAGGAATGAGAGATAAAAGTTTCGAGTGCACAGATATGCATTGAAACATTGGCGTCGCTCCAATGAAGATAGAACTTAATATTTTTTGCTTAACGAGTCATGTTTTATTACCACTCTGTCCTAGATGTCCTAATTGGCACAGAAATCCATCTTTGTCCTTTGTTGATATCACGCCCTATCTATCCAAATTTTTTTACCCCACTCCGATCTGCTCAACGTGTATTTCATTTATTATAACATTCATAATGGAGAATCCACAGATTTTATTACAACAGATATTTCCCATTTATAAATTCTTGAACAATGCAGGAGAATCGATTAAGGTATCATTGAAACTCAACGTAGGATATGTAAAAATTCCATTCTACCAAACCCAACTTATCGAGGAATAAATTCATTGTCGAACCAATTGTATAGACAAATTCATTTTCATTTTTTATGAATAGAAAAGAAGAGAGGAAAAAATGCGACCCTGATGAACGCTCATTCGTCTCATTGAATTCCTTGTCTGATAGATTTTACATTCATCAATACACGAACCCGTCTCTTCTATGTTGGTATAATATATGTATGTTATGGCCCCCATTTCCATGACAATGCGACCACTACACGAATCCTTTCTAGAGAGTGGATGTTAAACCAATTGCTTTAGCGTATCCATTTGAGTGACAATGAGGCGTCATTGCCGCAACGTGAACGAAAGACGATTGGCCAATTGGAATATAGTGAATTTGTCCATGTGTGTGTATAGGTGAATGAGCGTGCAAAAACTGGTCTTCTTCATCGAATTAGCTGTCAGAGTTTATTACCGGAATAACATCATCAGCGAAATTTTAATTGATATTGAGATAATCCATGTGGAGACAACTGCACACAAGCAAATACATTTAGAGAAGATATGAAGCCAGTTTGGTATTCGTTTTAATTTAAATTATTCAGAAACTGTCAAATATATATATTTTGAGAGGTTCCCACTATATTTGCCATGTGACACATCTAGGCAATTGGTCTCGATTGGACAGTTTTCATATGAAATTGAAGTATGAGAATGCAGAGGGCTAAGGAATACTATGTCAAAAGATTCAATAGAATTTCGAATAAATACCTATTTCAAAATTGTATTATAACTACATACCAATAAAAAATCATTTTTTAACATAATTTGCGGTTTCATAAAGCTGGAATTTAATGAGTGTGGTGAGCACAACAATGAATTCCAAAAATTAATTAATATCTGACAATGTTCATGAAAGCTAAATATACAGAGTCATAACATTAATGCGCAGTCGTGCAATTGCTCTATGTACATTAATGTTACGCATAAATTCATTACCTCAATTATCGACGAATATGCAAATAGTAACGTACAAATTTGTTGCAATAGAGAATAAGAACGAAAATAGTTTTTGACATTGCATCAATTGAACATGAATAAAAGACATCCAAACTCAATTTGATCACAACCATATTTTTGGAGATTTGTATCTGCACAATAGAATTAGTCCTATCAATTTCTCTTCTTCGATTATTTATGCTACAAAAGTTCAATTCCCTGGAAAACACTTATATGTAATTCAGTTTTTTCGCAGTTCACTCGAGGTCAACGCTGAAATATTATCGCAATTGTAAATAGTAGAATGTCACGGAAATTCTTGCAAATATACGATAACAAGCCATGCAACACCTGGTATAAACTATTGCGCGTTATATTGTGAGCAAAATGTTCTAGTTTTGCTTTAAAAATACAATAAATTTCATGTATCCCCTGCAAATAGTTATGGAGTCGCTCATGATTAGGAATCTTTCAACTATTTCTTCTGTACGATGGAAAAAAAACACGTATATACAACAGCTCCATTCATTGATCGCACCCAAGTGGATAAACTCAACTATATACAGACTACAAACGGAAAAAAACAAAAGTGGATGTGAAGAAGAATAAAAAAAAAATAAACTCACAATCGCCACAAATTTTCTATACAACCCAACAAACGGTATTACTGATGTGGAGTGTCAGCCACTCCTCGTGAATAATTGTCGCCCGACACTGTATAATAAATGACACCATAAACAAGACATATAAAGCGTGTGTAGTGCGAGGCACCGAAGTGCAAACGAGGATAGATTAAATCTCAGGCCATCAATTCAGAGAAAGCGAATCACGGTGCGCTTGTGGAATATCTCTTCCAAGGGACATTCTTCTTGATTATCCGCTGTACGCATTTATACCGTCTTGCAAATAAATATCGGCTGGCTCAATCGCGATAATCAGTAACATGTGTCTACTAATATTTTCCATAAATTTCATCAAATGATATACACTCCATGGCCGGCTGTAGAATTATAGAGCGATTATGTTTCAGCCATTTAATTGAAATCCTCATCTTCACAGCAATAAATTATCAAACTGATGAATAGTAAATCATGGTTTGAATGTTCGATGTGATTATCAATTACGATGACAATATAGTGAAAATCATAAATAATATTTTTAGAGCTATAGAAAAATACTGAATCGTGAATTTAATCACGTGGACATATTTATCAAATCAAATTGATCGTCTCTAAATTCCGATTCTGTATATACGTGTCGATTCTATCAATATGCGAGATCGTGAATTATTGTTCTGGTTTCGCGATTATTTGACGCTTCGGTGCAGTATATCGATGATGTTGCTGGGATCATGATACTGAAATATTGAACATACATCAATGCCATGTCATATTTGTATTTTTCCTTCTAATTTTGCATTCTGTATTGTGCATCATATCCAATTACATAAAGGGTAGATATTCAATACATTTACTTTGAATATTGACATAATTTGATTTCTATTTTACTCCTGTAACTAATATCTGATATGAATGAGTAATACATATTAGTTACGCAATTTGATCGACACAATATCTGACATATGTAGTCTGATGCAAATTTAATGGATACATTTTACGTGGTATGGAAATATGCTATTGGGGATTTGAATGAAAGAATACTAGTTTCAGATATAATTCAGATATAACTTCCTTTGCTTCTTACGTGAAGATGAATCTTCATTTGGAACTCTTCATCAATGAAGATGATACCGGAAAGTATTAAATTTTTTTTTGATAGGATTGGAGCTCAAGCAGGATAGTCACAGGGTGAAATGACGAACTTGATATGTCAAACTGGAATTTAAATGAATACTGGGATGGAAATTGAACCAGTCATTGTATTTGAATGGGATTGATAGAGTATATATACTGCAAAAAGTTGAAACATCATTAGCATGCACACAATTTCTTAGCGTCTATCAATAGTTATAAACTTGGTACAATAGTCATCTTTCATAACTCCTCACTGACTTATATTCGTCTTCATATATTTATGGTATCGTAAAATCGTGAGAATGCAATTAAAAAGGGTTTACTATTGCACTTACACCGCATTAGGCACCCAACTGAATGCAATGAGAATTTCAAGCACGATCATAAAACACGGATATATACATATGTATATTTCAAATGGCGAATGGCCAAAGAGAATATCGAGAGGGTAGAAAGATTGTATGGTATGCCTTCCGGCGACAAACTTTTTCCAGAGCGCACACGGACGGTGATATAAGTTCTGGTAATTTTTACGACGTCAGTTGAATTTATTGCTACGCAAAAAAAAAAAAAAAGGAAATATGCATTGAGGGAGAAAATAAAGAAGGCTGAAGTTATCTGTACTTTTTTAAATGTCTTCGTGACGATGGAAATGAAAAATAAATTATTCGATGCAAGGTGATTCTTGCTTTGGATGTTTTTATTAATTCACAACTTTATCGGGAAGAGAATAACACGATGGTGACACATTGATCGAAATGTTTTTCTCGAATTTCAAATATTCAATATAAGTGATGATAACGAGTATAGGGAAAAATGTATAGATAAAACGAATTACATGCACTTTCGAATTTCATCTCAATGTTTCCTCCCGAACTATCCCAGTCTACTTAATATATTCGGTACGAAGTAAGTAGATGTAGACGTATAGTATAGATAAAGTGATGGAGAAAATGTTGATTGATGTTCAAACGACTTGACTTGAAGTTTGAGTAGATAAATTTCTCATGTTCAAAAACGATCGTCGTCACGGCCGCTGCCACTTTGACCTGATCTTTCACCAAAATTAACTTCACCTACCGAAACTTTTCCTCATCGTGAAAATTAACAGCGAAAGAGTTTCGTTTACTTTTCGTGTCACACTCCACACACAACGTGATTTTAAACTTTGTTAATGTGAGTTCACTAAATACATTTTGACTTATAGGGAATGAAATCCTGTCTCAGTCCATGTAATTCGGTCCATAAAAATACATTTATACACTGTAAGCGTTCCCATGAATTAAATCATCCGTCGTTCAAATTTCCACTGTATTGTATTCTTCTATGTTGTAGTTTGACATTTAAATTCAAACATTTTGGAGTCACCACAAAACTCAATGAAACACAGTTACAAACACTATTGTATATCAACGTTTATATTTGCATAAATACATGTTGGATATTTTGAATTTGTAACTTAACTGTACGAAAGTATCATATTTAACCACAGTGAAAACGTTTTATTCAGTGCAGTTTCATACATTTGTGTTTTGGTTGTAAACAAAGATACGTCAGAAGCGGTGAAGAAAAGTGCTATTTTCCGAGGCGTTCATTACGTGCGCGCTCTGTTGCCAAGCGAGCCATAGCGTCTCGGGTTAACCGACTAATTTCATCTTCACCAGTCCAGCTACGCAGCACAGTTTCTCTAATCCCCCAACATTCTCTCACGTCGTTAGTTGGATAGAAAGAGTAAACAAAAGATTAAAAATACGCGTCGACAACCGCATTGAAATGAGTACTACAAACTCTTCAGTTTTTCAAAACTGCGGGATAACGGAAAAGTGGGGATGAAAAATTTCGTTTCACTATTTAATCTGTATTACCCGGAAATATTTTCTTCGAAATGTCTCAATACTTCATAAAAAAAAAAAGGAAAGAATTGTGACCTTTGTGTTCTCACTAGGCATTGTTCCTGTCTCCGAGTTAAATTTATTCCACAACTGCGCGGTACATCTCTGAGATGCATTAAATATTTAAGGTGAATTCTTTAACATTGGCAAATGCATTTTCGTCGCAGAAATTAAGAGACCACAAATTTTCTGCGCGAACATTTTTCAGTAGATTATTTTTTTCTCTTCTATTTTTTAGTTTGTTTTTTTTTTTATTATTATTTTCAACAGAATTACTTTAACGAGGGTAGCGACTGCGGCTACGAGAGAAGTTAGAGAATGGAAATTAGAAGGATATGCTTGAGATGCAGCTCACTATAGTTCACACGATACACGTATACCTATACTCGAATAAAAACAGTGGGTCAAAAAAGAGAGAAATGAATAAAGTATGTGGGTGGAAGAGGGAAGATAAAAAGAATGTGTAAGGTGAAGAGCCTGCAGCCATCATGACATTACAGAGTTACGGGTCGCATTTACAATTTAAAACAGATTTCGATTAAAACTATGAACAGTCAGCGAAGGATTACGGGATAGTTACTCGTCGAATGAATAGAGGAAGCGAGTGACGTATAATTAATAGTATTAGAATCTTATCTATGGAATCTCACATAATTTTTCAAACATTGTAAAAAGCATTTCGTATTAATTAGGATTGAGAGGATTGCAACGGCCGAGAGAAAATAAAGAGTTAAACAAAAAGACAATGATGCTAAGTTAATGAATTAATTCTATTCCAAGTTGCAAAAAGATATCTTCCTTTTATCTCTAAATCATAAAACTTTATTAAATTCTGAACCGTTCGAAGTTGGATGAAAGATATAAATTTCTTATATGTAATGTACATATTATTGAACGAATTTGACAGACAATTTAAGAAAATTTACGACGTATGTTTCGCGGACATTTGAATCATACCATGAAGCTCTAGACAGTCTCACTCATCAGCTGCAGTTGGAAATACTTCAGTTATGCAGTGAACATTGAGCGAGGTTAATAATTATTATTCTCTGAATTCAATTAATAGTGTTATAGACGTAGTTGAATCGGATTACAAAGTTTATTTGTATATCAGCTAAGAGGTATGTGAGCATTAATCTGCAAGAAAAGTTGCCATTGTTTATTGGATAGTGAGATAATTAAAACAGGAATGATTGGAAGGTTATGCAAATGTTTGAAGTACACTGAGTTTGTTCAGTTTGTTTTGTGGCGGTATAATGCACCCCAATCGGATTCACGATAATTAAAATGGTGTGCAATTCATTCGCATTTGAAATATTGATGTCGGTAATTGTGGTCAGTGAGTAAATACTAAAATAGAATGAAAAAAGAGCAAATGAAAATTCAATATGTATTTTATAGAAAAAATTGGCGTCATTAATATGAGAATAATCGAACAAAAATAATTAAACTTTCAAAGACAATTTAATTATCTTTATCCATTTACTCTGACGAATCAATCTAAATAGCAATTTTAATTCGGAAAATATCTCAACGTGGCTGTTTAGCGAAAAATAGGGCGAGCTGAATGGTTTGACTAGGGAAGAATAAATAAAACGAATACGACTATCAGTAAATGTATCAAGACAGAGAAATATGCGTGGATCCATAAAATAGGGAATGTGGCGATGAGAAAATTATGCAGCGATAAGAATACGAATTTTATCACCATTTTATTTGTATATGTATTACGTACGTATGAACTAAAGAAAAATGAATGTTTCGAAATATTCCAACGCATTGAACGAAACTATTGAAAATTAACACTTTTTCTCCGAGCAATTATTATTTCAAAGAAACGCTGCCGTGCGAACTCTATCCATAAAATTGAATCTCCTTCATACAACTTGTACTATAGAAAACGAGAACTACCGTGATATTTTCAATTGGGAGCACAGTTTGAAAACAGAGTGGGGAAAAAGTGGAAGAGCCAAACAAAATATAAAAATGATGAGTTATATATTGAATCATTCATAAAAGTGGCTGTATTTTTTCGAATCTGTTTGGATACAGCGACAATATCAACACGCATGTTTCAAAAGATTCCACGATGCTCTTATTATTTTTGTTTTTTTTTCCTCAATCTTCTCCTATTTTTCTCAAGTATCTATATACATTTAACAGTATAGTGCTCTCGTCTGATATTGATTTACCATAAAACGAATCTATACAATGGAGAAATCAAATGAATGCGACAATGTTGATGTTAAATGTGTGTGAATGTATATGTATATCAAGGAATTTTTTACCTACCAGTACGATTTGATGTATATAATACATCAAGATATCTGAATACATGGTGTTAGTGAAAATATATATTCGATACCATTAAACTTCATAAATGAATACAAACGCAGTTTCGTTGTTATATATAAAATTGAAATTCATCACAGTGCAATTTACTTGTATCGCATCACATTTTTCTTTTCGCTATGCGATGCAAATTTCCCCTGCGCACACTTCAATTGTGATTCTGAATCTATGCTTCATTGTTTCCACAACTGATATCGTATTTTACACATTTTCAACGGAAAATAATTTCTTAACGCTAATAGAATATGAATAATCGGAGGCAACGTAAAACTTGATTAAGAGATAATTATTATCATTATATTTTATGCTACAAATGTAAAATTCTGGGAAACCCGATACAGAGATAACTCTATAAACTGACCTGTATTATTGATTTCATCACATGATATTAAGTCCGAAATGAAATCAGCATAAAGTTTGTAATTATTTATGAACAATCCTAGATTAATCTTTTCAACGTAGTGTGGAGTTCGAAATATGTTATTATATATCTGGAATTGGTTTACGAATTAATTATCTAATTGACGATATGGAATTCATTATGTGTTTCCGATGATCATTAGATTGTGAACATTGTATCATTTATTCCGACAATTTATTGCAGGCAAAATGAAAAAATATCCAATACTGTAAAAAGATAATTTGTATATTGAATTGAGATGTATTGTTCATACATTCATCACAAATTGCAGAAGAAAAATTGTGATAGCTTAAATATTGATGGACGATATCACATAGAACGATGGGTTGAAGACGGTTCTACAGAAGCCGATCACTACGACAATGGGAGATCATGAATCGAAAGAGGAGTTATCTTGACAAAGTACCAACCACCACTATCATATCCACCGACCTTGTCCCTCGTACTTTCCTCTAAACCGTTAGCAGTCTCACCAAAAGTACCTGGAACAGTCGGCCGATATTGAACGTGACGCCATCGCCAAGTGTTAAGCTCCGTTTAACCCCATGCCCGCTTCACCCAATCCTGGTTGCAATAAATAACAGTTCGTGTTCGTGGAATCTGCAACCGCACCACTACCACGTAAAGGACGCTGGATCGGCGCATTCAACAAATAAATAAAACATCAAAATCGGAGGAATAAAGGAGAGAAAATAAATAACTGAAAAAATAATACCGTGTAAATAAATCATCAAATCCTTGTTGATATTAATCCTACGCGATGTCTGCGTGGTTTATTGCATTATTTATCATCACGATTGCATTGTTTTGTGAATGTCGGTGGTTGAAAATTTGAAAAATGAATGGGAATCTTCTATTGAAAAATTTTGATACTTCTTTATGTCATTACACGACTGTTTGGTCATGAAAATAGACACATTTTTGCGCATGATATTTTCCAGAGATAATGAAAAGTTGATATTCCCCAATGAGTTGTGATCTCATATGTGGAATCACATCAATGATAATCCACTAACACTTTTCACTGGGACATAAGAACGTTTCTTACTATTTTGATGAGAGAAAAACGATATGAAGATAGGAATATTCACACATTCATCGCGCCGGAAATTTGGAGATAATGGTATTGTTATTATAATGTTCTCGCCTTGCCATCATGACTCAATTACATAGAATGGTTTGGTCAGGCTTCGCAAATTTAGTGTCTACTAACTACCCCATATTTTTGTAATTTCATTCCGAGTCATAGATTGGCACCAAATCTCATTTACATATTCGTAGATAATATCAATGATATTTTTGACACGCCACATTGATTCATGATAGCTAATTCTGACGCTTACAACTTTCATATCTTAATGCTAACACGATTTGAATTTAGTGTGACGATTTCATGCCAAAATTCGTGTTACGAAAAATGAATCATTGACATTCAGAAATGACATTATGGAAGAATGCTTTTATATTCATCCTTTTTTTTCTACTATATATCATGTTATATATTTGAACGCGGTTTATTTATGCGTAGAGAGTCCAATAGTTTCTTGGCAAGAGGTTTATACAGTGAGACATGAAATAGATGCAACTTCTGTAAAATAGAATCGGGTCAGGCGTCGATGATAACGATGTGGTGTGGCGTCAGTGTGCAATTCAGGGTTTCGCGTCCTACTCTTTGGCGACAGAAATTACTCCAGCTCTTTTCGGATTCATATCAATGTGAATTCATTAAATTAGGTTAATTTTTTCTGACAATTATAAATTTATGAATCATTCAATTATTGTGAGTGCATGGACTTTCCTGAATTTCCCCTGTATAATTAAAAATGAATAGTTGGCTATCAAATTGATCAATGGCAGAACCATTGACGGAATTAAATGAGGACATAAATTTATTGCGGAGTTCAGGTCTGTTAGTGACTCTATTCGACAAGAGTTTTCATCGAGACGAATCGTACTATAAAAATCGAGTGGTGTGAAAACTCGAGACACAAGAAACTTGAGCTTTTAAAAGTTCATCGTTCCTTTACTCACGACTCTTCATCTATATCTCTTCGATTTGTCAGGGTGTTCTTATTGTATCTGGACTAAAAAAATTAGGGAGCTCGCGAAAACTATATATGGCTAAACAGAAATTTCCTATTTTTTCATTCTCATCGACGATCGTATCTGTGATTGAATTTTCAATGTTATTTGACCGCAATTCCACAATTTATTTCTTCATCACCACGTTTAATCATACTCTCAATTCATCCGATTGGATAGCCCGTTCTATATACATGAAAATTGGTTGTGAAGAACAAAAATTGGGTTATTCAAGACCACACTCATATGTAAAGATAAATTCACTGGCGCACATGTATTACAGTAAGCAACTGCAACCACAGGGCCACAATAATTGCAAAAATACCTTATTTAATCCAATACTACATTCGGATATATTCATAGGAAAGTCTTGAACAATTCCGCCCTATGAAATATGACGTTTACTATATAAAGACAATGACATCTTGATAACTCACCTTGTCCTCTTCCGTTCTTTTTTTTTCTCAGCCTGTCTCTAGCTCTCCCTCTATTCGTGTGCGTTCCTACCGCAGGGTAGAATTTCGTCCCCGTCCTACATCCGGTCATCCATGGCGTGACACTTTTTGGATCACCCTTCGTGGACTTGACGAGTCCGTGCACGAATTCACAAATATAATGTGTGCTTCGTTGAATTTTAAGATGCGAAAGCAATAAACCAACAAAAGTAATCGGTCATTGTGTCATTCCATGGAAATGCCCATCTTGACGCACAACTAATGCGCAATGCTTGTGACTTCATTATTATATGTATGGATGGCACGAAACTCTTTATGATTGCCAGACGAAAAATGGCGAAAAAAAATAAACGTTATAACTCTTCAAAACAATTCACATCGATATAAAACTCTTTTATCACACTCATATTTTCACCCGAACATCAGTCACATAAAAAAATAATACAAATATCCATTTAATATGAATAATAAATTTTCAATAGAATTTTGAGCTTATTACCAACGCCAAATAAAAAGCCAGAAATGATATGAAAATGATGAACACTAGTTCAAAATTCAGTTCTCACATTATTGGGCTTATTGTCACAAACACACACTTCTCCTACCATGCAATACCACGCGGCACTTGGGTCTTCCTGTTTCCAAGTTTACCAGCACTGCCACCACCACAACTCAACACCCTTCTAAACTTCACCCTTTATGATGTTAACCCAGGGTCATCGATAAAACTGCTTACTCAATCAGATAAGTCTTCTAATCTTCATTTGGTAAGAATACAAAAAAATAATGCAACAATTAAACATTCATACCACATTTTTATTTCATAAAACATTCTATGTTCTTCCCTTATTTATTCTGTCATATTATTTAATTAATAATATCATCACTTGTCATGTTGGATTAATTGAGATCTGTTTTGTGAGTGTTTTTATAAGAGTAAGTGATACACGATAATACAGAGTCAATCTCCCTTTAAGCAACGCGCTTCACAAGGGGCGCGGCGTAACTGAACGCAGAGTATCAGCACCCCACACTGTAGTGGCGCTATCTCGCTCTCTATCATGCGCGCCCTCTTCTAGCCACGTCGCTTTCCAATGCCATTTTACGTATGGTAGTGAACGCAGAGCACTATGCACACATCCTCACACATATATCTGATGTTTCCCTCCGCTTTATACTTCATCCCTCTCGTGGTGACTTCTCTCTACTATCTCTCGCCCTCTAAGCTCACGTCACCGTTGCGCTCTTTCGCTCTACCGTGTCACCTTCATCACAACACGCATCGCTGATCGTATGAGGATCCGAGACGACACGCAGGTATCTACACTCACCCTCAGCTGATATATACACTGAGTATGGGAATACCTTGGGGATGTATCTGTGGATATTCATATGTGCGTTGAGTATGCACGTGTATCTCGTTTGTATATTAAACATCAATTATATGTCGAATGAAGAGTTTAATTCTTGACACCCGATCATTTTCTACCCTTTTCCTCTTCTATTTTTTCGTCTGCCTTTTTTTTTTGCTGATATTTTCTCGTTAATGGATATGTCGAAGAGTCTAGTTGCTGGTACGCATGATTTATCAATGCTTTGAATGGTAGTGAAAGTAATGTAGTGAACGGAAATTATTTTTATATTGCATATTTATGATAGCCGATAATATTGAAGATTGGAAGAATGCTTTTCGGGATTTTGTATGGAGAATGAAAAAATTTTGCTTAATCAACACATTTTTCGGTGATAATATTTCGATTTGGAGAGGAATTGCGCTTGAAAATTTATGGATTGATATAAAATATGATGATAAATGTTCATTCGTGGAAATATCACAGAAGTTTTTGTAATTTAATCGATAGACATTGGATACTGGAGTGATGAATATCCGTAGAGATTGTTACCACTTTGAGTTATCAATTATTTATTTGGAATTAAAATCCTGATTGTCGCTTATGGGTTGCAAACTCTTTTCTACGTTCGAGCATTATAACTTTCTGACTTAGTGATATTTATCATTCTCCGGAAAAGAAGCAGAATAAAAATTCACTCAAGGCTTCTCATCTTCTGATCTGTTTACTCGGGACTTATTAGCGACTAAACTTGAGTATTCAATTGAGTGATGTTCATAAGTCTGGAACACCTCATCAAACTCATGTTGTTCATTATTATTCTATCCGAAATTGGGCCACTATTACGATCAAATGTTAGTTCGATTTAGAATATGTATAAATACATACTCAAATCCTACTTCACTTTTTCAATACTTTTTGTCGCCCCTATCCACCTCCAACAGACACTTGAACATGACATTTTATACTTTTTGCAATATAAATATTATTGGCTCAACACTTCCAAGCATGAAACATAAATAAGGGCGCGGGTGAATATAAATAAAATATTTAGCTATGCATATCGAGTATGAGAGATTTTTACTCTTGTTAAATAGATCGATACTAATTGAACGTATAATATTTTATAGCAATGTCTGAGTTTAGATTGTTGTGAAGTACAAAAAATCGGAGTATGTGTAGATTTTATTACCACGTATGGGCAAATAGAAAAAACTCACATAGACTGTAGATATTCCTCTAATTTACCGCCGTGTTACCTTGAATCATGACCTTTGAGCGGATTGCTGCGCACTTTCCCTCTCTTGGGAGTCATTGATTCAAGAAGAAGGAAGACATCCAATACACCCACAACAAGGTGTACGCCACCAGATTTTTTTGTCACTGCTTATGGTGGGTTTAGTCACACAATTTATGATAGAAATGACCAAAATAGAGTAAACAGCATGTAATTAATTGGCATAACTTGGTAAAGGATACTACGATCAAAATTGTTCAAGAAGCCACGAACTGTAACGACGATCACATGGACATGATATAAGGGAGACATTTTTTTCCCCCGATTCAACCATCGTCGATCCTTGGTTCATTACATGCACAGTCTGTCATATCGGTGAATCAAATTTGAAGAGTCTTCTCTCATAAAACTTAAAATACTCTCCGGACCTAATTCATGCTTATATCTCCAACTTTCGTGGAGATAATAAGATTTCCAATTTTTCGGATCACTGCTGCGATTTATAAAATTCAAAAAATATAAAATATTATTCTTCTATTTGACGGCATATTGCTAAGATGATGGCAATGATTTTCGGAATGATGTGAAAGATATGATTGTATTTATCAACACGTTTTATGATAAACACATGACATTAGATCGAGGTTTTTATGGTAGTACTTCGCATGAACGACAGTATATAGAAGTCAAGCGTTATGTTATTATTACGTTATGGTTTCACGGATATACCTTGGGACGGGTAGTAGTCGTTGAGATTCACCTCAAATTTCCCTCGATATAACCTCGCTTTAATGCAGATCCTTGGATCTTCGTAGATTTTCCTTGTAATCTCATTGTGTGAGGTTATCACAGCATGTATCTGATGATGTTACAAGGATCATCCGATAAAATCCAGTTTAAGCATTAAACACTATGTTCGTGTTACGAAAAGAGGGAGAGATGAATAGATAAATAATTGAATGTGGACACTGACGAAGTCAACAAAACATTGAAAATATACATTTCACTTGATAATCTATTCGAAATAATTATAGAAAGAGAAGAAAAACTTTGCGACATATCGTTCACAGTGCTTCGTAAGTGATGAAACTCGGGAGAGGTGCGACGACCTCATGCAGGAATAATCGATATTCACTTGTAATTTCATGCGAAATCGTACCGACATTTTATTGATCAGTTCTTACAAAAAAAGAATAAAAGTCGATGTAACAGAATATCGGAAAACATTTTCAGCAATAAAGTATAGTACAAAAACTTTATCACCTGATTACAAAAGGCTTTAGCAAGGATGTCGTGGATCACGTTTGACTTTTCTCTGTCTATACATAGATCCCTATAAGAACATTGAACAAGACAAGCGGCGATCGCTATAACGTTATATATAGGTATGTATATATAGACACGATCACATATATATCGTAATGGATCGATTCAAACGTCGTGGTATATTCCAAGATCTTGTTAGTTCCACTTCGATGAACAACACTTCGATTTCAGATGGACTTTACCATCGCCTATTCCGATACAATTCAACTTTATTTGCTAACCATTACAACACCACCTTTGATGCTATTTTTTATATTTTACACAATGGTTAGTTCTCGATTACTGCTGCAGAGTTGGGCTGATATCATTGTCCCAATACACTCGTAGCATATACGAGAATACACTCAAGTGCTGTGTGAATCTCCCGAGTATTAACATCCGAATCTAATTATAATTTTGGAACCTTCGTAATTTGATAAAGGATGTAAATAATAATGTCACAATAAAACCAACGATTGTATCAAAAATAAATATAACTTTCGTGAAATAAAATATGAGTATTATTCCTCAGTCTTCTTTTCATTTTTCAGGAATGGATTCGAATTTTATATGTCAAGGTTATATATGATGCGAAAAATTATTTCAATCCAACGACACACAACTGAATATGGAAATCGGTAGGAGAAATAAGAAGCAAACGGAATCCGCTCAGTCATCTTCGGAAAAATTTTTGGCTTGATATGCTTAACACTGTCTGCATACTAAGATGAAAAGGGTCACATTGTATATCTATACTATTAATAATGATTTAGAAAGGTATTGCCAACCTTTTCGGATAACAGCCTTACACGCCAGCCTGTATCGCACAAATCTCTGAGATGCTGTTGATGTTGACCGATCGACTTCTCTGTGAAAAAATTTTTTCATTCATATTTACAATTCCGTAAAAATATTTATTTGCGTTGAAATTCGGTACACCAATATAATCAGATGAAAAACCAAATATTGTTTCATAATAAATCATGTCTGGGAATGATAGAAAGTAGAGAGATGTAAAGCTATTCCTCAATGATAGATCTCGTTTCACCACATTGGTTGCTTTTATATATCAAATGAATAGAAAAAGATACCCTTCAAATGCTTGATGAGAGTAATATTCAAATAATTGGAATGGAGAACTTTGCTTCCTGATTTTTAGAAATTCGATTTTCATGAACCCTTACTAGAATTGGCATATTTTGTTAGAACCTTCATTCTGATGTTATCAACTTCTAAGATTTCGATACCGTTGAACAAGACTTCTTGATAGGATATTACAATTTTCCAGCTGGAGTCCACTGTTTCTTCATTTATAATGATTTTAAATATGATATTTTTACAAAGAGCTTCATTATTTTCAATCACATCAAATATAAATAACATATTTGAAATATCCACTGATGGAATGAATTTTGTGTGCGTTTTTATATAACTTGAATATCCCATTGTAGGTTGCACATTCCAAGATATTCTTATATTCGATCATGATCTGTTGAATATGACATCCCATACGGTATGCATCATGCAATATTAGGGAGAGCCACGAACGGTGGTTTTACCAGTAATAAACCACCCTATAGAGTTTTGCTTCATGTACTCTACAAACTCGCGAATTCAACGCGCACCTCTTGAACTAATTTAATTGACGAACTATATAGTTCCTAGCGTATATTGAAAACCAGACTGCATAGGTTGTACGAAAACTTCGAATGTTCCAATGATGACATGGTTGAGTCAGTGAACAGTGTAACGTGATTCGATACTACGTTTGCCCATAGATACCCATTTTTTTATTTAACATCAACGTGTGCCCATCGTAAGGCCTTCCGGGATAGATTGGCGTACAAACAGCTGTCCATTGTACACGACGCGCGTGTTGAAGGGTGAATAGATACTGCATTTGTATGAAACAAAAGTCCAGAGTTAAAAAAGGTGAGACTATATATAGTGGTTTATGTAGGATAAAAAATTAACAATCTTTTAGATTCCATGTTACAGATGTTTTGTTCCGGTACAATCATTCGCTCATTCATCCATTCATTCAGCAATGATAACTTTTGCGTTACGTCTATATATTTATTGTGTATCAGAATAATATTGAACATCAATATTCTCAATAGTCGATATTTAGAGTTGAAAAAAAATGTACGATGCAAGTGTGAATATTATCGAAGCGACATTGCACGAGATAGGAATTGTGGAGGTTCTCTTAGCGCCAGAACGATATCAGGGGTAAACGAAAAAGATAATCGTGAATATACGAAAGGACTTGGTGAAATTGCTATTGATGCAATCTCAAGTTTTGTGAAATGGTGGGAAAATATAAAATCTTTATTGGGTCGAAGCGTTTTACTTGGAAAACGACAAAACTAGTACACTCGTAGCAGATTATTTGGTTCGACAATGGGCTCACAATTTTTTTCAAATCACGAATTCTGTATCACTTATTTATACTCAAGCACCTTTTTCCCTACACATATACCACACAAACACACGGGCAAGCTCAAGTGGGATCATTCTTCACTACCTACTGGAACATAAACCAGTTTAAGTGTCGTCTGAGTATTTTTTGAGCACTATATGCTCGAGTATATCTTACAAATTTCTACATTGTTCTTATATCCACTGTAAAGTGGACTTTCAATAGCATCTCTCGAAATAATTCTGATTGATAATATAGTTTGGATATAAAATTATAGAGAGAAATAGACAAGTTGTTTATACAGGTAAAACAGGCGATGAACATGCTGAATCCTAAGATTTGGAATACTTTTGGTAACTCCTTTTTCACGTTCGGAATTCTTCTAAGCCAATTCCTATTTCAATTACTTTTATTCAATTTATCGATGTTCTACTTCTGTTTTTTTTGCTTTCAAACAAATATTAGTTTGAAGAACGTTGTCACAAAAATGGAAACTTGTTTTCAATCTTCCATCTGATAGCATGTCTATCTTAATGGGCGCGAAAGAAAATTGTTTTTTTAAACTTGTTCGCTGTGCCAAAATTATTATTTGTTCTTAAAACGTATTTTTGTTTTATCTAAGCTCATCTCATCTATTTTGTTTTCTATCTGCCACTCTTCGTTTTCTTTTTTCAATTTTACGGTCAAGCACGTTTCTTCAAAGGCAGTAAAAAAAAATTGTAGCCTTCATCGACTGGCGTTATTTGAACAGAAAACCGAAACTGGGTGATTGGAAAGTCGAGCAGTGGATGAAGAATGAATATGGGAGGATGGCGTTGTGGAAGCGGGACGAGTGAACGTAAAAGAGGCGGTGTGTTCCGGACAAGCGGAGAATAAAAGCGGAAGGGCGAGAGAAAAGCAAAAGGTTATGTGGACTAGGCTGTGTTCAAGCGAACCACGATAAAAGTTGCGGGGTAAAAGTGGATTTTGAACTACGCCGTTATCGGATGCAAACTCAATTTGAAGCTACAACCGAGTTTACCGGTTGCATGCTCTCGAATCAGCCAAGTGAGGGTGAGGAAGGACAGTGATATATATGAATGAGAAAAAAAAATCACCGAAATCGATAGGCCGATGGGATTGCAAAAGCTAAATAACATAGAGAGAGCTCGTTATGGGGAAAAAACGTTTACTCACATTGACTGCGACGGACGTCACTATCCCTGTATTGTCGAGAATATCGGATTGATGTGATATCTGCTAACAAGGAAAAACAAATATATTTCATGCTCATGTTTATTTCAATAAATTTTATATAACTAGTTAGTCTTTTCCAAATGCTACGTGCAGAATTCATCCATAGATAAATGAAACTCTTGACAATTATTCATCGGTACTATCATTTTCATACGTGATTGTTGACTCCGAATTTTTAGGTGAATGAAAAAACTTTTGACGGAAAAGTTTGGTGTGTGTGTGTTTTTTTTTTTTTTTTTTCTGTGACTGAACTATCTCAAACACCAGATGTGTTCTGAATTATTCTCAACTTTGTTTACAGGGCTGATCGATGTTGTTCCTTTTTTTCTCGCTTGGGTACGAGATCTATACATAGAATGAGATTCACACCAGGACCATGAATTTTTTATTAGTGTTTTCCACACTAGTTAATTCTGCAGTCATTTACATGAAGAGATAAGTTAGGATAAACTATGAACTGTCAATTAATAAAATGAAAGTTATGAATGATGCACAGTTCATGGGTTCTCACACTATTTCCTAATAATTCTCACAACATTCTAATACCTCGTTAGAAGTAATGATTATTAATTTGATTGAACACAGTATATAAGTATAAACTGATATTTCTTTATGGTGCAAAGTAAAATTGAGTGATGAAAGGAAAATTAATTGATGAAATGTGTGCACTCTCGCATATTATGTCGAAGAGTTCATGGCAATCGGGAAACTTTCTAGATTTATAAACATAAACAAAGATTCTATGCAATTAATTAAAGTTAAAAAGTATCGGATTCTTCGGTGTTCGACAGTAGAATTAACGAATTTGAGAAGAAAATATATCCTTTGTTGGTCAGTCCCGTTTGACTGTTGGTCGGCAGTATTATTCAGGAGTTAATAGACTGTACTTTTACCCCGTAAATTTGAACGATCTAGATAAAGTTACTTTATGAACACAACCCTCGCAGTCACTTGCAGAACCTACACCACATTCAGCCTACGAGTGTAACTCTCACTCGCCGCACGTCTACTATTGCCTCATTCATATACCCCACTTTTGTGTTTGTCCCCCTTTCATTTCATTTTGTTGCAGTCATATACGACTGAATGTTTTGGTGTTTCCTCTTTCCGACAAAAATATATAGGCACTTGTGGTCATTGTCACGATACGCAACTACACTCTGCACTTGATATATATAAGTTAATCATCCAAATATTCAACTGAACTTTATGTTTTTACACAGTGTAACATAGGACAATTTTTAGATGAGAAATTGACTATACTCTACGCCAATTCTATTTGTAAAACAGAACGAAGATACTTAAGGGGTTGGTTAAACAAACCAAAGATTTTTTTCTCCATTCAGTTTGAAGTATTAGATTGTGAATTCAATGTTATGAAATGATGTATTCATCTGAGTGAAATCAATAATGATTTTGAATTTTCCGACAATGAAGTGGACATTAATATCTTCCAACATAATCATTCCATACAATTTAATATTGAAGTGTGCACTGAGGTTGGCATGAGTGATCCAATCTACCTTTTTGATATTAATAGTCGTTACATGTGTTGAAAAGTACATTAATAAATTTATCTAATAAATTCAACATACCATTCCAACGTCAACAATCATTTTATTGAATATTAATACTGGAGAGGCCGATGAATATGAATATTCATTCATGCACGCACACAGTAAATTAAATGAGAGGAATTTATTTACTATGAATTTGTGATCCATTGATGTTACAGGAAGATTATAGATTAACCGCATGGAAGATTCACATATAATAGAATAGAGAAAGAGAGTAATGATAAAAATATATTGAAAATTACACCACATTGACTCAGGTCAAATTCAACGTGGTTTTTCATCTTTAATTTATAATGATTCATCGATAGTTCAATTGATATATAAAAGATATAATGTTCACACAAAAAATACGAGCAAAATATTCTGCACCGTTTTTATCGTAAAATGCAAATGTGTCATATGTATAAACTTTTGGTTTGAGTTATGCGAGATATTGTAGTCACTTCTCTGTTCTTATCCGAAGTTTTGCATCCATACATACATCAATGAATATACACCATGTCCCAAGTGAGGCGGCTACAATATTCCACGTTTCACTCATTTCATCGTCACTGTTGTACAATTCCAATCGGCAATTCAAACAGGAGACAGAATTTGTACTCAGGCGTGGATGCAATTCTAATTGTGGGGCTATTCTCTTCTCGTCGTTGCACGTATCGGCATTTCGCTGAACGTGCAATGAGAGACACCACAACTTACGCTGCCTCTTCTGTATCATTCTATTCTATCCTTGTATCTCTTCACGTTGAATTTCATGATCAATTTGTGAATGAAGTTGTGTAATTTCGTCAATATATCGATTCCATCACAAAGTTCAAGCCTCATGAAAAGGCTTTTTAATTCAATTTAAAAATCAAATTCCATATCGATTTCATTCGCACTATATTCATGTGTATGAGTGAGTTCAAATATCGACCAGCATATACAGACAAACGCAAACTCAGTTTCATCCAGAAAATAAATGAAATTGAAGAATTTTACTCTTCTGCATACAAATCATTTTTCGTCTCCATTCTGTATAACTTTGTCGATTCATCTTGGGCTTTTTGTCACGGTCATTTTTTCCTTTCTCATTCTATAGAGTCGCATGATATGACGAATCCGAAGGGAAGATGTGCATCATGTGTGTACATTTAATATTATTTCGAAAACATTGCAGTCACGTTTTATATATGAGATACTATTTCGATTGATACGTGATCTCTGACATTGATATCCTATAGTACAAATGTTTATGATATCCCTCGAGACATATTTCATGTGCGCGCAATATAAATTATTTTAAATATGATCGAAATCAGGAGAATTTTTTCAATAGCATAATTTATGTGTTGGATCGTTAGAATCAGCCCGGGCTAATGAATTATGCTATGTGGATTAATTTCTTCATATATATATGTTCGTTCTATAAATCAGTCAGTAACAGAGTTTGAACGATTTGGGGTGATGTCGAGTTATGGTTTTCAATCTCTCCACGAGCTATACACTATCTCTAGAGGAATTGCAAGTTTCGAGTGGAATAATTTCAGATGGATTCTCAAATTGGCTCTTCTTCGAGAATTAGCGTATTCATGAGGTAACAGATGTCTTTGTTCTGGAATTATTTTAGTGAAAAAAATATGGGATTAATCAATAATTATTGTATACTTTCTAATTACAACTTCGATTCAAATTCTGACGGAATCTATTTTTTTCAGGCGATATAACTATGCATATATAGATATATACCAGTGATGAATTGAATTTTGACCATGATTAAAATGCGTCATTCTCACGATATGTATAATAATATTGTACACAGTCGAAAGAAGAGAAAAGATCCCGAAGTAATTTGATTTGATTTGCAGGCTTTTATGAAATATTTTTTTTCTTTCTCATTCTTTTCTCATTTGTGAAATTAAACTACCTCAACTTTTATGTCAACGTCATTATTTGGTTATATCTCTCACCTGGCATTTTATATCGCTGACCCACTTGACAATGAAACAGTCTCATGGCTTCATGTCTTCATACTTTTTGAGATTAATTTATATTGTAATTGGTGGGATTCTCTCTTAAAGCCTGACTGAAGTCTGAAAATGCTCCTATATAACTCGTGTGTTCTACAGACCTATGTTCTCTTCTCAAAAATCATAGGACTCCCATCTTACATTATACATCTTCTCATATGAAAGGATACATTTCGTTCACAAATGGAAATAAAAGCCAAATAATCAGCCCCAATTACAAAGCACTGCATATATTCCAGATTTAATTGAATCATTTCCCAATAACTTTTATTTCGAGAGGTGATCCCATACTCTCAAACCATTTTCCAATTGATTTTCAATTAAGCACAGAAACGTATCCAAAATAAGCGAAATTGAATTGCAATTCTGCGAATAAAATGAAAGAATATATGACTGTCTTATTTCGTGGAAATTTTATGAGGATACCAGTTTTGAACTCTAATAGATATCCTTCTCACCTACAAAGTATACAATGACTCTATGGAACTTTCCTTCAGTTGGCGCTCACCTCATGCCATTTCTCTCGAAGAAAGTGCTCGGATAGATCTGTTAATTAGAAAAGGGTTATCACTAGTGGTATCGAATCTTAATTGGTCGCACTGTAAATTTAAGAAGACCTACTTATAGAAATTTCTCTGAAAAATGAATGCTTCATTCTATTTCTACATTTTCTTAGTCTCCTATTGAATATTCATGTAATAGAATTTAAAATAAAAATGATATACTATTCGTAGCTATTCACAAAATCCTACAACTTCTCTTTGTAACAATTCTCCTCATTATAATTACCAAGTCTCTCGCTTGTATTGTCTCGAGCTCCACTACATTTCTTGCTATGAAATTTCTTCCTGCTATGATTTCGTTCTTTTCTCTTTCTCGTTTCACGTCATCCTCCCTATAATCAGCACTTCAAACGTGTTAGCTTCGAACTTCGGCAACATACACAGTGTTCAAGAGTGCGGTGTTAATGGCGCTTGTCGGGCTCATCGGTAACAGCGTCGCCATAATTTCGGTCAAAATCCGCCAACGTCGCAGGCCATTAAGCACATTAAACCTTCACGCGTTCTTTTTATATATACCAAACCACCCACGTTGAGACACGCTGGCCGACGGCCAACCACACGACTGAGCCCACTCATGACTATAAAGAGTGTGAGTGTGAGAAAGAGAAGAATATTATGAGTGGAAAGTGGTTTGAGCTATATAAAAGAGCGGAAAAAAAAATGTGAAAAAGAAGGGTGAAAAAAATATCGCGTATAGTAACCTGGTGCACATTATGTGTATGGATCTCGAGTTTTTAAACGGTTGCGCGCGGTTAAAGAGCCGTTTATCACTTGACGCTCCAAGCCAGTGGCTATTCACGTGCACGTGCGATCGAGAAAAAAATTTTCGACCATGGTGTATAGTGCAGTGGCTTCATAGTTATAGCACTGACCATTGCGCGCCCAAAATGATTCAATGTTTTTCAGTTTCGTCCACTTTTTTTCCTCCTGTCTTTGTGAACTTTTGCTAAAAGCTCCCCTTTATATTTCTGCATGCAAACTCACGCTAAGATATTACTTCCAAAAGACTTTGAATGAAAACATAATGTGTTGCTTTATTGCTTCTATTCTTCTTCACTTTTTCCTCACATTTCTTTCTTCTTTTTATACATTAGTTTCTCTTGTGCGCATATGTACAGTTAATAATGCCATATAATATTCAAAATATTACGTTCGCTGTTGCTACCGCGTATTGAGAGAGACGAGCGCACGGTTGAGCTTATCTGGATACAGTGATTGATAGTGTAGCCACGTCTGCACTTCACGCAGCATCCGAGCCATTTGTATCCTATGTAATGGCTTAACAGAAGCTCCAACCGCACATGGGTAAACTATTACAATCAATATATGTAATGATGTACAGGAGATATAATAAGTCAAATATATATACAAGATGAATTAGAATTATTGGATTTTCTGCTCGTACTATATTGATAAGATTATTCCACAATGATATTTGTAAAAGATGCAAAAATTCTGACGTGTACTAATATTCATTCTCTATCTCTAGACTGATAAGTTATCGAGAATTTCATGCCAATGATTTGGAGCATCCGATCCGATTTCCACAAATGATTAATTCAAGTAATAAATGATAAATATAAATTAATCTTGCTCTATTTCATTTCACAAATCTTTGAAATTCAATTTCTTACTCCGCATTTCCCTCGGCAATCGGATATGTTAATCAATGATGGTTATGTTATACAGGTTGTGTATATGAGATTATTTCGAATATTTTTAGTCGAAAAATAAACAAAACATGAATCATTTCGATGAATAATAGCAGGTAAACTGAAACATCAACAAATGGATACAAATTTGCGGCTGACTTCATTTTTCATTCACATCAACCCATTCATCTCTGGCTTTACTGTTATAGTACAAAATTCATTAATCTAATGATAAAATTAGATAAGAAGGCACTCATTTCAATTCATATTTATTAATATTCGTTGGTTAAAATTATTATATCTATGAGTGATCCCAAAAATCCACGTGAAGTTTGTGAATATGTAAACGGTTGACGTCCAAAAATATTCTATTGTCTAAATCAAATTTATTAACTCGCCAATTGAATTGATGATTTTTTTTTCTGCCTTTCTTTTTATTCCTTCGAAGGTTGTTTCACTGATTGTTTTTCTATATTCATATATTCATATCGAGGATGGAAATTGGATAACATGATGATTTGAATTACTATTCCTCTCCGGATCTGCAATAATAAACCATCTTGGTGAGTTCTATTATACTTGCAAATGGATGCGTCTTGCATAATGGTACTTTATATTATTTCTATCTACGAATGAAAAATAATAACAATATATATATTTTCTTTGAAGTTGAACGTATGTCGAGAGTCAATAGGTGAATGGCAATATCGGTTACACTAGTTCCGGAGTATATAAAATAAAAGATAGAAATGTATACATATATAGTACAGAGAAAGAGATGAAGGTGCGCAAGGATAAATGGCTTGTGTGTCGGTCGAGCTGGGCTTTTGCCTTATATACTTAACTTTCACATCGATCGGTTACTAGTGATACTGTGCGCCGTCCTGCCCAACTCGATAACGCTGGTGAAACTCGATTCGACAGAGAAGAAGAGTGCGGTGGAAGATGGTGATAAATAACTTGGGTTGGGAAACTACATTGTTTCGTGTAAAATTCGATGGGAATAAAGGAGAGGAGCGATACTAGGATACAGTTATATATGGTTTGAGTTACTTCGCTATCAATAAATATATGAGGATACCAAGTATATATACAAAAATATATATGAAACAATGTACAAGTTATGAAAATATTGATGTTCATGTTCAGTATCTTACAATTTCCTACATCTAATGTAGAAGTTATCGATAAGAATATTATATGTAATGACAAAACAGATTTTGATTGAAATTCCGATTAAGATCTATTGGAATATTATAGAAAATATGAGATTTATATTAAAAATGATTAAACTATGAATATTTCGATAATTACGATAGCTCTCAGTTACTTCATGTGAACAACTAAATAAGTGAGATTTTATCATAAACGAATGGTATTTCCCATGGAATCAAAATGCAAATTGTGTCACTGAAAATTTCCCAATGATATTCTGATGGAATTTCATCTAAAATGTTCAATGAAAATTTATTCAACACCCCATTATACTGTCTTGGGTGATTTAAATCAAGTGTAGAGATTTATTTTTCATGATATATTGATCTTTCATCATCATCACAACCATTCAGTATCACTTGATGAATATATAGCTTTATTGTAAAGATGTTATCCCAGAATTAGGGTAAGTTCTGACATAGTCAAACTTAGCACTCTATTACCTCGACTTTGATAAGATCCACCTAACATCCTATGTCTTCTATTTCCCGAGTTACGTTTCTCTGTCATGTTCTCTATCTTTCTAAATTGCGCATCATCCTCACTTTACTCTTGGAAAACGGATACGACGATAGATATGACTTTCTGCGGAAGCGCGCTTCCATCCGCGCTTTAACTTATCTCCCTTTTGAACTTAATCGTAAATACTCACTTGCTTCGTGCAACCACTTTGCTTTTTCACCAACGTCTCTCTGTGTATCATTGTATTTTTTTATCTATACATCCATAGATATTGTTATTCATTTACGATTCAAAAGAATTTTTCTGTAAATAAAAATAGTTTATGCGTAGATGTAAGAATAGACTCCCTTTTTTTTATTGTAGTGAAGTTTCTATAAAATATTCCTCAGCTCCATCCATCTGTTTACACAAACTTTAGCAATGTTTCACTCAACATTTTTTCATTATTCATCCTTTTTTCCATTTTTCACTTGCCTCCGGCATGAATGTTGTGGACAAATTAATTTTTTACTTCTAAGTCACACAGAAAGAAATGTTTATTTTTTTTTCCTGTAGGTTACGCAGAAGTTTCATCAACAGATGTGAAACAAATAGAAATAGAAGGAAAAGTTATTCCTTGTCAGGCAATAATCAAGTGGTGGTTCAGTGATGTGGTAGCGAGGGATTTTACAACTCACTCAACTCACTATCTCACGAGTTAGTTTGTGTTCTGTCAATTTGTGATGGATGAGTAATAGGTGAAAGTTAATGACTCGTCAAACAATGACAACTTTGACAAGGGAAACAAAATGTAATGCTGGAAAAACGGAATCTCCTGGAAAGAAGAGAATTCAACCATACTGGAATTTCGTTACTGTTTCTTTGTAAATAATTATGATTTCAATCAATGCAGAATAAACTTGGATCCGGATTTATAACCAACCATGATTTTATGGTAATAATAGTTGAACAATTGATTTCTGTGAAGAGTGGTGGACAAGTTTGAACAGATTTAAACTGGAAGAACGTCAATCACTCAATTTCAGAGTGCTGTGAGTTATACTGAATGATTGATTAGAGCACCGCATGCATTCCTACAGATCATTTCACATCAATAGCAATTTTCCACGCACATGAAGTGCAATTCAATCTTCACAAATCATCGTGATATAAAAAAACGAGAGTGAAGAATTTCGTATTCATGCTAATGGCGTCATCTATTGAGAAAAAAAAAATCGAAGACAACTGTATAAGAAAATCTGGAAAGTTTCCAGCTTTGGTTTGAAATAGAGTTCAAGTCGCTTTCTTCACTTTCCTCCTATTTTGCATTTCCCATATTCTTTTTCGTATATCTATCTGGTATATATCCTCGAAGATCGGCTGATTTCCAAATACTCGTCGAAATGCAGCACGATGAGAGTGGAATTTACGACTTAGATCTGTATAGAAATGGGGAGGCAACTTGGATGGATGTATAAGCTTCAACGTGTGTATTTCCCCACAGAGATCGCATGTTGAAAATAAATCAATTGAGTTCACCCTTACTGAAATATTAACGTAGGGTTACTCACAGATTAATTCTTTTTTTTTCTGATAAATTAATTTATGTTTATATTTCTAATTGTAGAAACTTTCTCATATGGGGTTACGTGTAAGCACTCAACATTATTTTATGGAAACATCTCAACGAATATATATTAATAGAACTATAATAGCGCTATTTTATTGATATTAATAAACTTATGATAATAACTCGGTGTTGGTAGGACGAAGAGTTTATGTGTAATTTCGTTAGTCGAATGGCAATTATTTCACATTCTTCATTCAGAATTCATCTATTTGTAGTTAACTTGCTGATCCTTGTTAACGAATTGATATCATCTTGATGAAACTTACACCACCGAAGCAAATAAAAAAACGTTCATGTAAATGCTAACGTTTTCTGTTTAGTGAATATAGATAGACGATAAACTGATGAGCTTCGTAATCACATCTCCAGATAACTCCGTCTGGGATTCTTCTACGTTGATTATTCGGAATGTACTTTAACTCAGAGCTAATGAGAAACTTTGGATGATAGTTGCAAGTGGTTGAGAAAAGTTGATTAATGAAGAACAAGGTATACAATTACAAAGCATACTCATTTCCTTTAGATTAAAGTACGGTGTACGTGATTAAGAGACGTGGATCTGTCGAGTAAAAGAGATGATTCATTCAATTCTACAAACAAAATAAAAAGCCTCAGCGTAGTGAATGATATTTGAATGCATATAAGTGAAGATTATTCATGCGAATCGTAAATTGGAACCATAATAATCACATGCTCAGTGTCAAAATCGAAATCATTCTCGGGCTCGTATGTAAAATTCTCAAATTCATTGAAGATAAGATAAAAAAATCTATTAATCCTTTTTACCTATTCAGACTTAATGGTTGAATACGATGATTGTTTCATAGCATTTTGTAGAGAGTTATCTGCGAAACATTATATCACATTGCAATTTCGAGAAACAAAATGAAAATAATTAAAAATAACAGAACTAAATTGATGCAATACTCCTCAATGGAACTTTTCGAACAAGATTGGTGATTGATTCAAAAATATTTAAATGGTTCTCTAGTTGAAATTTTGAGTTGCATTTCATTTGATACTCCATTTAGTTTTTGTATTTTTTTGTTTTGTTCACTTCAGCACTTGTCAATATAGTGATTGGAAGGCGAGATCTGTGCTATAACGATTGAGTGCAGAGAGTGATTGATCGTTGCGTATATAGTTAGTGCGGGAAATGGGTTGTCGAGCTGTACGTCTAGCTGGTGTTCCGGAAGGGTGCACTTCTTCTATGTAGATATACTGTTCGTCATTGCGAATTTAATACTTGTTCAAATATATGAGTTCATCCTGGCGCACAGTGGTTCCGACATGGTGAGAAATTAATATGCAATCTATATTTGATAAAATTGCTCATTGGATAATTGTTGTTCACATTATCACGTTTGACCATTTATTCAATCAAGGCAATAGTTGCTATTGAAAGTGTAAAATGAGCTGCTCCCAATCTATTATTACATGATTTGTCGTCAAACGATTCAATCAGGGTTACATTTCCATAAAACAGTTCCACATGTATTGGTGAATGAGCGAGATATTTTGATTGTACACACTATTGATTATTAATGGGTCTGTGCTTGACTATTGGATTCGTGTGCGTCTCGTGTAGAAATTAACGTTTCGCAAGCCAGTTCTCACTGATTATACAGAGTAAGCTTCAACAATGCAGCTTTGCATATTAAACATTTATAGCATTCATTCTCATTCGTCCATACGTGTATGTATATATATATATATATATACATATACAACATGTATATTTACAAGTATATATGGATTGATTGGGTGCATGAGCATCTATATCACTTTCATGTTAATATTTTATGTTCCGTGACATTGGAAAGCTATTCGTTCATTTGATACATTTTTCGAGCGAAACGTTTGTCCTTTTATTCGAAAATTCATTTAGAATTACAAAAGAGCACTAAATAATTCGTTTACCTTTTATACAGCGTTTGTGTAATTTACAAATGATATTCCATATTGAAATTAAAAGCGCCAGAAACAAATATAATAATTGAGTGCTGTTGTATTGGTAATTAATTTTTTTCGTTGCTCTGGCACAACGAATTCCGGCTATTTTTTAGGTAGTTCTCTTCCAATATATCTCATTATAAAATATAGAAAATTTTGAGCCCCTTTCATTTCCATTATTATTTTTAATCTTATTTATTCACCTTCGTGTTTTGTTGTTAACAGACCTGATGTATCGTTATAAATTATAATGTTCTTCGTATTCGCTGCAATGCTGTATAATAACATTACCATTGTATAAGAGGTTGCGTTCACAAAAGTCTTTTGTGATGGGTTAAACGCTCTAGCGCTTTATTTTATGATTTTTGGAATTAAACCTTGCCACACAATGTGCGGTTCAATGCAGTTTTACTATCCACGAACTAACAGTAATGCAAGATATTCCAAAGGTATATTGAACACTTTTTTTTCCTGCTATCCCATTACCCCCTTTTCTCCTTCCTCTTATATTATCATACTGCTTCCAGATAAAATATAAAATTGCGCAGTTATTGCAATTAAATGGAAAATTATATAAATAATTAGTTTCACGTTTATCGATTGAACTTTGTGCGTTTTGTTGCTGGAAAGCTTCCAATATGATTAAAACCGAAGGAATTATATGCGTGAATTACAAAAAAAAACAATGAACGAATAATTATGAACTCCCTTTGTTATTTGTTATACTAAAAAAGTGGAAAAGTGGTGGATAAACTGTTGGGCTTGTCTCATACGATTTTCCTTCTTCACTGTTTCTCTGATAACAATCTTGTCGCTTTCTCTTTTATTCACGCTATTTTTTTCATCATGTATTTTTTTTTCTCTTCTAATTTTTTCCACATTTTTTATTGTCCTTTATATCGTCGTCTTTTTCGTTCCATTGGCGTTTGAAATGTCACACGGCGGACAAACATACAGAGTTGAAAGGCGCGAGCATGCAGCTCAGCACGTCAGTTACATGGCAATGAAGAAAAATGCACGACGTTTTTGCACAACGTTGTTGAACGATGGAAAATAAGGTCACATGCGCGTTTTACTTGCTCGTTTCAGATGCAATGCCCATTCTTTCAAACAACAACAGCCCTTCCATTTCACGTTGATATAACTGAGTCCGAGCATTATCCCAACGCATTGTGCAGCCTACGTGACGAACTCTCTTTCCTTCTCATTTGACGAATGAATGAGTAAAATAAAGATACGAAAATGGTTGCAAGAAAGGCAGAGGAAATGAGATAGGATGAGATTGGGCGAGTGGAAATGGAGGAACTAGAAGGAATTCACTATGCAGAAACTACAATTGCTCCAACACTTCATTCCTTTTGTTTAAACATTTTGTTGTAACGCCATTTTCCAGGTATCACCATTGATGATGTTCTCATTTTTCATGAAAAAAATAGAACGAAAATAAAAATAGTAAAAATGACGCTCATCATTGCAACTCGCAACAGTGACACGGTTATTTTTATCCCGAACTTAAATATAACTCTATATTGTAGTAGATTTAATGGAGAATCAGAATGACGAAGAATGAAAAAAATAACGTAATGACAATCAAAGCCACTAGTAATTAAAACAATGAGGTTACTTTGTTTCTGTATTTTACCAATATTACGGAACATTGTGGGTTTTTATCTCTTTTCGATCTTTTGTGATTCGATTTTCAACGCAAAACCTCGGTATGGAACGGGTTCATATGTTAATAATCGAATGATGTCAATCGAATTCACTGGAAAATGAATTCAAAGAGAAGGTCATTTGACTTTGTTTTTTTTTTCAATTTTCTCTGCTTTTATTCTCCAACAATTCGCAGGCAGTCTTGCATTTGTATTACTCATTCAATCACTCCAAAATTGAAGCAATTGGAGACAGAAAGAACAAAACATATAGATTTATCAGGAAAAAATAAAGAACGCGAATAAAGAGAAATTGATGTGAAAAAAGATAAAAATAAATAAATAAAAATACATATAGATATATCGCACTCTGGTGTTCGATTGCTCCCTACTGAGTTGCACCACACACTCTTTCGCTCATCCCCTCGTTGATTCTCCAGTATTGCCATTGATTCGACGTGCTAGGCGCAAGCAAATAAAAGCTGCACATGTATAGTACACCCAATGCGGGAAAGTCTAATAGGTAGTCCGCTGCAGTTGATGGACAAACGCTTTCAGGACATGAAACGAAAGTAGAAAAAAAAACAAATACATAAAACGAAAAACTGGATGGATAAATAGATAAAAATAGCAGTGACGGAGAGGAAAAAAACTAAATTAACACCTATCTAGTAGAACATCACGCTAAAGTATATCCAATTATTAACTGATATTTATTTTTCTCTTCATGGATTTAATCATCCTCAAAATTGTGTAATGAGAAATCGATTCGTTTCATATATTATCAACGAGTAAAATGTTATTAATTATATTTTTCCCATGCATTCATCAATAACGTCATATTAAATATAAGATTGAAAAATGGTGGAGAAACTGATGAAGCGTATCACTAAATCGTTGGCATCCTGGCCAACTTGATTGCGTAGCAGTTAATTGCTTGTTATCGCTCTATCGATGTAATGTTGGTCGGTATAGCGTCAGATGAGTTAGGCATAAACATAGATAAAATACGTGTGCACGGGCGTAGAAGGCAATTTACACTTGACGAATATTGACAGAGTGTTGATTATGTAGCTGACAATATGTTGGAGTTACACGGAACTTTTTTGAATTGAAAATATGTATGATGACTCCTTTGACACTTCAATCAAGCATAAATGATTTGATTGCTGTCAATATTTGGATTATTGGCATAAGCGCTTTAATGTTAGACAGGAACAATAATGCAAACACTTGTTCTATTTTGACAAGTGAATTCTTCATTGATCAACATTTGCACAATGTTGTCGCATGTATAAATGGCACATACTGTACGTATGGAGATATTTTGAATTTGAATATTGTAATCAGTGGCACGAACTGCACCATTACTGCATTACATAGTTATATATTTTCAACTCGACCGTTATGACGGTACGCGATTAGAATATTCCAAAGATAAGATTCTCAATGTCTGTTATTAAGACCCACTTCTCTCTCTTCTTCCGCAATTTCTCCACTCCTCATCCGCGAATCGTGTCTACATGAGGAAGTTGAGAAACTCGCATACTGACATATACGAATAATATATGGAGAACATATATCTGATTCATCATTCCACTCTATATTTTATAGTCTTCCTATTATTGTGATGAACAGGCTCAAAATTTGCTCACTTTCAAAGTTTTTACTGCTATACATTATAAAAGTCATTCAAATTCAAATGTAAAAGAAGGGGAAATACCACAGGGTCTCATTTTATATCTTCATGATTTTCCATATATGCATAGATATCGCGTGATTAAAACCAAACGGTCCCGTGTGCCACTTTACGCCCTTTTGGCATTCAAAACCGCAAGAGGGCGGATGACATGAACTTTTTTTTATCCTGGAATTCGGGTGGGTGTAAGCAATCTGCGCGAAACTACTGAAAAATCTAGAATGTAGAGATGGATGCAAAATCTTCTCAATGTTTTTTTTTAATTCCCATCGGGGAAAAATTATTATCATCAATGGAATGTAATATGAAAAGTGTAATATTTAGACTATTTAGCTTGATGCCCCATGCGTCAATTACTGCCACGCTCGATTTGATAGTATAGGCATAACCGCAGGCTTTGTGAAGGCGGTAGCCCCACAATTATCGTGGTATAAATAACATACACATATATCCAAATATACTTTCTATATATATCACTTGTGTGGGCTATCAGTTACACGAGAATTGGCAACAGTGAAATTAATGTATTGTGAGAGACATCGAATCGCATTGGGACACAAGTCATTTTTTTTCCACAATCCAATTATTCGCTAATTCAAAATGAAATTAGCTTATAATTGATCAATTATAAATAAATGACGTTAAATACTGTATTTGAAATTGCTGTTGATAAACTTTGGAGTTGATATTATAGTTACGATGGTCACGAATAGTGCACACTAGTCAACTGTAGCAATTTAACCGCCAGTTGGAAATGCAACTCTGGAATATTGTCCCTGCTTAGTTTATTAGGGATGTGCACGTAACGTTTGTATCTTGTATCTATATCGTGTATTGGACGATTGCTCCCATGCGACTGACGTCGTAATTGCGAACCTCTTTCATTATTACTAAATATCTTCACGTCTATTCTGTCCCGCTATAACTTCGGATATTGCAATTTCTTGTATCTACAATATGGTCAACATTTCGGTTCAATTGTTCCCATTATTCAATTCATCACCTTAATAAATGATAAGACTTATGAAATAAGAGATTTGAAAGTTTCATTGATACAAAATGCGTTCGATCATACCCTACTTACACACAGAAGTTTCAATTCGATTACCACACTAAAAAAGATTATCATCTGTTCAATATTTAGGCCATGAGATAGGCCAATAAATGTAAAAGAAATATGAAGAGTTGAATTCAAAAACAGGGATTACTTTTATTCACTTGAAGTGATTCGCCGATTGCAGGAAATTATTCTAGATCGAATGCTGGATAAACGGGATCATGACCGAGACAATTGGAGGTGATAGTATTCTCCACAATATCATCAACAATTTTGTACCATATAGTAATAAATAATTTTTCCGCCTTATGGTAACTTCTCATTCACTGTTATGCAGGGAATTTTCTGTTCTACCGACATTGAGCTTTCATGAGAGCTTTCCCGCTTCATCTACATTAGAACGGAAAGAAAATAGTGGAGAACCTATCGTTGAAAATGCAGATCAGATCGAACTGTTCTGCGCAAGATGATAGTGGATGCTCACCGAATTTTTTTTTCGTATTCAGGGTTCTCTGATATAATAGTTGTTTTATTTATCGCGAGTAATCTGAATAGAGATTTTTCTGTTAGTAAAGTTTATTACAATAAGAAATGAAAACCTCCGTTCATTTGTCTCCTCTCAAGTCCACAATTTATATTCAATGATCTGCAGTTAAATTATAATCAAAAAGTTTGCAAATGGGATAAATAAAAAATAGGAGACGTTTGATCAAATATATTTTATTTATGTTCTGTCGTTGTTTAATGGGGGGGATTCAGCTGGATGAAAGCTCAGCTGGATAGATCGATTAACTATCATGGGAAGTGAACAAATCAATCCCTGTCAAATTTTATTCTGTGTCGCGCCTCATTACTGTTACATTATTTAGCAGTATTTGAACATTATGAAATATTAGAAATAAAAAGTGTTTAGATAAAACTGACATTAGAGTGGAATTAATACAGCCTGAAATCGAATACTCGGATAGTTTTCCAAAATAACTGAAATGATTTCGGACAATTAAATTTCAATATTTTTCTCCTTCTCTTTGGAATCATATTATAATTAGGATTGTCACAGAATATTAATTTTCATGTTTGATTATTCCAATTCATAATCCAGACATTCTTATGCATAATACATCCATCATATCTTCCATTATTATTTACATATCGTTCATTTATTATTATTTATATCAATTATATCATTACGTACATATCAATAATATTTGCAATTGAACAAAACAATTATTTTTCTTAATATACACATTGTCATTGTATGTTCATTGAATGGGCCTGGATCATTCACAGTTAAAAACTCGAAATATACTGTAGAATTGGGGTTGAAAGCGCATTTGCATAAACCGTGGCTATCACTTGCACATCTATGAATTTTAATAATGTCACCGACGTGTGCATACTTCAACAGCACTTTACATCAAGTATGTCGTCGAGTATGCGACAATGGAGAATGAGCCAGCTGGTTAATACCATGAACAACGTCGCATGGCTCTTCTGGTAATTTGTTCCCGCCGCATTCCACTGGTCATGATGCACAGCAGCTTGCTTTTCACCTGCAATGAATTAGAAGAAAAAAAAAGATGAAAAAGAAGTGAAGAAACATATAAAAACGTGAAATACAATCAACATAAAATTAAGTGTTGAGAGGGAGAACATGGAAGATGTGCAGTTGAAAGAACAATTTTATTGCTGTGCTGCATAGAGAAGACTGGTCTTCGTTTCCATTGTAATCATCATTGCGAAACTTGGGTTACGCGAGGGGCTTTTATATCTGATGCATTGTCATCCTATCGACGCGAAGAATCCTGGCATAGCAAATTATGCGGTTCTTCTCATTCTCTCGTTTTCTCATTTTTCATATATATATATTAATATATATTTATTTACTGAGTCCATCAATATAATTTGATTTTTCAGATGAATAACTTCGCAACATTTTTCTTGTGGTGTTTGCATAAATCTTATGGATTGGAAAAAATTCCTACCCCATCATTTGATTTAGAAATATCGTAAAGCCGTATAGCTCGCATAACTTCAGTGACAATGTTGAAGTTATTAATTCGAAAAAATTGGAAAGAAAAAAGATGGAAATTTGTTAGCGATATTATTAAATCCACAAAGTATGTGCGGTGGAATTCCCTGGAAAACTATCAATCTAAATTTCTATATCAATTTATGATTGTAATTTGTCCTGTATTTGGATGAAAATCAATATGAATAGCAAAATTTTAAAGAAATACTCTTTTTAATTACCATTCAGCACGTGGATTTGTACAATCGCCTTAGTAAATTCGCCAATGGCACATGTATATTCGCCACTATCAGTCTTTTTCGCTTTTTCAATGTGTAATCCAGTCACCAAGTTTTCATTTGATCTGCAATTTCAATATTGACTTATCTATACTGATTATGATTTTTTTATCATCACACGAAAATATCTTTTGCCACAGTACGCAGAATGTTAAATTCATCATCATTCTCACCCATTCATGTGATAAACATTGACATGATCCTGTAGTGGTTGACCACTTTTTGACCAAGTTGGTTTAGGAATTTTAGCACTGGGCCTCGATGGCCGGACAATGCATGCCAATTCTATGCAACTGCCCATTTTGTAATACCGCTCCCGTGATTCGTGACTCGCTTCATCAACGATTCTTATATCCGGAGCTAAAACAAAAAAAGGTAAAAAGTTAGCGACATATCTATCCATTATTCTTTTGGTGTATCAAATGGAATACGAGAAAATTGTACAGCTTCTGGAATAGAGTTTATTGATGGAATTATCTTGAGAATAACAGAAAAAAAAATGGACAAAGAAACATTTCAACTATTGGTGACGAATCATCAGATGTTCCTGCAAAGTTGGAACCAAATTTGGAAAAAAACAAATCCAGCCACATAACCGCATTACACCAGGCTGTAAATATTTCATGAATGTCTTCCTTAGAATTTTGACCCATCAACTCAAAATCCACTCTCTATTTACGAATTCACAGTGACATTCTCAGTCGCAAAACGTGCCTACATCTGCCAAATTTCATTCTACTGAGTGAGCGTTTTGACGATGATCTATCTGATTTATGACCATTCGTGTTTGTCAACGTAAATTATATCGCGCATATTCATGTTGATTTTCGGCCAAATATGTATTTGTGGTACAGCACCTTGTTTCACGATCATCACTCTACTATCTTCAATATATACGTTTTTACAGGTATACATATGTGATAATAATCAATACGTGTAGAATATTGTTTGATCCCTCAACAAGCACGTGTCTCCTGGCTAAGCTAGCATTAAACAATGAATTTGCGAACCCACCAATAATCTCTCAATATGCAATACTAAGAATTGTACGTGACTTGTACGTGATATCGTTCGGACAGAGTAAGTAGAATGGGTTCGTGTTGGGTAAAGCATAAAGTCCAGAGCTTGGAGAATTCATTTGTCATATTTTACGATAATGAGTGGAATAAGAATTTTTGTCATATAATAAGCACTATTGTCTTCCAAAGTTTGTTCTTTAAAAAATAATTATAATGTAAATTTCATTTGTACGGAAATTGATCTTAATTCGGAAAATATTGAGATTGTGGCTCCTCAGAAAATCAAAACTCACGAATTCCTTCGTTTTGGCTTATAGAATTTTTTCGGTTATCTTTTCCAATCCCGTACTCCGATTTGTTAATTTAATAGAGCTGTGAAACGCTCGTGTTGATGTCATGATGAGAAAAAGTTTAATCAACACAGATTACTGTAAAGTGTCGTGGAAGTTCTATAGATGGTGCTGTAGCCAAGTGCACACCTTTGAATGAAGTATTTCGAGTTGTGGGGTGGGAGGAATGGGCGTAATGCAAAAGATTAAAGGTGAAATGCCTAGATACCTAATCCGTCTCTTTTTTCTCCATTTCCTATCAACTTATATAATAAAAAAAGTTTCAATCCATTGGTCTTTTAGAGTTTCTTTATAGCTCGAAGAGATTATTTCAAAATAAAGTCTACAAATTCATGTACAATTATGAAATAATGATCCGTTATATATCATCTCTAAATTTTCGCCTCAGATTTCTCAGATGCATCACGGTGTTGTGCATAAATTAAAAAATATTAACATATGCAATATGTGCATATTCGATTTAATTGAGAGATTTTGCAGTCTTCTATATAAAGAGGGATGAATATATCATTTCTCCTCTGTATTAAACATGAATCGCACTCCACTTAGCTTCTGCAAGCCCCGCTCATGTAAAGTTTTATCAGAAGGGTCTGAGCAGCTTTTATTCCGCATAAACGAGTTTCACATGTTCTCAGTAGAACCTGCGTCAGACTTCCGCATACAGAAAAACGCTGTATATACGACATGTGAGCCAATCATTGTCATACTCGCACGATGCATGCAGTACACGTTTCATTCTGCTTATCTTCTTGCCTATTCTTATTCATTCATTCGAGAGAAAATGGACGATATCAGTATTATCTATAATAGCAGCCATTATTTCGTTTGTGGGATCTTTACCTGTACCATAAATTCACCTATTTACATATCGATATGTAGAAAGAGGTTTTCGTGAATGATTCGTTTCACTTTATAAAGTAGAAAGAAAACTTATCTAATGATGACACAAGTTTGGTTCGTGAAAAGCACCTTCTTCTTCGTCAAAAACTTTCGTCCAACTCTCAATATGTACTGTCTAAGATCAGATCTTTTTTTTCGTTTTCTTTTCTCCCAAAGACGCTGCACACAGAGTGTATAGTACGTATCTGTCTTGTCCCAACCATCAAACTAAATTTATTCTTTTTTTTTTGTCCTCTCGTTTTTGTTTTCCTATGTTTCTTAGTCAAGAAAAGTTTCAAGTAATACCGGAATGGTGAGTACTTAGACTAAGAGTAGTTTGGAGAGTCCAGGCGATTCAGTTTTAGCCAGGTCAACAACCAAATACAGAAGCTAGCGTGACGATAGCTGTAGATAATGTACACACTCCAATCCAATATGCTGATCAAAAGCTGGATATTATCATTTTTTTTCTCTGTAAGCGAGGGTGCTTGCATACATGCTCAGCAACTTCAGAAATTCTCTTGAAGTATGAACCTTGATGCCTTGACAGAACAACGCTCCACAGCTACCACCAGGCACACATTGTGATGTACAAATAAAAAAGGATTGGGCGTATGAGCATTAGACGCGTTAGGTGAAATATGAGAATAAACGGGAGAAAAAAATTTGCCAGAAATTTTCTACTTTAATGGGAAAATAATTTTTCAGTATAAATGTCATATCAATTTCTGACACTCATAAACAATATTATAATCCTTCGCATCGAATTCATTCTCGCCAGACTAAAAAATTTCAATTGGAAATATTTCAATAGTAGAATTCAATTGAATTCGGAACGTTTTTGTACAAAATAATCCACACAATAATTACCAAGTACTGTAACATTGGTGATGAGCGTTCTCGGTGGATGTGTATTTATTTGACAAGCATATTGGCCATGATCCTCTCGTCTCACTGATGCAATTGTCAATCGATAATTATTGGGATAACGAAAGTTGACACTATATCGTTCATCAGAGATATGAACATCCAATCCTATTGTAAGCAGAAACGGTCTCTCGGCACCTTGTCGTGTCCACATCACCTGCAATGACATTTGAAGAGTTATCCCATACCTGAGTCATTGGCAGTAAATTGTTCATCAATATACAAATATCAATGAACATTCATATAAATTGAGATGTATGAAATATGCATATAATATCTACATGATATCAACACTATTACTAGTCATATATGTTCATTGAATAAGTAGACTCAAGGGAAATGTGGGCAATTACCGTTTTATCAGCAAGCATCACCACTCGACAATCGAGCATTGCATTTGCACCAAGATGAAGGGCAATATGTTGTGGACCATGAATCTCTTGACCCATAGCATTTTCGAAATAAGGACCCCAATGGTTAACACGATTATGGCGTAAATGAGGAACTTTCATTCGTGGCAATTGTGCATTGATCTGCGCTAGGATAATACAAGACACACTGACATTGAAAGCATTTATTAATTATCCATTTTTTCTTATTGGCATTTACATCGCCGATATATTTTTTAGGTTTTTAGGACGTTTCTTTTTTATTATTACGCTTGATAGAATGACGCAAATTCAATTTCGTTCCACTGACGCGATTCATTCAATTAATTAATTGGACTTTTTATATTCAAAAAATTTTTCCTCACGATTTATTGGCATTTCCATGGATACCTCATAGTTGATAGCACCCATGAAACTATTAATATCTCATTGCTACGGGCAATTTAACAGCGTGAACGATAAACAAGCATCCCACGGTCTATTAATCCCACGGGTTCCCGCTACTGCTGTCGCCGCCGACGATAGTCCAAGGGAAATCCATCCACGCCACTACCGATGGATGATAGTCTTATAACTGCCTTCAAACCCCCTGGAGAATACAAACATCGCAGCCATATCTTTATATTTATTTATTTTTTTTTTTTTGTGTATAACGATAAGGCGGTTCTGTTGTGTTCTCCGTTCAAGTGATGAAACAGCTGCATTGTGTACAAATGAGAATAAACTTATTTCTGAATGTATTTGTAGAATCGTTTGTTTTTATAATTGCAAATAATATAAACCTCAAAGTGTACGCTGACAAAGTCTTTAAAGCTCCTAAATCATTATTCCGTTTGATATATATTCAAGTTTACTTGTCACACGCGATTGTTTTGAGTTGGGATAAGATAGAAGGAGAAAAAAGAGAAAAAGGAATATATGTGTAAGTGAGCCATACCAATGGTACGAAGAGAACGATTGGTGAGGATGGTTTACTTTAATACGGATGGGATAAACCCCGCAATTTCTTTTTTACGAAAGTACAATTTTCCCGAGAGATTCTGGGGAGAGCCGCGGGATTTCCATTTTGCGCCACCGCTAGCTAATAGGATTTATGTCGAGAGTGTGCACGACGCCCCGGGACAAGGCCTGCTATAACAATAATTGTATATTTAGTATATATGTCTACCGTCGTCGATGATCGGTTGGTGGCAATGTATCATGGGCATGGGCTTGATTACATGTAGATATATAAATCGATAAATTATTTTTCCATTATATTCTGATGGAGCATTTAATAGAATTATGATGAGGAAAGAATGTGGTCGTTAGACTATAGAAAAAATATCCTACGATGCCAAATAACGATTTTGCGTCTTCAATCAAAATTAATATACACAAAAAATTGATCGTTATTTTTAGTTATAATCATTAATGTCACTTTCTCTCATTTAATTCTCTCTCTGTCAACGCAATTTTTTCTCTTTCTACAATCGTATATGCCATTCCATTTATTTGACCTTATTACACTTTTGTAATTTCATCTCTTTAATTTTGAAGCTATGAAAATAAAACAAATGACTGCTTTTGGGATCTCCATTATTATGCACAATTGAAACACAACGAAATATCTACAAGTAATGTCAATGTAAAAGAATATTGCACGACTTTTCACTGCAACAACATTATATTTCATAAAATTCCCAAGTGTTTTTCATTTCAATAATAAACTCTGGAAGCTGGAAACGAGTTTGGTCTATGTGTCGACATTTTGCAAAGGAAAGAATTGTATCCCTAGCTTTTTTTAAGACATTAAATTTCATTCAAAATTAAACTTGCCAACCGTTTTTTATGCGAAGTATTTCATTGAACCAGAAGAATACTTGGGTTCATGATGAAAAATAATCTAAAAATGCCAACCCAGATTTTGCTTTGCATTATAAAATTGAATAAACATCATCTAATTTCTCTCAACAAACTTCATTTCAACTTCTACTTGATAGTGTTTCTGAAAAAATCCAATTGCACTATATGTTGTGACTTTAATACAACCATTATGTTACTTCATTATGATGTCAGTGTTGTCTAACTTCAGCACGAACAGTTTATCATATTTTCACAAATGATGAACGAAAATATGAAAGAAACTTCTATGAATTCACTACAAAAATTTAATCATTCCCTACCCAAACCATCATTGGAATTTATCTATAGACAACTAATATTTCACAAATATATAACTGAAAATTGATAAAATTTCTGGAGAATGAAGAACAGCTTACTGTTTATCTCAATATGCCTCACGTATCATGTAACATTCAATGTTAAACCATTAAATACTTGCGCAGATGCATGAGACTACAACTGACCACTAACAGAGGAGGCCACTAATGGTTTTACATATATTGTTGTATTGGTATACTTATTCTACCAAACGATGCCGACACCAAAAAGCCCAAATAGATGGAGAATGCTGTGTAGGCATACACTACTATGGCTATTGCGGTTCGAACAATAACTCCAGCTTAGATGAAAACATTTTGCTACCTCAAACGAACAACTCAAAACAACTTTCGCACTTGCTTTCTCTTAGTCTATTTATCCAGACTATTCATGCACACATCTGATATCCGTCTATACATATCTGTTCACCTCCATTTTCCGACCTGGTTAGTTTCTCTGCACCCAAATGCTCCTTTACCGCGTTTTGCTTTCTAGTTGCACCGAAACAGTTACGTGCTTTCGTTCCATCGTTATCCCAAATATATTCATACTCTTCATCTCGGTTATATTGCATAGTGAGTATGTAGAATGGACCACGAGCAAGTATGAATTAACTTTGTGTAGTTAATTAAGTGAAATAAGAAAGAAAAATAGTCCTGAAGTGAATAGTAAGTGACTTCTCTGTTAGCTCGATTTTTTATTAATTATTTGTTGTATTCATCGATTGATTTTCATTCGCATTCAATCATTGTTCAGAATACAGATATGCGTTTTGTGATTATCATAGTATAAATATGAATGTTGAGATAGAAAACTGATATTGAAATTGTTGATTTTAATAATTTGAAATTATAGATCAATACGAATATAAACTTCTCACTTTTATACATTGACGCAGTGGGACAGGAGAATTTAGTTTGACGGTGACATATTATATTTATTACTGACAATTCTTTTTGAAGTTTCAGATAGAACTAAGCTTTGTGCAAACTGATATGTGTAATACGTGACTGTGTAGTGAACGACGTGTCGTAATCGACAAACCAGGAAATACGTTCCTTAAAAGTGGTAACGAGGAACAATAGAAAATGCACAGGCGGGAAAAGGCGGAACAAGAAGCAGAGGGTCGATTCCTTTGCGGGAAATGAAAGAGTGAAATGAGCACTTTTATTCTTTATTCTACTCACGAAGCACAAGGACGAGGATACGTGACGAAAATTTTTCCACCTTTTAGGATGATTACAAACATTTGATATGATTTTTCACGGAGAACGCTTCTCGAACTTTTTCTTTTACGAATGGTCATTATCGTAGAATTCATAAACATTTGTCACACAATTATTACACGTCAGCGAATCCATTAGCATCTCGATAAGAAATTTAATAATGAGTCCATCAGTGTGAATATTGTCATTATTTTTGAACTATGGTAACATTTTCTCTTTCTTTATTTTCTCATCTCGGATTTTATATAGCACAAAAATTATCCATCTGAATCTGATTCAATTTCGCAGAATCGCTCCTGAATTTAATCGAGCATGGAACTAAAATGTCTCCAGATTTTCTCCACAATGCCCAAGTACTAAGAATATATATATGAGTTTATGTCTGTATCAATTTCGATACCTTCATTAGAACAGTATCCAATCTCACAAACTCACCACCGTGAATCTTTATGTATATAAGATAATTAATGAAATCCGAAACGTTTTGTGATGTCCCAAAGAGATTCTTTATTATTTATTCTTGATTCGCTCATTTTCTATTGGATATCATAAATATTATTCATTTATTAATAAATTTGAAATTAAGAATTCAATTGAGATAATGAAATATTAATAAGGAATTCTCAATCGATGTGGATAAACAATAAATAGAAAAATTGAAACAAGGAAAAAAGAATGAACAATGGATTAACGAAATTTGCTTCTGCCATGACAGTTGCTCTGTACGACTGCCAAAGACGTACATTATATATATCAGCTCAACTTGAAAGCTAACGGAGATTTATAGCAAGCGGCTTGCCGCTAAACTTGTGCCCATATACCCGATAAAAAGTCGACTGCCCATGGCGTACTCGATCTCGAAAATTCCTAATAAATCTTCGCGCTTGGATTTACGAACGCGTCCGAAGCCAATATGGAGGGATTCAGTCTACTGAAGCGATTGTGTGTGTGAAATGCATCCAAGGAAGAATTTCTGCCAGGGCAGATGATAAAAATAATCGAAATTCAAGCAAATAGTCCTTCTGCACATAAATATGCTCATGTCAAAATTCGATATACACGAAAATATATATGTCCCACATATTTTCCATGTATTCAATATAAAATTGCCTTGGAAACTATTCACGATATGGGGAAAACGATGATCTCAAGTATAAAAATCTTAGGGCTCACAACAAAGATTTTTCTGCAGTGATTCTCACTAAATATATTTTTATGAACGAAGCTTCCAGTGATTTTTTTGGTTTTTCGACTCTTTATGAGATGGTCATTCGAATACTTAAAGAACTCATGAATACTCATAACAGACTGGCCTGAAATCAGGTGAAATGAATACATGGATGTAGAAACAGTGTGACAAGGTGTTAAAATTTTTAATTTGGTGGGTGCTCTATTTATCAACATATTTCTATCACAAACATTCATTTTATTCTCGTTTGACCTCGATGCAATTCATTGAAACAGAGTTGAATGTTTCACTTCACAATGCGTGACAAGCTGACGCAAGATAACGAACGAATATCAGAGAGATCGAAAACCAGAATTTGAATTAACGACTGTCAACGGACGTTAATATCCTGTCGCGCGTGAGCCAATTACTTTCCTGTTCCATTTTTGTATAGCCAACGGCTGTGTGGATGTTAAAAGTCATTGGTCCATGTATATATGTGTAGGGAGAAAAAATAGTCATGGATCGGCTTGTAAATCCGTGAATGAAAAAAAGAAGAATGCAAAAAAATTACACAACAAAACAAAAAAAAAAGACCGGGTGTCGCAACCGAGCCGATGGCCAATCCCACCCTGATCGATCCGGTTTTAGCCGTTAGCTTTCATTCTAACTAAAGCCGCGCCTGACTGACGATGTGCGAAGCCCCATATATACCAATGGATACAATGTGCGATACAACTCTATCTATAGATATATTTGATTTGGGATGAAATTACAGAGTAATTTCATGCTGTGCCGCATTTTCTTTCCATCACGATGCTGTATGCACACAGACAGAATGGAATATAGGTTTCGTTTCCATATTCGAAGTCTTATGATTACCTAGAATAGGAGATAATTGACAGCATCACAATAACAATATAAAATAGAAATTAATTCTTCCCCACAATTCAAATAATCAGATTTTTCGAGAAAAATCTCGGTTTTCAATATTTCCGGCTTATGATTCTCATTCACGGTCGCCGAGAAACATGGGTGGGTGGTAAAAGCCCCTCTTCCGCTCCATAAATTCCAAGAAAAAGTTACATGAGTGTCCGTAACATTTATAAATACTCACGGAAAAATTACGAGGAATAGTCTCGCATGTAAAACACTTCTCTTACGAATACAGAATTTAATTTTCTATGTTTTTAAAAAATGTTAATATGATTATTATTCCAAAGATATTCAAATAATGGGCGAAAATTACAAACATATTCGCATTGCTGCCAACATATAAATCACGTAACAATAATTATTAAATCCGGTATAGCATCAAGCTTTACTACCGTATCATATGTGTCAGATCGATGAATAATAATACTTATCGCATTTCACACATTGTGCAATACTATAGTGCATATAATGGCAGCAGTGTAGTGGTACTAATTCCATTGCTTCCTACCACCTAGTCGGTGTGGTTAACTGCCAGTAAAATTCAAACCAGCCACATGTGCCCATCTCTTTCGGTAACCACACCACATCGCTTTCGTCATGTCGTTGATCGCATCAACTAAACGACTGTGGTTATTAGTTCTTACAGGAAATAATATCCTACATATAACCACCTATAATATTATTCCCATGCACTGTATTCATGCATTATATACACATGAACGAATCCAAGAATAATTCCTCTTCACAGTCCCGTTCCAGCCCCGTTCCAGAGGACAAAAAATACAAGTTCGAAATACGAAATATGCAAAGAAATTATTTGCAGACGACTGAATTTAAACAAATGATAAAAATTTATACTTAGGTTCATTCATATAAAATAAATCTGGCACATCACGAGACATTGGAATAAGTCCATTTCTAAATCCACCATATGTAAATCGTAGCATAAGTAATAGTGAATTATTTGAGCTCCATAGGATTTGTAGATTTGTAAAGAAATATTTCATTGGTAGCCCAACGTTTAATCATTACGAATTGTGAATATTCATTCCAAATGCCTTGCCACAACTTGTTGAAGAGATATCTTCATATATTGTAGGGCTGAAATATGGGTATTTATTCAGTTTATCAACACATTACGAAAACCATTATTGGTTCATGTTATGTTTTTTGAACTGGTGCCCTCCACGAACTTCGAGGGACAACATCCAACGATGCTACACCACAACATAGACACCCCAAAGTTTCTTCCAGATAATTTTCGACATAGATGAATCATCACTTATTAAAATAGTATTGATAATATTAAAAATTATAAAATAACGTTCATCATTTGTAACCAAACTTGTTACCAGACTTATTAAATCATATACATTATGATTGGTAAATTAATAAAATTGGGATCGATTTTTTTTTTTTCGTTTTTTCACGAGTGCGGTAGACGAAGCGGTTAATTGCGAGATCGCGCGGGGCAGATGCTCAACGTAACAAGCACTCGAGCCATTTTCCTCGCAATTTATTAAAGCTTCTTTCACAACTAGACGTGAGATAGTCAGAGGGCTTCGAGAGAGGGTCACGTTGGGTTCGCGCGCGCAGCGTGGGTAGCCGCAACGAGCGGTGGATACGGCACCTACTCGCTCTACCCATACCATTATAGTAATATACATACATATATAAATATATATATATATATATACTCCCTCTTCATCTCACTGTATGCGCACTTGCCGCGCTACAGCGCTAACACAGCCTGATGTAATAAATATACATCTAGCAAGGACCATTTGTTTTGGCGCATTGTTTTATGGCAAAGCCTGAAGCCCTGAACAGGATCATCCGTCTCGTCGACTGTTTTTCTTTAGGGTGACTTGCTTTATACGCACCGTATCATATATATATATATATATATATATAAGTACGTATGGAGCTTTTTCTTTTCTCACCGTCTTCAGCCGTCATAGTCCACGACTTCACTACGCTATGAGCTTTATGTTCATGGCGAATAATCGCGTGACACTTTTTTTCTCATTTTCTTTTTATGGATAAAATTTGATGCTTTGGAATATTGTTACAAGGATAAACAGGAGACGTACAGTGCAATGAATTATGGTTGTATGAATGAGTAGGAGACAGCAATTCAGACAGTGACTGTTGGTCCACAATGGTACACACAGCAATAGCCATTAGACAACTTCAACACGACAACGAGAAAATTGCGAAGCGTATAATGAGTTTTCAGAGATTTCGTTTTCTGGAAATGTTCTACAATAACTATGCTGGATAGAAATGATAGCCAAAGGTGTATGAATGTTGAAATAGTATGCAATAAATCTAGTAATCAACGAAACAATACTCAGAAATCACCTTATACTGAAATTGTAACAACTTTATTTGTGGAATATAAATCCATCCAATACTATATTATATATCATTCTGAATGATCTTTTCCCCTTCAGTATGCCTCAACATACTGGTGAATCAATCGAAGTCTTATTAATGTATCGGTACATTTGGAAATCTTTAAAATGTCCCGGACTGTTGTGAATCCATATTATTCTCTTCCACTGTAGGGTATTCATTGTACACAAAAATAAAATTATGATAAAATGAATATTCGAGCATAAAAATGTCCGCGGATATACTGATATTTCCCTGAATTATTTATGTGAAATTATTTGCTCATACATCCGAAACTAATAATATTTATCACGGTTTTCAGATACTGAGATTTTAACATTTTCCATCGCAATAAATTATAACGACCGAGTGCACTTCATTAATTCTAATTTGCCGTTGTAATATGGACACGGGTGTTTTGAGGATTGCACGAGAGAAAGCATTTTCGCGCGTGAGGTGAAATGTAATAAATTATTGCCTGATAGAAAATACGATAAAGTAGGTGGAGCCATCTCTCCAACGAACTGGTAAAGCTATCTTTCGAACTTTTGCAAAGTAACCATGTGAAATTGTATGCGTGCTCAACTTTTACGTGCTCCTGATATTCCACAACTAATTCAGAAAAATCACTCGGAGCTTCAGTCTTTATTGCGCCAAAGCTTCACATTTCCGGTTGAAAACTTGGCAACAAAATTACCAACTCATTTTTCAAGATATTCACACTGATCTATATATCTCTCAGCAATCCCATTTTATGATCATCTCAATATAAATTGTTCCTGTAACTCATTCAATCCATAAATAATATTCAAACGTTGCATTTTTCTTTCAAGTCCACACAAGGGAAATGAATAAACAATATTAGATTCTAACAATGGATGAAAGATTAATGATAAATCTTTTTGACGGCAACTTGATCAATGCCTGTGTGCTTTATTGGTAGATTAAACGTTGCACACAGCTGTCGCGCACATGAATGAGACACGATGAAAAAGTTAATAATCTATTCGAATTTGAGCTGTTTTGTTTTCTTAAATCTACACCACACAGCTGATTTTTCATTGACAGAAAATCCTTTTCTCATCACGTCGTCATTTGTGATTTTGTACTGATCGCTGGTGCTTTAGTTAAATCACATTGTTCTGAATCTTTGTGAGAAGAAGTGACTCATCAGCTGCCTGAGTAGTTTGCCTTGTTTGTGAGAGAAGCTGATATAAAATCTGTCGAGATTTTAGTAGATCAACATTAATTCTATATTAATTATTCCATGATAGTCACATTTTCTCTAATTTTCGTATGGAAAAAAATTCTGGCGATATCCCTTTGGTAGTATTTTAATTCAACAGTTAATTCAACAATACCATCAGTAAGAATCATCGATTCATCCAGAGCTTCAAGTTCTTAGATGAATAAAGACAGTGTCGTTTAACATACATTTTCTCTCAAATATATTAATTTCGAAAAAGAAGAAGTAAATGGAAAGTAAGAGACAAGTTTTTATCTTGGAGGAAATAGCGTAACTTCAGAAGACTAAAGTCTGCAGTGATCATTAAGATAACTGGTTCAAGTATGAAGTCGAGTTTATCGAGGTTTCATCGTCAAAAACATTGACAGACAGGATAAGATGTTGGAGTAATAGTGATATGATAGGACAGTTTATTCTTGTTTATAGATGCATTTCCAACCTGATATCGAGAATTAACGAACTACAACTCATAGAAATTTGTATTATTGTTTATACATAACTGTAATGCAATTTACTACAATTTATTACAGAAGGAAATTTCAAAACTTTGTCCGTGCCTTTAAGTGAACATAAACGTTAACAATAGAAAAACCAAGCGAAAGCCAGTTTAACGTGGCGATGAAAATTGTAAGCTGAAGTTAAGTCTTTGCACACTCGTCATTGTATCACCTTCGTCCAAAGTCGGATGGTTGTGTTGCGCGCACAAGTGGTTGCCACATGTTTCTCACACAATGTTCAGCCAAGTATAGGCGTGTCTTTTCGCTTCTTGACCGCGACAGTTGCAAACAAAAAGTATTGTTGCACTTTCGCAATATATAGATATGGGCAGAGCGTTGCGGTACGTCGCTTTTATATCTCACCGGAAGTTTTTGCTATCTCACACTTTTTCTCATCCACTTGCTTTTTTCGTTTCATGATGGGGGGGAGAAAAAAACCACTGAAATGCTCTAACGATGAGGAAAAAATTGCAACAAAGCGTTATCGAATGAATACATATTTAATGATGAAAAATTGTATACATTTTTCATTCGATAATGAAAAAAATTTAATATTCAAAGGTATGAACATATACAATGGAATTTTTGTTGGTTATCTGAATTCATTTGATGCCATGGACGTATGTAAATGTTGTATTTTATTGGAAATTGGAAATAGTCTGTTGACACAAATCCAGATGCGAACATATCTCATACAAGAATCATATATCGAATTTTAGACTCAATTTTCCACTGGGAAAAATTTATTATGTAAATTTAGTTAATAATTTGATTTTAACTGATACAATAAGAAAGTGAGATTCGAGATTTTCTTTATTCTATTCATCCATTTCTCATAGCAGCGCAGTGAAACTTGAGCGGATCAAAAATTCACGAGAAGTCAAGTCGAATGGTTGAGACGAATGGAATATCATTTCAAGAGTGAAATTCTGACAGAAATCGTCCTCCATAAAGATAATATTTCTAAATCCGTCATGACGATTCACTTATACGAATTATATTCTCTGATACAATATTCAATAAAGATATCAGCCTTGGATATTATCTGCCAAGCGAATGTCATCTAAGGCGATAGAGTCTGAACCTTTGAAGCTCATCAGCAACAAATTTAAAATAAGATCATCGCCATAAACATTTGATTCGTGCATTCATATGCAGCAAACTGTCTGAGAACAGAACAATTGTTTATCCAGTCGCTGATAGATCTGAAATTACTTATCGAAAAAAAGAAGAATGGGGGATAATATCACTAATCACACTCATGCCAAGTGTTCATTTATCCTCGGTTGATTCTGCGAAATAATTTTTCTAAATCTATATCGAATAGCACTGACAAGCGTTGGGTATACCTGACATAAAGTTTGACGTAACCTGATGGAAAATCTCCGAGATACACATGCACGACCTTTATAGCGACCTTATTTCCGAGAATGATCGTTGAGATAAATTGAAGAGGAAGGATTCGTGCAACTATATATACAGCTGTGAGGGTAAAACACATGGGTGTTATAACCTCATGGGTTGGCAGAGTATATCCCTTGATAGCGACAGCTTCGGGGTCACTGCATCGTTCTATCTTCACCTATAACTTTCCGGATCGTATTAAAAGCGGAAAAATCCCAATATATCGAGAGAAATCAGTTTTTCCTCTCCAGTTTTGAACTTGCATATATAGTGAATCACTATATTGCATTGTATTCTCCTTCGATAACTCGAACAGTTTAAGTAAATATCAATAAACAATGTTAACAATAAATATATACATGGTCAATGATAAATATATTTTGTATCGACAAAAATAAGTTAAATACAATCAGTGGGCTCGAATAATCTTAACACAACCTGTATTTTAGTCGTTTTTGTATTAATGTTCTGCGGCTTACTGAGGAATATTTCATCGTGGTGAATAAAAACGATTCGCATAAGCTGAATAGTTCGTCGTTATGCTGAATAATACACATATGTGTGTACATTCTGAGCAATATTTCATTCTGCGCATGGAGTGGACATCTCGCGCGAAGCAAATAAACAATCTCACGAAATGTATGTGACGTTTATATGCATATATTTGTCGTGGATTGCACAAGGGAAATTTAGTCATGCATCGTTTGTGTTCGTGTGCATTCAGATGAACATTATACCGCAGTCTACTTGCCGCAATTTTACTGAGATAATAAAACTGTTGATATATAATTTTGAAACTTGAATTGAATTATCATGATGTATTAAAGATGAAATATCATTAGTTTAACATAGATATTTTCTATACGGAGTGAATTAACGATGTTGTATATTCGAAACCGAGACAGTATTTTACGATTTCTTCCTCTTTATCATCAAACTCACAAAGTTCGCGGTGGTCTTTCTACCACAAGGAATGGTATATAATTAATGATAATTTCGTAAGAGTATATTAAGAACTAATAAAGTTAAATGAGGAAGAAAATATAAATGACGATAGTTCATGCAGTGCTATAATTAATTAAACCACATTGTACTTGCAATCATGCTAAATTATTGAATTAATAATTATAAATGATAACTTCCTACAACAATGAATAAATATATTCTACCAAAATTTACTGATTACTGTACCATTGATTATTCAAATTAGTTGCTTATTCAACTCTTCTTAATTTAATTTGTTGCTCATATTTTAAAGGTCAGAAATGCGCAATTTGAAACCTTATTCGGATCATAAACGAATGAAATGTATGAATTTATGAGACCACTGGGTGTAAAACTACGTAATGTACATTGGAATCAAAAGCACTCACTCGAATGATGAATTTCAATCAATTTCCTTGATTGTATACCGATTTTGAAATGAACAGGCATTTACCATTTCATAAATCACCAATCAAGGTATTCATTTGACGTGGTAAATTACCCAATATAGATATTCCAATTTCATGTTGATGCTTTAAGTTTCATTGAGCGTCAATTTATTTATGTATGAATGCATATGCGGAATGACATTCAACGAAGTGGTTTGTAACACGAATCTATATTTGCAATTGAAACGCGCAATGAACATACTCAGATATTTGAGAGGAACACGTTCAGCGATTGGTACGTGCTTTCCGGGGCTTCACGGTTCGATGAGGCGCAACGCGATAAAGCGAGCTCAGAAGTTATATCCCCAACCCCTTCGCAAACTGAGACTTTATGGAGACTTTATGCTCATTGGTCTCCAGAGCATGAGAGAGATTGAGCAGTTATCAAAAATACTTTTTTCTAATCATATACAAAAATATGAATTAATTTCTCTCATCATCGTCTCTATTATATTTGCATAATACTTGAATCATCAGCAGAGTTGATATATTTTTATTCTGATATTATTGCACTAAAAAACTATTCGACTTATCGTATTCTAGCACGCAACATTGCACGTTACAGAATTAATAACTGCATTATTATTCAAATATATGAGATAAATTCAAGCCGGGCATCAATGAAAGCGTAATTAAATAAATTATGCAGCCCGTGGTGTTGGAAATTTCGGAATTAGATATACATACTGAAGCAAACCGCGAACGAAGACATTAAACTCGACCATGGATAGCATACACTTTAAGCTAATGGAAATCATTCTCTATTCTTCTTACTCAAGCTTTAATGGTTCATTTTTTGAAAGTGCATTAAGAATGCACTTCCAACAACATCAGTGGTAATGTAATGCCATATCATTTCCTCCATGTTCTCTTACGTTCACATTTTCTTATTTTCACTTGCACTTGCACCATTCTAATCGACTATTAAAGATCCACTTTTACCTTGAACCATTCTCTTACTGTAAGAAGCATGAAGAAATTATAAGAAAAGAAGGAAACGACGATCGAATAAAATACGAAAGAAAAAATAGGACAGAGTTGTGTGAAGATCCTGCGCTCTCAGGACGATTATATCCTGTGATCGAGAGACATCAAAGAAGGAGAATCATTCAGCGGATCGCCAATAAATAAATTATAGCTATTGGCATATATAGAATTTTTTCTTATGGAATCCACTCGGGTTGTAATTCATATTGAGTGGGGTCATTAATGGCGCTATCAAGTGGACGAATAAATCATGGAAGATTTAATTGAAGACGAATTCGGAATAATATAAATCTGTTTGATACTGCAAAAAATTAATTAGTTGATTTTAGAAATCCTATAACTCCCGACACATAATACGCAAACTGATATGATAAGTTTTTATTTTATGTTCTATGCAATTTTTTAAGAGAAAAAGTTAGTGGAAATTGTTGTTACTGTGACTCATTGATACAACAGCTCCTTCGAAAAACATATCTCCCAATACATATCAGAGTGATTATTCCATCGTACTAAATGTTCCTCAATGATTTGTCATAAAATTTTCATTACTCTCAATAACGCGTGACGAATCAAAGACTCTCAAGTTTATATATAACGAATTGAAATTTCTTTGGACCTGTAACTTCATCACTTCCTTAAAATAAATATTGATTTCTATCCGATGCAGTGCATTTGTTCTCAAGACATAAATTACTGCGGTGAAATAGTCAATTCAATTTTCATCGACATCTGTACAATACATATTTTCATATATTCTCAAGTTTGTGCAACACCTGTTCCACTTTGTGAATTTCACCACAGGTGAAATATGCAAATACAAATTATATTCTACTTTGACCTGAATCTGATGTTCAAAATATAATTTACATATTTCCGATCAATAGATTTATGACGTTCAATATATTCACGTATTATCAACCGGAAGATCGAAAATCAATAGCATTTTTAACACATCTCATTTCGAAGTAATATTTCTAAAAAAAAATAATCGGATTCATCAGTATATGATGTAACTCATGACCGTGGAATTTTTTCTACTAATGCAATTAGATACATTCTGATGTTTCAATAGATATATCTCTCGATAATAATACAGCTTTAAAACCTATTATTAATTCAGTTCATTAAATATCAATACACATATATATCAGGAATTTTCAATAAACTTACTCTGCACAAGTGAAATGTTGAGAAGTGTTTTGTAGTCGCCGCCAATTTGTTCGAAGTGACGCAAGTTAATTGTGGAGTTTTCATGATGAAGTTGATGATTATTAGCGATAACAATTACAACTGTTGCCAGCATAAATAATAATCGCAACTCCCATACCGATCCCGGTGACATTCTCTTCGAATTTTCGCATCCCCCGTTAATTCTTCGCTGCGCACTAACTCCCAGTTATACCTTAATCAACTTAGTCTTGATCTCGTTCATCCTGTGAAATTCAATTTAGTTATTACAGAACGAAAGATAAATTAAAAAGGGTTAAATATTATTTTTTTAAATTAAGTTTCATGAGTTGAGATTTTTATTCCATTACTAGATACAGATTGCAAGTTATAAAAGTTCCATTAATCTTGTTGAACTTTTCTCTGAAGATATCCTCTAAATTCTCTATCAAGCATGATGAACACATAAAGATTGACAATTAAATGCGAATTTCACCCGAGTGCCAGTTAACAATCCATCTAACCGCGTCGGAAATAGCACTTCATTTGTGGCCATTGCCTCTATCAGAATAAATTTGTAATTATATACGATCAATATGTATACCATGGCCGTTATTGTCTGTACGGAATTATACTCAATTGATTATCATCAATTATTTCTACAGCTCGAATGCGTTGAATGGAAGAAATTGAAACTGCTTTATGGTTTATCCATTCACTTATTTATTAATCATCTGCCGAATCTGTAATAATGAATATATAATAGATATTCAGTGCCATTTATAATTCTTCAATCATCAATTCGAATTGATTTATGTCAATGAATTTATTTTGATCTCAAATCATGTTTCCCCAATGATGAATAGTTATAGCTTGTATCTTCATCTGTGTGTATACCTATGTATGTGAATTATGACAGTCCAATCGACTTCCGGGCTATAGTGGATTTACGCATGATTGAATAATAGAACTACACAGCATTGCGTTGAATTATCAGCTACACCAAATTCACGATAATTTCCAAAGTCTATAATAGTTATGTATTATTAAGAGTGCATTCTCGTATTGCGGTCATTAGTATCGATTCAGTATTTGCATGTATTATTTAATCACAATTCTTATACAGTAAATAGTCATGAGAATCGGGTTGAGAAGTTGGAAGAGAAATGAAGATCATGAAGATTGATAATCTAGCGCAAAGATTGTCAAAGAGCCCGCCGAAAAATATCCGAATAGTTTTCTTTCTTTTTCGACATCCCCATTTGAAATTGTCGTGTATAACTCTGGAAGAGCCCAATACAAATAAACCTGCAGATTATCACAATTTATTCCATCTCGGATCGATACACATGATGCAATCATGAAAGTCACCGTCGCATTTATACTTCATTCATACGAAATCATAATAAAGTAGCAATCCAAATATTGGGACCGCTTTAGCCAAATTTTATTCTTGACATGTGACCAGTCTAGAAGAAATAGAATGATATCGAGAATAATACTATATTACCTATTTTTTTAGGATGAAAAAATATATCGAATCTTTTTTTTCTCCAGAAATCATATCTGAAACTTGTTCATCAATGAATATCAACTATTTACTATGACCAGAATCTCATGAGATTCGAATCAATCAATGAGAATATATTACATACAACAAAATCCTACATATGAATGATAGAGCACGAAAAATAAATTCAATTTCACAGTAAATATAACATTTGTCAAACGTCAACGATAAAAGAAAGACAATTTTCAAACTTAAAAATTGAATTTTCCATTTTATGGAAAACATTCTGGTAACTGGGTTATATTCGATGCCAGAAAAATGTCCCCGCACAATTTCACATATCGAATTGTATATGTTTTATAATGTAAAGCGATATACATCTATGTATGTATTCTGACACAATATAAAAAGGGATATGAGACAGTATACTCTTATGCATAAAAATACGTGGGGGCATTCACAAGACCGTTTGATGTAAAACATTGAATTTCTGTGATATGAATATATAGAGATACTCTGACACATGTATAATATATACACAAATGTTCAATGGGAGACTCCCGATCCCTTGTGGTCGTCGAAACTCACATAAGCAGATTCGCCATCATCGTCGTTTCCTCTCTCAATAGCTCCAAGATCCATCGAATATATCGTGTCCCGAGCGTGCCGAAGCCTTAATCGCCAATTTATACAGTACATGGTCCCAAGCATGTGCAGATGTTCATCCCTCATCCATACAACGATACATTTGTATATATATAACTACACATACATCTACGGAAATACGGTAATCCGCTTACCAAATTATTATGGCATAAAACTTTTATCGGAATGTCGTATAACATACTACTGTATGTGCTACCAAACGCAGAGAATTTGTTATCGACTTTTGCAAAATTGACAAACGATAATACATTTAAGTTGTCACTCGGTTAAGTTGAAGTTTTCTCACATTCTTGACACAAATTGCTGGGCGTTCCACCAACTCTGCACTTTTCTCAATATGATTTCTCGAAACTTTTTCTTATTTCTTCTTCTGTTTTTTATTCTTTTTTACCACAAGCCATCCTACTTTTGCCATGGTCATCTAACCAACAGTCACAACGTTCTTTATACTATCACATTTACACTTGCTTACTATTGTTCACCCTCGAGCTTCTGACCATGACATCACAGTATTCAACGTCAATAGAAATCAGTATTACTGGGTATAGAATGTATTTTTATCTTTGATTAGAGTAATCGATGGTCAGGTATAGAATGTGACTGTACATAGTGGTGAAGAAAATTGCGAGGTGATACATCATGAGTTTATATGTTAGTTTAGTGGTGTGTGATAAATGAAATTATGTAGGAACGATGATGGTTCACCAGTGGTTAAAATCGAGGTTTACCATCAAAATAGAGAAATTTTCGTTTGACTAATGATTGAGGAATTTGCTCAGTAGTAGAAAAAGTTTGTTGAAAATTTCAAGTATACTAATATCTAGCAGTCAGTTGCGCGGACGCTTGTGGAACTCTGCATTGCAAATATACGTAAAGTTTATTAGTTAGAACCGATGTTGTCAGCCGTTGTCGTTGGTTGTACACACGCTTGCGCGCATAACTTTACAACTGGAATATCGTAACACGAATTTTATGTAGGTTGAAAGATAGAATAAGACGGAGAAACTAGAATGTTTGTGTCAACTCTTAAGGTTCGTTCACTCTCTAACTTCCTCAATGTTACAGATTTTCTTCTCGAATTTTGTGCAGAAATGGTATAACAGATTTCTTAATTCCTAAATAATGATGACCAAGCCTACGTCATACCATTTCTATAAATCACAGTTTTCAAATGCTCATTCAAATAGGGCCATTTCCATTGTAGCAACCTACTCCTTTTTTCACTTCATGTCTTTAGCCTGAGCATGATAAAATTTCATTTTAATCTCAGTAGCAGAATATACGTAAAGAAAAGACTATCACCAACCATCAATTTCTGAAAGCTAATTCACAGCGATGAATGGTAGACAGAGTTAATGATTAACTTAAGGTCCTACTCAACAGCCAATTGGATAGCACAATTTAATGAAAGAAAATGAAAGAAAAAAAGAAAAAAAGAATGAGAAAAAAAGGAAAACCAAACTGGGTCATTACCTAACAAAACAAAAGCACTCGTTATGTGTGCTTCGGTCTCAATTCTCAGTGTATTCAAACAACCTGTATCTGTTTTCTTCTCTTCGTTTTTCTTTCTCACAACGATGATAATGACAAGTTCCTATTACACGTCGCCGTTTTCAATTTCATGTTAATAAAGTGCATATTACAAGATTTAACATTGGCCTACAAGAGTTTCCACTAAACTGGTATTACTTCAAAATTGTATATATTAAAAAGATGTATACAGTTAACCGAAAGAATTAGAGTGTACTCTAGAAGTGATAAAAGGGAATGCTGCAATTTTTCACTACTGAATATAAAGGAGATATCATCCAAGTGGAAATGAGAGTCGTGGACAGCTTGCAGCATCAGCGCTGAGAACAAAGGATTATAATAAAGTTGAAGAGTCACACTGGAGGCATTGGTTGATTAGCATAAAATACTAAAGTCGTGTAACTTTCCTTTTTTTCTATTCCCCCCCTTACAACATTTCGCTCTGTACAACTTTTATATGATCTTATATGAATACAATTGTGATATCAATCAGATGTATTATTCCGGTAAATAGGATTTGGGATAGTCTTCATCTTAAATGTGTATGTAAACCACTTTGATCTCGCGGTACTTTATCGTGGTTGTTGTGATAGTTGAAATAGGCCAACTGCCGCTATGTTAGTTGAATGCTCATGCTTGAAACCAAGTTGATGTTCTTGTCTCTCGATTCCATTCTACGTTCACTTGAACTACACTCATATTCTTATCGTATTTCCCACCCAACGTTCCTCCCTAGTTGCTCACAACACTATTGGGACAAACTACAAGCGACAGCTAACTCTACGCACACTTGGAAACAACTTCAAAGATTCACGAGCATAACAATGGAGTGTTTGGTTGTATAAAACTATGCATAGAATTCGCTAAACTGTGAAAACTATTAGGCTATATCAACTCCAGAAACAATGTGATAGTTCATTTGGTTTCGATCATATTCATATGATGCAAATATTTCAGACAGAACTCAATATAATTTATCTAGTTCAGTAATTTGTTAGAATGCTACTGCCATTAAATGTATATAACCATACAATGAAAGGAAGCAGAGGGAAAAAAATTGTATCTCATGTTCATAAACTTCACGGTACATGTAGAAGTACCGAGGTCTGTAGCACGTTTCTCTCACAAGTAGAGTGCGCATATCCACGTCGTCGTCACAATGAATAATATTGAATATTTAGTGGAGTCCTTTTCTTCTCTCTATTTTTCCACTGGTGAAGGGGAATAATGAAGGGGAATAATATATGGCATAGTGCACAGTAAAATACGTTGACATGCTATACATTCTCGCATCTGAAATCACCAGGTCGAATTTGTTTATAGGAATGAAGATAGAAGATAAACAAAAGAACATTAGATATAGATCTAATGTTCTTTTAAATGCAGCGATTGAAAATTACAGTCCATCTTCTTAGATTTTCCTGGTGTATTAAAATCCATGTTGATACTCATAATACCAAATTAATGTACCTATGTAAGTGCTGTATATAGCTCTGAGGACGAAGTCTGAATTTTCATTTTCACTGATCGTAGTAGCAGCAAGTTTTAATCTGACAGACGGGATCCAAGTTTCTCACGCTATTCATCTTACCAACCATGCAATACTGAATATATATCTATATTTGTGTGTTTATAGTGTGTCGAGGAATGTGAAAGCTCATTGTTGATTATCGAGTTCATTAGCTTGGATCGGGGCTTATAACAAAACTTTACACATATTGTTTGTTCCGTCGATATTAAATAACTCGATAGTATTTGACAAAATACACCGCTTAATATATTCTGTTATAATTTTTGTTCCAATACTCCATGTAGAATGTTTGAATACGCCGCTTACAAATTGCTACGAATATTCAATCGTTGTTTTCCAATCTAATGAAATATCGAGGATATATTTATTCAGATAAATTTTTGTGATTTAATTAAATTCTCACAGACACAATTGATTCATCGACATTGTAACCCAAAAAAATAAAATGCGGAGGAGGTAGTGAAAACTGAGATTGTTCCAACTGAGAATTTCAGATTTCATCCAGAATTTTTGGCTGAATTATTTGCAATAATTCCTTGTGTATACCACATGAAATAAACTCTACAATATAAAATATATAAGCACATATATATTGATTAAATTGTAGAGTGCATCCTTCATCAATCGTGATAGACTGAAAATAATAGTATATGTGTGGACAGGAAGAATAAAAAATTACCCCTATCTATTGCGTAGACTAACTTGTGGTCAAGTAAACATCTCACCAGCGAATGAGTTTACTAGTATAATTACTGTGGTTCCTACTCAGCCGATGTAATACACCTCTAAAACTTCACGGAAGTTTTGAAACAAGAAGATGGATATGTGTACAAGTATTGGCCAACTGTCTGAGTGTATATATATTCAAGTTACAAAGTCAAAGCCCTGGAGATAGAAGTAAAATACGACTTTTAGTGGAACTGTGCACAACTGTGAAAATTGAGCAAGTAGAATGATGTACAGAATAAAATAGAGACATTGAGTGAAGTAATGAAATAATGACTTTATATTTCTCTCTCAAAAGCTCACTAATTTCTATTCAAGCAAAATTAATTTTGAAAGTCGTGTCAGATTATCTGAACACTGCATGTATTTCTGTAAATAAAACAAAAATTGAACAGAATTTTTCTTCCATTCATTTACATTCATAGATAAGTAAATAAGTTGGAATGAAAACAAAGCTAACTGAAATTGTATAAACCAATAGAATATGAAATCACGCAAATGAAAAAGTCTGTAGATTGATAATTCGTATCTGATTACTGTTAAAATTTCGGAATTTTCATCAGCTATTAGAGGATCATTACTGACCACTGGACTTTCAGCTTCCATGAATTATTCCGATTTAGCCACCACAAACATGGTTTGCCGCTCCTCTTTTTTCTTCTCCATAGAAATTCTGTGTCTTCAATATATAATTCAAATTTTTTTCAGACGATCTGCACAATTGACATATCTAGTACGTGTTCAATGTTTCATTATTTATCGGCTGAAATGGAAATGTTTGATGATGCATTTCTGAAATATATACGTTCGTCTGTACATCTATGTGGTTAGCGTTCATTGCTTAGGTATATATATATATATATATATATATATATATACATGTATGGGAGCCATTGCTTTTAGATCATCGTGGAAGTATTCGTATCTCGTTCCTCGTAATAGTATTACTACAATGGCATTATACTTGATGGATAGAGAACACTTATCTTTTCCATCGTCTCTTCGTCCTTCAAATATTCTCATGATTCCCATATTGTCGGGAAAATATTCAGCCGTTATATTTACACAGACACTTATGTATTTGACGGAATATTATGCATTCAGATGCAAATATTTCTTTAGTCTCTTAGACTGTCGTTGTGACGATTGACTTCAAATCATTGAATAGAAAATGGAGTAAGCGGATCAAATTTCATTTTTCATATTACTTCTTTGCGAGTATGAAACACCGGGACTTTCTTATTATTCTATTGAATTAATGGGTGGAGTGGAGCATATTAATTTAAAACTAATAATTCTCTGATCTATCTTGGATATTTATTGATAAAAGATGAAAAAAAAAAAGAAAACAGTCGAAGCAGGCATGGAAAATTAGTGAAATGTTCATTTCTCTTTCATTTTATATAAAAAAAATTGTTGTGGACCAGATTCTCGTCAACAAATAACAATTATAATTTCTGCTTCCATTTTTCAGGCAACAGAAGGACTACAATAGGAATGATACCACTGATTGTCTCCCATGTATGTACATAACAAACATGTGATACGAGAAAATTTATTTTTTTGTTAAATCTCATTGAGAACTCCAGTAGAGTCACACTCGTATACATTATATGGTGAATTGTGTATGCAATACGATGTTTTGCGCGAAACCTTTGTGAATTTATTGGAAAGATCAATGACGATAGACACGTATCCACTATCGCAGAGTTCGCAATCACAAAGTCATTCTCATCCAATGAAGAGAAACAAAAACGATGCGAATGAGAGCGGGTAACAATGTTGGAATAAAAAATGGGATTGAAATGAAGAAAGAATACAAAATAGACTGCTGGAGGTTTCAATAAAACTTCGAGTATCAGTTACTTCTGCTTGTGTTATATTTTCACTTCGATATAATATTAATATATAAAGTATATATTATTCAAATTGATGCTTGATTTTCATCTATTTTCAATTTGTCTTCGATCACATTACGATAATCCTGAACAGATGATCCGTTTGTCCTTACTGGTTGGTCGATAGATTTGTGTGTGCCGGTGTGTGCTACGTCTAGTCATGTTCGCTCAAATTGAACAAGCCGATTAGGCGACGGACATTGGCTGAACATTTTGATGTACGAAAGGAAGATGCATCACCGCAGATATAGAGAGTTTACAAAGAGATGTGACTTCGGATTCAGGAACAAAGGCAATCTGTTGTGCACACATGAAGACATTATCCGTGATATAGAGTGGTGTTTTCATGCATATAATTCATGTTGTTGAAAGGAAACGGCACAGCGGTAGGTAGATATAAAGATAATTACTTTCATTTTATTCCATATACAGACAATCCCGAGCATTATTCGAATTTTTTCGATTTTCAATTCGTTTTATCAAGCGTCAACGTTTGACCGAGCATGAAGAGAATAATTATGTTTTCTTAGATTGTTGTTTGATTTGATGGGACACGATATTAAACAATATAAGAATAAGAACTGATCATAGAAAAACCAGGGAAGTGTTGCATCCGAAGCTTGTTGGAAAATTGTTATCATTGGAGGTGAGAATGCAATTTTCATTTGATGGACTACTTATTTTCTTCGATAACCAATTCCCTAAGACTTCACATTTTTCTTAAGAAGAAACTCGATGGGATGGACGAAACGAAAAGAAATATAGTCAAGTGGAAATTTTTGCGGCATTAATACAATAATTTGTCAGAAGAATCGATACGTTCCTTCAACTCGCAAATACTCTCAATACAGCTCCCTGTTAACTTTTGTATGACAAAAAAAATTTCTATCCCACTACTACTGAGAATCCTCCATGAGCACTCTGGAGTATGGGGATAATATTTGATCTCTGAAAAATTCTATTTTCATGAAAGCAACAGAGAGTCTTATGATGCACAGATCTTTGAATGCTTGAATGTAACATATTCAAATTATTGACATAAATAATTTTTGAACGTAAATTCACCAATGTGATTTCATGGAATACTGTAGAACCATGATAGAGAAATTTCGTCTAATAATTCCTTCACAGTATTAGTATTTAATTCTTCAAAATCCCCAATCCAATGATTCGACAGAAACTTTGAATCAACATCGAAAATTGCCCGAATCATCGGATCTTCGTATAAAATAATTTTTTCCCAAAAGATTCGTGAACTAATGTTTTTTTTTCGCGAAACAAACGAGAGGAGGAATTTTAACATGTATTTGCGCAGTTTCATAGGTTTGGCGGGGTACTTTGAGATGAAAGCTCAGTGTTTTGCCATTCACACACAGCAAATAGTTTTTCTTTCTTTTTTTCGTAATACCAAAATTACAGTACATCCCAATTTTTCAGCCATGTTAAATAAGTATGGAAGAATGAATGAATATCTATTCATGTATATAGCGTGATAACGAGCATGAAAACAATAGCAGCTTCACATTGACACACATAAAATTTATAGCTGAGTGAACGAGAAGAAATCGAATTTATATGGTTGAACTATAATAAAATGGACAATTCACAATGATCAAAGCTTTATGGTCGAACTTTTTTCAGAGTTTAATGTAAAATGTAGAGTAAAGAGTGATATGATCACCATCCCCTTAAGAGGATATCGATGAACATGCGACATCATAATATTTCTGTATCTAGGATAAAGTGCGAACAACATATGCAGATGTTTCCAGCTCTGATGGTATAGCCGTTCGATAACATTCATGTCCACGATTAACACTTTTTTTTAACGAGTTGTCCGTCATCAGTTAAACAGTAACTGAATCACTAAGAATGTCCTATCAGAAAAATCACCATGTGATAAGTAAATTTCATTGCGAATGATTATCACGGGGTAAATAGAAATGGAATTCCGGATGAGCTTAAAAGCTCAGTTACTATCAGGGTCAAGTGAGGTTTGGAGAGCTAAGTTGGAAAGACGGCTGTGGCCTTTCCCATGAAACTGCACCCTATGTCAAGTATTCACTGCAAAACAAATTGCCATTGATACAGACGTTGAAAAATTCATAAAAAAATTCAATATATTTCATCTATAATCATTAGCGAAATACCGAATGTCACTATTTCAATAAAACCAAAAAATTTCATAAGGTGAGTAATATTATTCTTCGTCTATTGAATCCAATGAATACTCAAGGAAAAGGGAAGAAGAAAAGAATGAAAAATTTATAAAATATCGAGAATGTTTGCAATGAGCCTTATTCAAGCTTTGAACTTTTATCATATTCGATTTCACTTTGGAATATTCCAAAACTATTTCCAACGAGATTATTTTACAGTATAAAGTGAAGAGAATTAATAAACTGTGGTGTATAAAGTGATATTGTACGATGGTTGAAAAAACATTGGCTGTATAATGAATTTTTTCACAAGAAAATAAAATAAAAAGAGATTGAATTAAACTTATCACAATATACGTGACGCTGCTACAAGAGCGCCACAAAAAAGACAAAAAAGTCTATAATATAGATTGTAAAACGAAATAAAGCCCTAAAATTTTTCCAACCTAAATACCAATGAATACTAGACAAAATAACACCCACATAATTCATGAAGTTAATTGTTTTTCTTTACACTGTTTATGCGGCAGCAATTCTAATAAGAGTACTGCAGATTTCTCGTATTCATATCATTCATGAATTATATCAATTTCAATAAACTCCCGAGATTTGACTATGTTCATTTTTTACTTTTTCTCTCTTTATTTTTTCTTTCTTTTTTTCATATAGAGATGAAAAAAAAAAAGAAACACTTCACAGCCGCAACTCATCTTATACATCCGACGCATTCAACATAACCCATCACGCTTTACGATAATCATCTATGGTATTATGTCATGTTCTTTTGATCATAACCCATAGAGAAATCATGAGAGAATACCTCGAACATGCCATATAGCGTTATATTGTAATGAAAATGCAGTCTGTAGTACCTTCATTTCATTTGAAAATAATCATTAAGATCATTACAAAAGTAAATAATAAAATTTCAAACTCACCATTGATATGATCTTCATAACGCTATGGATATATTGGAATTGTTGTTTATCAGTTAGATAATTGCTATATCGATATACATTTGCGTGTAGTAATCCGATGCTTGTGAATGGTGAGACGGTCGAACGCTGACTGACTGCTTCAAAAGCACGCAGACTCCCCTTACCGCCCACGTGGTTGCGAAAGCTCATGAGGATGGCGCTCTGCATGCAAAATGTATAAATATATACATATATATATATATGTGTGTATCCGTATACGACAATGTTGTAAAACCCGGTAAATATTCCTGAATAGAAACGAATATTCAGAATTTGATTCATAGCACCAAACTATTGTACTTATTATTTTTATCCTTTACTAAAATGAATTATTTATATTTTTCATCTATTTATGTTTTATGAACGAAGGGTTCTTGTTCAGTTTCCCTGTCTTGTTAAATATTGAATTAAAAAAACCATTATAAAAATGTGAGCAGGGTCATCATTTAGTTTGATGTTGTTACAGGAATGCAATGGGCTTGACAGTTTCAATAATAAAATCTATTCAATTAATACAAAATCATAATCGCCGAGAATTGAAGCATCACGTTGATGGATTATATTAATGAAAAATAATCAATCACATATTTCGATAGAATTTCCGACGATTCAGGGTACTGGAGAGTTGAGGAGAAAATCTGCAGCTTGTAGAAAGTGCATGCAAGTGATGTGAATCAATGGAGAGTCAAACTCGACAAAGCCATTCTTTGATGCCTCACAATAAACTTCCTCTTCAATTTAATTTATCCGTCTAGCGTTAATAATGTTATGGACTCAATGTGAAATGCGTGAAAGTCGATTAATATCAGTCGTTTGAATTTATCACAACAAAAGCAGAAAAAGTCATTATGTCGTGTATTCAACTGTATCGATCTCGAATATCAACAGAGTGCTATTGCCCTATATAGAATTTTTATCAAGATATCAAATGAATCACCATCAACGATTCAATTGAACAAAGAACAATATATAGATTTTTTTTATTGAATATTCATTTGTGCAATACCATTATGTGAACTTAATAATTCATCACTTGAAAATTGTAATAACTGTACTCTGTGATCGATTTTTATACACTTGTTGTACACCAGTGATGTCTGGCGTTTGTTGAGTTCTTGACTGTTACAAAGAGCTTCACTTTTGCGCAAGCTATTAGAACATTGAGCTGTTTGCTCATTATTTTTGACGTCTGCTCGCAGAGATGTGAGGGATCCAAGTGGAAACTTGGAGAAAATTTATTATAAATTTTACAAATACCTACCAGGGTTGGCATTGCATCGTGCGGCTCTCCAAATTGTTTGATTATAAATTGTAGATTTTCGTGAAAGATTCAGTAAGGAAAGTAGACAAAAGAGAAGTTCAGTAGAAGTCTCGGACTCTGCCCCTCCCAAATTTTACATTATCCAATTTCCTACGACATGTCCAAAATAATATAGTTCACAGGAAAATGATTAACCGAACTCGTCAATTCGTTAATAGAAAATCAATCGAACTATATCTTGAATCAATGTTGAGCAGCAGTTGGGGCTTTAATTAATCGGACAAGTCGATTGGGCAGACATCGCCAGTAGAAACGTCGCAATTAAGTAGCTACAACGGTTTAAGTTCAGACACCCAACACACTGCCGTCAGCTCTGATCCGATGAACTTGATGCTGTTTTCAAAACACTCTCTTCTGAACTTCTGACGAAGATGTTCATCAATATGTTTTCCGATAGTTAATCAACTATATTTCCGCATCAGATCTGCGGAGGAAAAAGAATGTTTATGATAATAATTTATTTTGTAAGTTAAGTAGTTGGAAAAGTACTTTATTCAAACCACAAAATGTAATTTTTTCAATCTTCACTCTTGGAACTATAACATTCTTGGTAGATATCGGCCAATGAAAATTTTTGTATAGTACCGTAAAAAAAAAAAAAATACACAGCAAACGTTTTTCGAAGACATGGGTTCATGTACAACTTAATAACGGACCTTAATAGCCTTTACACTTTTCTTGAGAGTTTTCGAGCAGACTTATCAAGGCAGAATTATCGATGAATAAAACGGAAGAAAAAATTGATGTCTCTCCGACATAAAACATGAAATACCTCCCTTAATTAAATATTATCTACTTCTCTTTTTTATACTACAGTGCATAAGCGCAAAGTCTTGTAGCTTGTCACATTATTCCCTTCACTTTTTTCCATCACCTCTTTCGACCTGCTGGTGTATCAAGTGATTTCTCCTCCTACTAAGCTCCACAAATAACATCACTGTAGGAAATCTAACCAGAATGCACATTCTTGAATCAATGAACGTGGATTATACTGCAGATAACATGTTGGTCACAATTCGTAACGAAAATGAACGTTTTCCGTCGAGTTTATCATATCTAAGAGACAGGATGCTATGCGAAGAAAGTTAAGAGAAGGGGATGAAGCAATAAAGAGTACGAGATAGAAAGAGAATGGAATCTAGGAAGTTGCTACCATAATCCACCAACGTGATTTTCGAATGAGGAAATTACTAATGCTTGACATTTCGTGCTGGTGAGAGCGTTCCATACAATTACAGAAGCGCGAAAACGTGATTCTACTCGTGAAGTTTCATGATGAGTGAGTACCATTTCAGTCACGCATTCAAACGACCATTTAAACCTCCACTCGTATGACAATTAAGAAATTTTGTTATTCTGTAATCATTATACTAAAACGAAGTTCAATTATGTTTTACGCTTGGTATTTGAAAAAATGTTAATGAAGTGGGAAAACAAAAACAGCGCTCTCATGGTATTCTATGAAATTATATTTGCATTATATTTATTTCAACAAATTTTAAGCTTGCAGTTCATAGTTCAGAATACGAGTACGATGTTACGCACGAGTGAAGTTATTTATTACCAACCGAAACGAGGAATTGATACACCATATGTATTATGTGGTCTAGAAATGATCAATGATTGAACTGAATTCAATCGCCTTGAATAGGATCAAATACAAGAGGTTCTAAATGCCTGTGAATAATTGGTAGATGAAAATGGTGTTAAATGCTAATGAGAATCCTGAGTGTTTGCATCTGTCGCGACAAAAGTTCTCATGGCAATTAGAAATTACATATGAATTATTATTGCTATTAAATATATACAAAAAATTCAAAAATAATGTTATTTAAAAATCCTTGTTATATCGCTCAATATATATATATATATACTCAATTATGAAATTCGAATACTGGATGTACACAATATTGGTGAATCTGATTATACAGCACGAGTACATATTGTTTGTAATTGGCAGATATCACTTGCATCACCAATCACGGATATCGGTAGGTGACATTTGATATTTTTGCTTGATTAATTGTAATTACCCAATTCACTAAACGTTTCTGGGTTAAAATATAATGCAATCACAATATCCATTCGAATGATATCACAATTATACAGCAGAATAATTACACCATCATCTTTGTAATAAATAGGATTATATAATTACGTCATAATTATTTCAAGGAAATAAAATTATGCAATCATTTTAAGTTTTCCTCATTATTCTTCTAATATTAGTACTTTTAAATTTATTGTCAACAGGGTTTATTCTATTCCACAGCGGAAATTCAATCTGCTATTGCACTCACAAATATTGTGTAGAGCGAGAAATGTGTGATGAAGAAATAAAAATAAGAAATCCATTCGCAGGTATTGAATTACTTGAAATTCACCAATATAGGACACAGAAGTTCAGTATCGGAATTATTCAGTGGATTTATTCATTCCGATTACATTGATGGTGAGCTTAGGGTGAACGAATTTTACAGTAATCAGTTCATGATCAGCTGTACTGTGGTCTTTAACAAATTTCCTGTGATTTCGTGTGGGGAGATCACTGTGCGGGTCAAGAGTAGTGATACAGAATCACACACAAAATATAAAAAGGTATCTAACCACTGTCAGCATAGTTGCTTATGTATACACACAAACCTTTTGTATAAATTAGTCGAATTGCTGTGCTAATGACAATTAACTGAACGGAAATCGTTTGATGGTGGTAGTGAGGTGTAGTGAATGTAACTGTTAATGAAAATCGATTGCATGGCCTCGACCACGACGAGGCGAACAAATCTGATATGTTCGTTTTTGCTCTGCCGCCTTTTGTCGCTGCTTTATTCTTAGTGATCACAAACCTGAAATTTTTGTCTCAAGATATCGATAGCCAAATAGAAATTCGTGTGAAAAATTATTATGAAACTTTTTCATATTAATTATTTAATAATTTTGATTCCTTGTGAATATTATGGCATATCACCCATCAATACGACTTTCTGCTCAATTCACAAACAGGGTAATTGTTGAGTATCCATATGAATATATATATTCATGATGATTTTCATAACAATGAATCAAAAACAGACATCGCAATAAAAAGGTAACGGAGCGGAAATGTTTTTCTCTAAATTAATGATCAACCAGACTGTGATCAAAGACTAATAAACATTGATGACTTACTACTTCCAACATTTTCAAATAATTATTTGTTCATATGAATATCAGATTATATAGATGAACATATACACTTTACCCATGAGAACTCAGCAATGTATTTATGTGGTATACTCATAATAACTTGGAGTGAAAAGTGGTAAAGTGAGTAAGCACACACGGAATTTCCTTGTCACTTGCAATGACTGTCGCATGCAAACACATTTCCTTCGTGAGAATCAACACATACTCATAAGCGAATTTACTCTCTCAGTACATCAATATCCACGCACCTATACATATACACGACACACTCGAGAATCGCGAAGCCATATGTATATAATACTATACATATATATAAATAGAATGTGAAGCGTACGGGGATACGTTCTCTTCATTCGCGCATACTTCCGTCCCACTACAGATGAGCTTTAACGAGCTTTCAACGCCGGTCGAAACAAAATAGAAAAACGAATGTCGTATTGATGGAACTGCGGTAAAAGTTTAGGACCACAAGTAATAACGGACGATTGGTGGAGCATGTGGAATACATGTGTAGAGTTGAATAGCTCCATGCACGCAAAATGAAAATAATTGGTGATGATTTTTGACAAGGTACTTGATGTTTTCAGAAATGAATTATTCAATATTGAGTGGAGCTGCATTGAAGTATATGATTCCATGTAATTATGGTAGATGTATATGAACAAATTCATCCATTTATGTAAAATGTATATGGATACATATGAACATAAATTTTTTTTTTTTCATTATTATTTATTGAATTGCACCGATCACCTTCAGCTATTTTGGGAAATGGTATCTAGAATGTATCCGGAATTATATGAGAAAGCTGATCTAGACGTTGGTATCGATGCAAGTAGCCGCTATCGGTTCGAGTAGCCAACATTCAATCGCACCAAGTCGAACGAAATGACTCCATAGCTAGATCCAATTGCACCATTTATCTGAAAGCAATTTAGCAAGTCGAGCTCGAATGAACATCCATTGATTTTCAGGCTTTTCCCAAGCCAACATCACAGTTCAAATCAACCACATACATATGTTATGGATGTATACACATATCCATTTCAATGAATTCAATATGACACAACTTCATTTTTTTCACAACATTCAAAATTCAATTTATTCTCTATCCAAAAAATATACAAAGTGGCTCTGTAAATAATATACATGTTTTATCAAATACTGGAGGATGATTCTGATGATAAAAATCAACAATCAAAAACATTATTTCGCCTCATTGATGATTCTTCGCCGCACAATAAACACATGGTCTATTTGTTTTACAATCAGGTGTACACTGCTGTTCGCATATGTTCAACATTGTAAATGATCTGCAAATGTCCGTGGAGCAAATTGGTTATCGATCCAATCCTGCACGTGAATTAATGATAGTGGTTCCGACATTGACTGACAACTTCTGTAGAAAAATATTAATTGATAAGTGGAGCTGTAGTAAGAAAAGAATCTTCTGCATACGAACGATGAATTATTACGAATCATAGTCACGGGTAAATATGTTGGAAATATCATTTCTAATATTGATTACACCTTTCAAATATACTGAAAAATCATTTCCAGCATCCTCTGTATGCAGAAATGAACATTACTTCACAAACTAATATTTATTAATCCAGATGTGGTAACAAAGTCAGAACGAATTCAATGAAATCGTTAGTTTATCCATAAGAAATTATTACGAGATGAGATATTATCATAAGTTTTTTATGTTGTTGGTTGTTGATGTGGCCAGGGTAAAATATATCCACGACCATGTTTGTCCCACCGATAGTCGGTAGAGCGGTTCATGATATCCCCGACTACCAGGACAATTTTACCATCAGCTATCTCCTGTTACACCATTTCATAAGGAAAACCTTCCCTTAATTTCATTAATAATTCAATGTCTATCACGAACAGACAAATTTAATGCAGAACAAATATCAGCAGTGACAATTTAGAAGCGCTTAATGGAAATGATAACATTTTCAGGGGATAACATTATTGATTTACTGCGGGATGCAAAAATTAAACGGGAGAGAGAATAAATATAAAAGGGATGAAGAATATTGTCAAATTATCAAATTATTTATTAAAGTTCATAAAAATATGAATATCAAAGCCTTATATTCATGCTAATATTTTGTTATTTTGATAAAATTTCTCTTTTTCTCCAGCTGCACGTTATCGCAACCTGAGCGACGAGACATCACATAAATATTCATAGGGTGTATATGGCAAGAAAACGTGAGAAGTACACCCTTTATACTTGAACTATATACATATGCGAATTTTAAATTATCTACGAGTGACGGATGTGTGACCTGACGCGTGAAAAATGTGACGGGCATCATTTCGTTGGACGTTATGCTATGTTAATTCTTAGGAAAAAAATCCTCATTTTTTTCCCACATGTTCCACTCCTATGAGTATCCTCCCATCAATAATTCACACCAGTATTTGTACCCATCATGAAATAATCATCGTCTTTCTTCGATCGATATAAAACATTTTCTAATACAAATTTGAATAACAACTACATAAAAATTGACGTCCACAACTTTTCATTCCCAACCCGATCTGCATAAATAATCGGTCCGCAGATTTTTCATGAATTTATTCCATTCTCACCTTGAAAGTGAGAAATATTCGAATGAAAAAATTAACGTGTCATGGGATCACTTGAAAGTTCAATGTACATGAAAAACTTTGGCGTATATGTTACAAATTATTAATTTAAATCAAATGAGAAATGAGGTAATCGTGTAAAGTGGAGGGTAACTCTGGTGAAATAGGTACGGATAGAGTCGGAAGATTATCTCCCTAATTTCATGTTTTATTATTTTTTTCATCGGCAGGCTTTAACATAGAATCACGATGGAATGGTGTATGACGCCCCCTCGACCCGTTGGTTAACGTTCGTGACTGCGGAGGCTGCCACTTGAAATGAGTGCTCTAAGTGGTTTACTCGAGCCTTACACATGCCTTTGACTCGACCTCTATACATATACATCAAACACACATCTATGTATATATATATGTATGCGGCAATCCACCATGTGACACTCGAAAAACTACCGATTGCACTTGTGCAAATTCGACACGATATTTATGTTTTCAGAATTCTATCGAGCACAGAAATTAAAATTGTTGTGGGATATGGAATAGTGTGAAATTCGAATAATTATTCTGACGAGCCACATGTTCTGTTGAATTTAATTTCAAAATGAATTATTCACGGAATGTATCTCCGTAACTCACGATGGGATGTACATAATTTCATGACTGAACAAATAGACAAAATCGTATACTGAAGAAAATGATAATTCAAATAATAAAACTTGCGTATTTTATTATGAACAGAGTCAGAGACAAAGGATATAGACACACGTATGAATTTCGTGTATCCTGCGCGTTATTTTATGCTTAAAGTAAGGACTTATTCGTTATATACAGAAGAGATTTTTCGTGCGCACGAAAACGTCCTCGATATAATAAGAAACTCGAGGCTGAGTAATGTAGGGTTATATATTATTCGAGGATCCTCACCGACTAAAGCATCGTCCACGAGAGAGAAGCCTTCTCTTTCATTCTCTATTCCACTCATATCCTATTCTCACCTTCTTTCTCATCCCTGTTTCACTTTTCTCCCTATTTCATTCTTGCTTGCTCGCGCGTCCAGCAACATTATTTCGCTTCTCTTGTATTCAAGTTAAACGCTTGTAAGAAATCTCATGCTCCGGCGTTTCAGCGAAAAATACGGCGACGGGCCAACTGAAAAAGTCGAAGAAAACGCTGTGGAACCTTGGGCCGGGATAATGGTGCTGCGTGGGCTTGCTTCTATACGATATATATATATATATCTCTTAAAAACCCAGATTAACTTGAATAATGTTTAAATAAAAGTAATATGATTTATATTCTGTTCGAGTGGAAAATTCATTTATTTATCGCCATGTATAGAATTGCTTTCACCTTCTAAAGTTAATTTTTTTGTTGAACGATTCCGAATAATTATTTAACTAATTATTCAGAAGTAATGAAAAATTTGAAGGTGATAATAAAAATGGCATAAGGATTTGATAGGTTGAATTCTCTTGACTGGGTGTACTTCGATCGTATTGATTTATAATTAAATTTCTAGTATCAATAATATATGATTATGAACCAACCATTTTTATAATATATTGCTCTCCTAGTAGTCATTATTATTGTAGTTCAAGCTCAGTAAAAATTTATTATTTTATAAGACTGTTTGTAAATTTGTTTGAATAATGAAATTATGTCAGTAGATCATGAATAGTCATTAATATCGCAGAGTTCCCAAATTTACATAGACTTTCTCCAATGAAAAGAACTAAATTACAACATAAACATATGCCGAGTGGGACATCGTGTCACAAACACTCATTAATTAATAATTTCAGGATCTGATTTGAAATATTCTTTAACAATTTAACAGTATAACAGACGAAGCAGCAAATGCCACATACACTGTGCCCAGGCTTTGTGCTACCTCTGTGACCAATAAACAATGGTCGAAATTGTCTCGAGGGACACTGTTGTGAGCACAACACTACACATGATATGTTAGTGAATGTGTACTCATGTGTATGTGTAGAGAGTGAATGAGAAAGGGGTTGAAGTGAGTTTACATTGTGGTGATACGCTCGACGAATCACCAACTGAAAGCGTATCGACACAGTGTCTTTGGGGAATGTGAAATACGAAACTTCTCGCTCATATACATATGTACGCACATATAAATATATCCACTGTGAACATATGTATATATATATATATATATATATAATATATATGACTATGTTTATCGCAAATAATGTTCTTGCATCATTTTATTAATCAATTATGTATTTCCACATTATTTATATTCACATTGAAACTAAATATTATTTCACTGGATGATAATGTTAAATATAAATTCGACGGGGTGATCAAATTCAATTGGTCTTGATAGCTTAACATCCCCTTAATCAATGACTTTAGAAAATGTTGAATCGGCAGAGATCCATGTATAAATATATATTGTATATGTATGTATATATATTGAGAAGGGAGAGCTTGCGAGGATATAATTGAAATTGAGAAGTTGGATGAGAGAAAAACGAGTGTGACATCAAGGTAATGGAAGAATCGGGTTTAGATATCGAATCGCCGATAATCGAGAATTGGCGAATGGAGAGATATATCGTTTCAGACTATAGGGAGACTTTCGGGTGTCAGAGTGAAAGTTTAATGACTATGTCATTTTCGAAATCTCCGATCGCGTATACTCTCACACTATGTGTTCAGTTAGTTTGATGGGGTAAATCAGAATTATGAGTATGATTATACAGTTTTAAGTAGTTTAAGAGCTGGCAGAAAATTATATCTGTTAGACTCGTCTTCGTCCAACTTGTATTTGATTAATGAACCAATATTTTATCAATGAGTTGCACATGAGTTCAAAAATACACTCGTAACAAAGTCATTAGTGTCTGGTGCTGGCAACGCCTTCATGCTTGGATGACTAGATCTAATATGATGTCATGTAGTACAAAAGAAAGAGAAAGTTACGAATAAAGGAAAACAAAGAGCATTTGAGACGTAAATTTCTTGTATTACCAAACTAATTCACGTCTGAACAATACGCAAATAATCAATCATCATTAATACCGGAAAAAATTCCGGTGCATGTGCATCAAATATGCATAAATATATGGAGCATGCCCAAGAGGTTTTCCAGCATACAGAATATATATTCGCACATGTGAGCTTGAATCCTTTCGTTTCGCCACCCACCTTTGCTTTGCTTCCATCACACCTCCGAGTATGTGATTAGCTCAAAGTGTTTGCTATGTTTTGGCGCAGTAACAGTGCCCGTAGAACCTCAAGTTTTAGGTCTCTGCACTGATGAATATTAATGAGTATACTGTGGGAAAGCGAAGGTCTGATGAGTACAAACGATCTACAGTTTAGTGTGCACAGCAGTGCTTGTATATGAGATGATGTGCATATATTTTCACCATCAAAATTTATTCCAAAATAATTGTGAACAGACGTCACTCGTATCGATAAATCAATTAGTAAAATAAACATTCATTCGTTGTTCATTGAACTAATGAAAATTGATGACATGAAAAATAATATGATTAAATTGATGGACTGATACAAGCGAACCATTATTCACATTCAACAGAAAAACTTAATAGATTCATGTTCGTAATAATCAATTGATGATATAATAAATTGTTCGATAATCAGTCAGTAGTAATCACTGAGATATGCAATTGCATTCTCATATTTATCGGTGAATCTTATTTTTCCTCCCTTCTCATTTCTCTTTTTTTCTCCGTTCTTTCATCACCCCGTCACAATGGCGTCGTCAGATACCGGAAGCAATAAAGTCTGAGTGAACTAAATGGAATTCTTATCTGAATCGACGGATCTCGGCAGTTCTCCAGACTCCTTTCTTCTCTTTCCCAATACTCTATCTATTCGTTTCTTTTCACAACGACTGCAGATAGTATATATATATTTGGTGTGAGGTGGGAGAAATGAGATATAATGAAGAGCGCCTTGTTTTTAATTTTATTTCACAGGTATAATTGATTTTTGCAATAGCATTGTTTATTATCACAATTCTCTGTCAAAAGTTTATAATTTAATTGGATGATTTTCTTTCCTCCTCTCCATGATGAATTTAACAAGCCTTGGATTAAACAACCGACAGAAATATAAAAAAGAATCAAACCAATTAACATTATTCTTGTATGTTGCAAGATATAAAAATCTTTTACATGTACCCACAATGACTCAATCTTCAAACCTTCAAGAATTCATTAGTCAATATCACCAGTCACGATTAAAAACTTTGATCAGTCTGATTCCTATTCATTGATTGCGGACAAGTTGAAGTCACTCTGACTCCCAACTTTATTCCATCGTTCTCTCAAGTATTAAAGTCAACGTAACGAGCATACTCGAAATATGTAATGGGACGCATAACTTCATATGCATCGAGGAATAAAAAAGAGCTTACATGGTAATACGTCGATATTTATATAAAATTATATTCATCAATTGAATGGTGCACAAAGTTATCCCGAGGGTCATACATGTATGTAGATATATATAATTCATTATATATTTTGAATCTAGCTTGACGATATTTCGAAATTTTCTGTTCTATGCCGTAATACTCATCAAAGTCTGCATGTGAAACACTTTGTGGGATTTGTGGTTGTTGCATCCCTCAGGTCAAAGGATGTATCCGCTTACAAATGTAGAACGCCGGAAGTCGTAATCGAGCTATCCAACTTTGTGAACGTAAATATTTCCCACAGTTTCCACATTATTAAAACTGAATGGTGGGGATTGGGACTGGGATTTAATTTCATCGGGGCGAGAACCAACGTCATATTACTCTTTTGTTTATTGAATTGTGTTGATTAATACCTCAACGATTGATGGGGTGGAATTTTTTTGAAGGTTATAATTATCTGAAAGAATAATACTAACTGTTATGCGGAAAATACGGCCACAATACAATTCCGTTGAATTATTGCAATCAATACGTTTGAATACGTTTGGTGTACATCACTGATGTATGATAAATTTTATTCCACAGACCAAAATATTCCACAACATTGAGCAATATTTATTACTAGAAATGAATTTACTGTAGCTGGTACCATACATGACATTAATATTCTCTTCCCTCTGGTGTTGATTTACGATTTGATGGAAACCTGCTGGTGGCTCGATGGCATTTAGGTGGCAATTTCCACGAGTAATAATATTATTTGTGTAAATAAAAATGGTACAGTGAAAGGCTTGATGTGACTTGCCATAGAGCTCTTCGCGATGCACACAAATATATGAATTTGTTTGAAAATAACAGCTTTGAAGAATTCGAAATGACTCAGGAAGATAAGCAGAAAGGATGGTGGCATGCAATCTCATTTGACTTTGTATGTGTTCACAGTATATTTTTATACTTTCCAACTACAGATGGTTCATGTTATTTTTTTACCATAAACTTTTAACAGAAATACCGATAACTTCTCACTTGCTATAAATGTGTTCTTAATTTCGACTGATCAACTCTCAGTGTTAATTGCAAATTTTGTTCATTTGCCTCTCTCCTTTATTTTTATCTATCTCGAAATGGAAAAGGCTCAGTGATTGTTCGCTCTCGAAGCAGTTGCACATAATGGACTTTATGATTGATAGCAGTGTAGAACAAAGAAATTCACGGAGAAGGCAAAAAATTTAGCATAGAAACTATCACAAACCTCCATATAGCACCGCGCATGTTTTTTTCATATTCGCATCACGCGCCTCGTTGGTGGTTAAGAATTGGGCGACAGATATAGAGGTACGCGGTGAAGAGTAGGATAGTAACATCTGGGAATAGAGAAAAAATTCACCGGAGACCACCCCGCGCGTGCGATAAGAGCTTTCGCTGAATTTCTCAAGAGTTGACACAAAAGAACGAGCATCTTCGAAGTGCTGCCGTGTTATGAACAGTCGTGAACTGATTTTTCAAAAGGAGATTACAAACCGTGGACTTTGTAACCTGGTCGGGTAAACATGAGGGCAGAGAGTATATGAGAGAGGGTGGACGCAGAGTAGTAGAGTAGATGGTGAACCCCCGTTTTCCATAAACCCGCTTATCTTCTCTCACAACTTTGTCGAGGCACAGCACATACGAGGAAAAAAAATACGTAACAAAAACTGAATGAAAAATCACCTGTCTGTATTTTATTATTTCTTTTCGAAGTCAAATTTTTGCATAGCAATACAAATTCAATATATGATTTATTACTTTTACCATACATAAATACACTACGCAAACTTTCGAAGATTGATAAAATAATATCAACCAATAATACTCACCATTCGAATATAGAGGAGCCGTTGCGATTTTAAAACATGAGTGGACGCCCGAGAAGAGAAAGGGCTTGAAGATGCGACATCCTTCTTGCCCATTCAGTACCCGACATATATATATATATATGTATATAAAATTTCTCGATGGCCGCGCATACATGAGTCTGAAACGATCTTTCAGTCGAGTTATACTTGTTCAGAATCAGACCACGTATACGATGCGATAGTGCACGAATACCAACTCGCGTTCACTTGCCCTCGTAACTTTTCTTCCTCACTTGGCAAAAACAAACTCAGTCGCTCACTGTTCAAAGTCCCGATGTCCATAACTAGTTACCGTAATCATTACTAATTTCAAATTAGAAAGCTCACATCGTAACTCTTCATCTATATACGCATCTACATAGCGTGATTTTATTTTCGCCATATTCATGAACCTACGGCTTCAAATTTACTTTCGAGTTAACATTAATTAATTTTCAGTAATTACCATGATCCAATGCGAACGTTTCGGAAGTTATTTATTCGAATTGTCGTTAGTCTAAGCACTGCGGGAAATATAACAAATTTTACCACAATTCCTCAAACAAGAAAGAGAAATACTATTCGTCTACTACTTTTTTCTCAGATGTGTTTGCCATTTGGCAGCATCGCTGTGGACGAATCCATACTCTATTTACCTTCGGACAACTTTTTTTTGTTGAAAAATAATATGTAAATGAAATGTGTGCATGAAAAAACGAAATCTGCTTAGGATTGGACGCAAATCAATAATAGCAAACCTCACCAAAAGTTATTTGATTACTGTAACTTACCAAACCATCCAGATATTTATCTTATCATAGTATATAATTGCAAAAACAACGTGAGGATAATTTCCGCGATTTATCTGAAACATATGAGTATTGCCTAGTGAGATGGAGAAACTGTTAAAATTTTTCAGATATCCTGCAGTATCCAGACAGTATTGTTGTGGACTGAGGAACGCTAACGGAATACTCGCTGACAAATAGTGGGTTATATGGAATGAGCGAGAACAATCTACCAAGAGACATTGGCAAAAGATTGAGAGCCAGCAGGCGCAAGCACGCGCTCACTGGCTCCTTTTTTTTCTATACTTTTTTGCTCTTTTGCTGCTACGACTGCTGTTACGATACTGCTATTCGATGCCGATATTTTACGATATATTAACCATCCTTATTCCAACCGGAAGACCTGATCAGATAGATTCTCCGTCGATGTGCTCAGAGTTTATATATTTTGTGGTGTACAGAACAATATACGTATATATGGATATGAATGTGCTAGAGTAAAGCAAGCGAGAGAAAATGGGTGAAAGAGAATATAAAATGGTAGAAATAGTGAAAGAAACAGAGGAAACGGTCTCATTCACATATATGTATATATATATACACGTACACTTATACAGAACCAATAGAACTATACATACTCATTGATTAATGCCCCGTCTCACAGTTTTCCCGGGGACCACTGACTCCACGACGGTGATATATCAAATCGCATCGCTAAAACCGACGTCACAAGTTTTGTCCAATATAACATCGCAATACTTGATACGCTTCATGTCGCAAAGAGAATGAGGAAGACGACGCAAGCGCAAAACTTGGTATTCCTTAGTATTGCACACGTTTTTTTCCATGGCAAACATGAATGTGGCTAGATCGAATTGTTCTGCCTGAGAGATTACAATATTGAGACTCTTGTGGATATCGGGTCGTAAATAAAAGTTTTGAAACATTCATTTGTGATGTGAGTTTATACCTTGCAAAAAATTGTCGCGCATACGAGATTTTTTTTCGATTGGTATTAGTTTTATGTAGATTTATGTCAAAGTGGATGAATGATTAAGATGGAAAAAGCCATGGAAAAGTGACAATGACTTTTTTTACCAACATACGTATAACGAAATATTGTCTTGTTATTATATTTTTTTTATGCTTTTAATTACAATTTATTGTGCTGAAAAAATGAGAGGAGGGTTGAGGAATTAATAAATAAAGTTTTGTTTATGGAAGCAAATGGAATGAATGTGTGATTATCCCGTCGTTCTTATATTTCCACCCTACAGAATCGTGATATCGAACGTGCAAATACTGATTTAATGCACGCCACATGTGTCACTTGTGCCAGCATGATAATCTATGCTTTATTGTTATCACACAAAAGATGGGATAATAGTACGAATGAAGATTTCCATGGATATTAGACGGAAAAATGATTAACCATATGTGTGAATGTGTGTACATGGGTTGAAGAATACAACTTGTCCTTAATTTTGAAGGCTGTCGAAACATTTGGAGATAATCGAATATATTTGAGGTTTGATATTTTGTCAAGTGAAAACTCGCTTTATCAAATGGTGAAGACGCTATTGTTATTAATGGAGATTTTGTGACAATTTTGAGACAGAACGAACGAGATTTGTCATATGCATCAATACATTGGTATGTTGAATATTGATAGATATGCAATCGATACACACTATTATCGCAGCTGGAACCTTCTTCAATAATAACATTCGATCATCTTGAAGTACCGAGGCATTGGAAATTCGACAAAAATGTTCTTGCAATTCTCTTTGATCCTTTTTATAACCTCCACACCTAAAACTTCAGTTAAAGCACTTCTCAACAGCATCTGCTATTCGGGCTTTTCGAGTATTTTCACGTATTCCGTTTCCGTCCCTGCCAAATGTAAAGCGCTAGTCGTAAGGAATTGAATATGTAGAATGCTGTAAATAGTTTCTACCATGATCCATCAGATGTACCAAAGTAACCCATATACGATGAAGAAAATCGGAAATAAATCAAGATTCCTTAAACAAAGAAAAATGCAACAAGATTTATGATTTGAATTGCATTTAATGGATGGAATGAACTAACTCAAACGTGTGAGACATTTCAAATCTTAACGTTCATAAAACATCGTCGTTAATGGTCCCGGAAAATTTTTCACTTTCTCTCTAAACCACGATCATTTACTTCTGAATAATATTCCATTATGAAGTTTGAGTATTCACTTAGTTCAGTTAAATTTTGTTGATTTGTTTGATGAAGTGAACCTAGTTATCGAACTACGTTATTTCATTATCAAAGAGCAACTTCAAAGTGGCAGCCAGGACGGATTCAACCGAGGCATCTACTTGTCGATATAATTGCTTGTATGAATCCACTTACACATATTAATTTTTTGTTATTCTATGCATCGATTTCTGTAAATGGCAATCGATATGTAATTCTTTCAGTTTACCATCTCATATTTCATTTAGTCTTCTTCGAAATAATATTCTCGAAAGCCTTGGCATCAATGCATTCCAAAATTATGGACGAATTCATACAGTGTATTATAGTTCTCTATTCGAATGACAGACTTTGATATTAATCTCCTCCAAAAACACGAAGATAGTTTCATTTCCCAAGAACAGCTGAAAGTTTCCACTTGGAACATCATCACACTTTGAACTATTCCAACTGTACTACTGCTGTCCTTCGACGAGTAGGTTGTTAGTACCGTTAATTACTTCTTATACTGACAAATAATATTCCATATATTCTATCACTCTATGATTTTAAACAGCTCTCACACATTTTCCAAATGATAGCCCATAGATTTGCATGGATTGTCTTTTCAGAAACATCGCACTTCTACATCAACACTGACAATATTCAGGAATTTTCAGTTTCCAAAACTTTGACACTCACTTCAAAACTCTTCGATGAAACATCTGATAATTTTTTGCCCAAGAATTCGTCGAGATTCTTTCTACTGCTTCTTCTATTTCTCACTTTCAAATAAATTGATAGAAGAAAAGCATCATCAACAATGTGATTGAATTAATGTCTTCTTGATTAGACTTCTTTAGCAATTTATTATAGATTTCTCTTGATGCTACTGCGAGCTTTTCCAATTCTTCTTCAATCCGCTTTTGTTCTCGATTCTTTGCATATCCAAGAACATCTTTGAGACCGATTGAATTAAGAATATCAGATTAAATTTCATACTCTATTATAGAATAATTAATTAGTGTTATCGTCAAGATATAAGAACACAGAGTCAGTCAATCGACTCTACTCTGATGGGAATTGAGTGAAGTATCGATAATGAATCCAACAAAGCCCTAGAAGAAAAATGAGACGTTTGGTATTTCCATAACAACTGCTTGCGAATGATAAGAAGTTTGGACAATGGGTAGAAAAATTGGGAGATCTGTCGGTGGTCAACGCATGAACGCAAATGAATTCTTTGACGAACACGTAAATATAATGTTGTCAAAAAGATTCTACATTCTAGTGCCCCATCGAACAGTCGTGTCGAAAGGTTTCATTGGATGATTTACTGTTCTACTATTAAAGGATTATTGTCCTATTTCACATCGCCTGTCTTTGGCGTTCCATCGCAAATTGATCCTATATCTCCTTATTGAAAATGACAAAGAAATGATGGATGGTGCACTTAGGAAAAAGTTATTGGCTACATAAATTTAATGAAGTGATTGTTGCCTCGTTTGCACCTGTCAAAGGTTCTTAGATCAAAAATATTTGGAATAACATCCATAATGACATTATTTCTTTTCATTTATTTTTCTCTAATTTGTACATTCTCAATACATCAGACTCAAAAAATAATCGCATTACAAATCAGTCGATGACAAATGATACTCGTAGAATGCAATCATCTTTTTATAAAAATATACCAGATACAATGAGGAAATGTAGAGAGGATTTTCATGTGAGCCCATGGGTATTAATTCACTTGGGCAACAGCTTCATTTTCTTCAGCTATTCAACAATCATGAAAAGCTGAAGGTATTCAATGGAGTGGGTGTGAGCGAAAGCCGAATGTTATACTCTAACGTGTCATAGAACCAGAGTGGCAGACTTATATAGGGATACACAAGGGCGATCTGTGTGCAAGTGTTTGAGATTGAATAGATGAAAGCTCGCATTTGACAGTGAGGGAAGGGAACGTCACCAAGAGCGGAATGAAAACCCAGAGCACGCGGTGGAAGAAGTGCAGAGGGGTAGAGAAAAGAACGCGCACGCGAAAAGGGTGCATGAAGTGGTAATGGTTACAACAAGGGGATGAAGAGAAGAAAAGGTCGAGTAGAAATTCGAGGCGTATTGGGGAACATATATACAGTCGTACTCAATGTGCGGAACGAAAGGGGAGTGAAAAGGGGAAAGATGGAGGGTGATCCTGAAATAAGAAAAACTGGAATCGTATCGTTCTCTTGAGAGAGAGAAAGAGAGAGGGAGAACGGGCGCGCGAAACTTCTATTGAAGCAAACAAGCACACGAGGATTTGAAACAGGGAGAGAAAAAAAAATGTCAATGTCTACGTGTCTCCTGAGACAATTTTCTGTCTGCTTTTGGCTTCCACTCTCATGCGCCTTTGGAGCAACTTTCACGTAATTTTGGGAGACTATTTTCCCCTCTTCTTTTATTTTATTTATGTTTTATTTTACGACTCTTTTTTGCTTGTTTTCTACTTATTTATTCCGCTTTTTCTCCTCTTCTTTATTTCATGCGGTTGAAGAACAATTGAACCTGCAGACGATTGTTCATATCACTTTGATTTGAGTTTGATTTTCCCTATCCTTCATCTTTGCTCTCTTCTTCTCCATTTTTTCTTTTCATCGGAAAAAAAAAATTTGTAGCACTCAATAATTTCTTTTTATCAGCTAACATGTGATCAGGACAATAGGAAACTTACGGGGCTGCATCGAGCAGAAAAAGATGTGACAGACATCGAATAACTACAGCGAAAATTCAATTTTTCATTCTGCTCTTCCATTTGTCTCTTTTCGCACGCCACTTTTGTAGGCTGTATTTATTTTTTTCAACGCTACTCGCTGCTCTGTCTATGTAAAGATTCAACTTGCAAACTTCATGAGAGAGTAACTTCAGTCATCCGTAATGGAAAACGTATTACCGCCGAGTCGTAAGTTTTGTCGGTGGGGACAGAGGCGCCTGACATTATAACGCGGATGTGCAGGCTGTACTTAACGACGAAACTCCGGGAAAACTGTAATTTTCGGGCGGACGCGATGAAAGCGGCATGCGCGCAACAGAGAAACTAGAAATGTGTGAGATAAAAGGTGATATGGGACGCAGTGGTGTGAAAAAAAAAACAAAAAAATGGAAAAGAGAAGCGGTAAAAACGAACAGGCGCGCGAGTGCAGGGTGTCGGCCCTCGGTTATATACACACACACGTCAAGCACGTAAATAACGGCCCACAGAAAAAAAAGTTATGCGACAAATGGAATAATAGAACAAATTCACATAGTATGTCCACGATGAGTGGCAGCGTGGAGCAACGTAATGTGAACATAAAAAAAAAGCAACGCATCTCAGTGGCGAATTCATGAGTTGATAATAGTGGTCACATTGCGGACATGTCACAAATAGTCATGTCACAACAATGCAGAACACGAAATCGATTGATCATCGTGAAGTATTGCCCATGATTTCAGTGAGAAATTTATATCCCACCATGAATGAATGTGCAATTACACGAGCTGCGTGCACTTTCTCAAAGAGGATATATTTGTGACAGTTGAACTGGTGAGTCATTGCAAAGCGTAATTGAGGAACGATGGAGAAAAAAATCAATAATGATACAATTCGATGCCATTTACTACTGTTCAAATTAATCACATAACGCTACTGATTAAATTTACGACATCACAACTATGAATGACAATAATTGATAATGAAACGTTCTACATTTAGATTATGTGGATCACGTCATTTTATTTCCGATTGATAAAATAGAAATAGAGCTATTATGATGATGGTATTTTTACTAGTAAAAAATTTTATAACGACATTACTGTTGGATAAATGGAAATATAAATATGTTTATCCTTCGTATCAATTCTATATGAAAAGTTCAAACTCAATTTTCAAACTGTTATTGGATATGTTGTCAGATGAGTTTTCATTCTTCTTTAGAGTTCACAATAGTGAAAGTTTCGTAGAATTCAAGAAGGAATCTTGATTTGTAGAACTGCTATGTGAGTGTATTTCTATATTATTCGTGAATAGAAAAGCCATGGAAGTTACCCAGTGTACCGTACCATTTTTCTTTCTATCTCTCCAGCTCGCCTCCTATCAAAGAGTCGCGTATTGAATGTCAATTGAGATCCGGAGGATGAACAAACACATTATTATTTCGTTGGAAGTAAAATTCAAAATCAAATTATCGACATGAGTTCATTTTATGCATTGACTTCTAATACCAGTTAAATATTGATTCATTATCGATTCATTTGAACTGAATTAACGACAACTTCATGTGAAAATTTACTCACTTGAATCGAACCTCCGTGTCAGTGTTATCCATAACGAGCATTAATAAAGCCATGAAGATATGTTATCATCAATCGATCTTAGTGTCGCTTTTCTTTTCATTTTCTCCGACATTTTCGTCGATATTCAAGTCTCTTGAGATCAATTTAAAAAACTATACCAGTATTCCGGAAGGAGGAGAACTTTTCTGAGTCGTCCAATTCGTCGTTTTTTACTGACGTAATGGAATTTGCCTCGACATCTGCTACAAGTTCACTGCATATTTGATCTTTACGAAGAAAGTCCGAAATTTCCCGCTTTTCGTTTTTTCCTTGTGTCTATTTAAAAGAAATTATCTCTATTTTTCATATTTGAGTGTCTATGAAACGCGATTACGCTTCATTTTTGCAGCTGCCATTTTAGTATTCCACTTATTTTTTTTCTCTTTCATTCCCGATGGAATTTTGACCAATTCCAAATCGACAATTCAGTTTGGATAGATTCCAAAGTTTCTGCGGTGAATTTCTTGTCGAAGGCCTTCTTTGGCAAAATACGCCGGTTGGTGCTATCTCAGCTGCCTCGGACCACCTCACTTACTTCCACTATTCCCACGCTCTTCCTCTGGGAACCGATGATGGCACTCACAGACTATTAGCTTCGTTTTTTTGACGCTCGTGGGACCGGCACTCGGCCCATCGTTCAAGCGTTGTCGAGATGTTTTTCTCGTCGAATCGATATCACCTTTGACATTTGTGGATTTAAAAAATTCTTTCATTCTATTTCGATCAATGTTGTCGCATGACACTTGCGAATAATGGGAGATTTCGTATGATGAATTAGATAAGAAAAAAATTCAGTGTAATATAAATTTACATATGTAAACAATGAAGTTTTCCCTTCACAAGAACTATTGAAATATTTGTGGAATACTTTCAGCTACGCCAAACTAATTATTCATTATCCTACCACAGCCTCTGATAATAATCAAGAAGATAGATCTAAAATTTAAATAAATGTGAATATTTCAGTAGTAAGAGCAGGCTACTTCTAAGCCACTTTTCGTCGGTAACCGATATTTCCTACCTTACCGACCGTCGGTATTCTGATAATGATAAGTTTTACC